>VWPW01010718.1:616135-998394 GCA_013389825.1 Crypturellus undulatus
GGAGCAGGGGGAGCAGGGGGAGCTGGAGGCGCGGGCGAGGCCGCGCCGCGCGCCGCTCCGAGCCCGGGCGAGCCGTGCGCTGGTCCCGCAGCGCCCGCGGGGTGTCTCGGCGCAGCCTTGGCGCGGCCGGGTGTTGCATGCGCCAGGGCGGCATGCGCTGGCGCGAGGGAAGCCCAGCTAAGTGCAGCCGAGCGCCCAGAGCAGACGCAGCGCAGGGAGGTCAAGCTCCCGGCTGTGCTTGCCCGCAGCGGCTCCTTCCCTTCACCTGCCCTCGTGCCGCTGGTCCCGCAGCGCCCGCGGGGTGTCTCGGCGCAGCCTTGGCGCGGCCGGGTGTTGCATGCGCCAGGGCGGCATGCGCTGGCGCGAGGGAAGCCCAGCTAAGTGCAGCCGAGCGCCCAGAGCAGACGCAGCGCAGGGAGGTCAAGCTCCCGGCTGTGCTTGCCCGCAGCGGCTCCTTCCCTTCACCTGCCCTCGTGCCACGTTTCATTGTCCAAGAGGGCGAAGAAAGTTCTCAATCTGCTAGCACGTCTCCCGCCCGCCCTGCCGCTTGCGCTCGTATTCACCATCTACCAGCCCGTGTGGCCTTGGTGTTGGCTGCGGGGCGGTGGCAGTGGGATGAGGAGGCTGAGGGACGCGAGGGGGCCGCGGGATCGGGAACATCTCCTCCTGGCCCAGCGCAGCAGTCCCCACGTTGGTTTAACCACACACGGCCCGACGAAGGGCGGCGAGCAACGACTGACGGGCAGAAAGCGCCAGCTTAGCACATGCCGAGCAGGACTGCATTCCCATCCTTCTCTGCCTCACCCTACGTTCTTTTTTACAAACCTGCTTTCAACAGCAAAATTTTCTGTAAAAAGGCCCAAATCTCCTCAAAATGTTACCCTCCCTTGCTATTAAAAGCTCCAGGATTTTCTTGTTGCTGCCTTTTCCCCAGACTTTTTCTGGCAGACAGCTCTCTTCCATGCATCCTCTGGCATAGCAGAGGGCAGTCCGCTATTTAAAAGGCTGCTAAATTATTCCCAGGGCTACTAGGTTAGGTCTCTGCAGAAGCCGCACCTCCCTGCTAGGGCTTTAGGTAAACATTTTCAGGTGGAAGAAAGAGGAAGAGTAAAGAGGGTGGAGAAAGATAAATCCCTGAGCTAAACACATTCCTGTTTCCAGTTAGTGGAAAAAATATATATATTTCCAAAGAAGCAAAGGTGGTGGTGAGGGGAGGAGCTGTTTTTTTTTTCAATGGGGAAGTCAAGCACCTATGAAACACTGTGAGAGCATCCTCGCTGCTTCTCTCTGCCTCTCTGGGAGCAGAGCGCCAAGCACCAGGGTTTTACCACCCTGCAGTGGTTTGCCAGAGGGGAAAAAAGCCGGCGGAAGGAGAGACAGCCACTCTCGACTTCCAGAGCTGGCGTTCGTCCTCTGGGGCAGAGCAGCAGCGCTCAGCGTTTCCTTTCCCACACTGTTGCGCTGCGAAGCTCTCGCAGCACGTGAGGCCGCGGCGGGAGAAGCGGCGCCGCAAGAGTCCGCAAGAACTAAATATCCTCCGACAGGTTCCCGGCCCTTAGGAGGGTTGCAGCAGCCTGTCAAGGCAGCCCTCTCTCTCCTCCAGAGCGTGGGCTCTTGCTCACCCTCTGCGCCCCGCATCGACCTTGCCACAGGGCCGGCTCCACGAGACGAGCAGGTGGAGCCCCAGTGCTCCTGCACCTCACGGCGTGCTCGAAGCCGGGGTTAAGCGGCACCCCACCGTGATCCGCATGGCACGGCCTCAGCACAGCAGCTGCTCCCCAACCGCTCCCAAGCCTCCACGCTGTCGGGAGCTTGGTGCGGCTCCCCACGCTCCTACGGGAAGCGTGGGTGTGAGGGAAACCGCTCCGATCTTCCGCCTGCTGCGGCTATTCGTACAGGCATACCTGTACAAACCCAAGTCAAGGAAAAAGAGAGTGGGGCAGGTAGTGGGATGGAACGGAGCTGGTCAGACAGAATCACAGAAAGGATAACACGGGGACCAAACAGTTGTGCTCGTAAGATGACTTAAACATTAACCCCTTTCACTGATCTTTTACTGGTGAGACTACAAAGAGGATATGAGAAGGCTCTATGTTGTTTCCAAGATAACAAAAGGGAGACCAGTAAAGAATTTATTAAAAAAATAAGAAGGGGAATGGGACGTGAGAAGGAAGAGAAGGAGCACACCAACAGAAAAGGAACAAATCAAGATGCATAAAGGACAACTTCTAGCTTTCCATGTCTGCCTCATGGGTAAGTTTTTGCATTGGTATTACCATCTACACCTCAAGGTGTATTTGTCAGCCTTTTTACCCACTTATGAGAACTAGAAATACACCTTTTAGAAACAGATGAAAGTATGGATTTTCATGTAGTATTGCAGACAGTTGTTAGAGGGTTTTGTAACAAAAGAGCGAAGTGGCAACACTAAGAATAGGGCTTTAACACTAAAGCTCTCTACAGAATTTTTTGCTCCAAATTTGAGAAACGTTACTTTAAGCAAATAGTTTGGGGATTATTAATAGAAAACACATTTTGTCATAGCTTCAGAGAAGTCATCTTGTCCAGAAAGAAAAGCATATTGCACAACACAATTCATACAGCTCATATATGGAGCACCAAACCTTTTACACCTCTCAAATTAGGAACAATTAGTGGAAATATTTTGACAAATTTGAAATCTCTAGAAAACTGGAGGTTCTGGGAAAAGTTCTTAGAGGGAAGGAAAGATAAAGTTCATTAAAAATTATTCACGGTCCTTTTTTTCTTTAACGTGCAACCTGGAATACATTGTGCTAGTTTGTGCAAACTGCATGTTTATTCTATTAAGAGTAATTTTGCGTTACCTTAAAGCATACCTTTGAGGAAAGAAAACAGCCTCTATTGGCATTTTCGGACTGCACATGGTAATATCTTTGCCCTAGGATCCATAAAACCATTCTAGAGAAACACATAACCATGATTTATGACTTTCTGTCAACCTTGGACTTTAATTTCTTTAATATATTGAAGATCAAAATCCTTACTAAACACAAACTTTACTTCTATGTTTTTCTTTTGTAAACAAGGTAGTGACACATTCTGTGATTGCATAATGGAAGAAAAGAAATCATAACACATGGGCAGAATGCGCCAGATCTCATGTTTGCATGATAAATAGGAAAACAACTTTCTGACTAATGAAAAAGTGTTACAGATTATTAGGAACAACCACAGAAGTAATCAATCAATTTATCCAATGGACTAGGACACAATCTGCTTTCAAGCAGGTTTCTTAATGCTTACAGCACTTGAATTGCACTGTTTAATTAATCAAATCACATGATTTTCCCCCCCAATCTTAGAGATTTAAAGATAAAATCTTCTCCTTAAAAAACAAACAAAACAAAGAATTAACGGTAGGTTCACTACTCATAAAGAAAGGTGGCCTGACAATCCTCTATTTATTCAGGGAGGAGGCAACAGGAACAACAGAACAATGCTGCCCATTGGCACATGCCTCATCCATGGCTTGGCGGGATTGTTCAGAGGCGTGAGAACATTTCCTCCTCAATTTCTGCTACTTATTTATGAAGGTTTTTATTTGTGATGTTGATCCCCCTTCGAAGTGACCAGGGCTGCTGCTGCCCAGTTTCCACATAAATCACTCCAGGGGCCATTGCTCGAAATAATTCAGCTACCATTTAGGCATCAAGATAAGTGCTTGTTTATCTGCATATCTTTTCAGATTAATAGTTTTTAGTGCTGAGCTCTAAATTCCAGCTCTGAGTGTTGCTATAGGAAGCGCTGCTGCTTCCGTTCATCACAAGGAGGAGTTAGCTGGGGGCTACTCTTAGAAAATGTGACCAAGTAGGAAAAGTTCTGCATCTGATTACCCTCCTATGAACCACCAGAGATAGATTTACTTATTTTAAGTATTCAGCAGCAGATAGTTTATAGTATAACCTAAAGATGTCCTATTGTACAGCACTGCCTCGAACATAGAAGTAGATGAGAAAATACAGAATGGTGTGGAGTAGAAGATGTGATGCCATAAATACAAATGATAAATGAACTGTGAAAAGTTACTTTTAAAAAGTCAGTTATTTAAAACTGAACTATAGCTCTTTCTAATCAATACTCACACAATAATTACTTGAAAATCCAGGAAAAAAATGGATTAACTAGACAGCATGCGAAATTCAGCTTTGAGCAGCAACATAACTGCAATTGTAATTATGAAGTGACTGCACACCAATTCCATAATGAAAAAAAAAGCAAGAGTTATTATTGAGAGCCAATGCAGAAGAAAAGTCATGTGAAATGCAAATGCTATTTACCCTCACATTTCCCCCATGAAGGCTGAATCATTTCACACATGCTAAGTGTGCAATAAACAGGTGACATTCCAAGCACTTAGACTGAATTTACCTGTTTCCAAAAAGGAAAGAAAAAAAAATCTATAGCCATAAAAGAAAAGCTTCACCAGCATTACTGTCAGTTTTCAGAGCAAAGCAACATTTATGGATAGGAGAGAGTATCATTTTATCATGAACAAGCTTGCCAAATTCTAGCTTGTACTGAGTATTTACAGTGGGAATGTATGAAATCTGCAAAACTGCATCATGTCAGAGAAATCATGGCAGACCTCTGGTGAGGTATATAATGACCAATTTGTTTGCTTTGTTTAATTTGTTTCTTGCAGATCACAACAAATGTCCCCAAAAGAATACAGTTGGAAAAAAAAAAAAAAAGACAACAAACCCCACCAAAAGTAATTGATTTGTTCTGCCATTTTGTCTTTCAGAAAATAGTGTCGGGCAGTCCTGAGCAGTAAGTAGGATACAAGTTTTAAAATAAATGCCACAGTGTTTCTAAGGCTCAAGCACAGGATTTGTTTTAGGGAAATCCCTTGGAGAGTGCACAGACATTTCTGCTGTGCAGCTGAGTGGGATTTGAAGTACTCCTTTACCTCTTCATAGCCAAGCTTGAGAATAGATGGTGAAGCTGGTTGCCTATTTTTCTAGCCCCAAACTAACTGCAAAAATAGTTACTGTGAACTGCAAATTTAAATAGCACAATGCAAATAGTTTGAAGAGTCTGTTAACAACATGTGGAAAGTTTTAAGAAGTTTAGTTTTGACAGTGACCTTTTTGCATTTGACAAATGACTGGGTATCTACTACATGCTTTTTAGCTATAGTAAAGAATGCCCAAGAGCCAATATGAAATGTAGATGCATTTGTATTTGGGGGGTTTGCTGTTTTTTTCTCAAATGCTCTCACCTCATCCTTCCTATTCAAACATGGAAATTTCACTTCTTTACCTTCTTGGAGTAGATGTTGGAAGTTTTATTCATGTTCAAAGGCTGACATCTCACAAAGGAGTAAGATTGGTAAAAGGTTGTGAAGTAGCATTGTCTTAGAATTCCCAACTTCACATCTTCCTCAAAGGAATGAGATCATTTCACATTTTTGCTCCAAACTGCAAAACAGATATTTGGCTGCATTGTACCATTATAACTAATGCTTCCCAACCAAATGCATCTGGATTTTAATGGGGTCTACCTTTTTCAAAAGATTTTTCCAATCTTTCCAAAGATTTTTCTGTCAGTTTAGAACAAATGCTCATCAGGGAACAACTCCTTTAGGAAGTCTCTTGAGGAAAGCAAACTTTTACTATGAGTTTTTACCCAAGGTACCATTCCACCAATCAAAATTTAAAAAAAGTAATATAAGTCATGGAGTCATTCTAACCTTAGACCCAAACCAAGACTTACCCTCAGCAAAGCAGCCTTGTCCATGTCACTGACCGTCTCCAGCTTCTGCCATCAGGTATGAATCATCTCTGTCCACATGTCACAAGGTATCAGCTGACCCTGAGTGTGGTGGGAAGCTCTTCAGCCTTCCTGTGTAGTCTTTTTGGTGACGATAAGCTAATCACTTTGCTCAGAGCAGACAAAACAGCTTTTTACTAATTCCTTAAGGCCATTTGGGCGATGGAGAATTGCTGTTCTTGGGAAAGACTAACTCCTGCTCTAACAGCATCTGAACATTATTCTTCACACTATTATTTTAATAATCATACAATACACGCAATAAATTATGATGGTCTTCCAGCTCAAGTGGAAACAGAGGAGTCATAACGCCACTCATAACCTGGCTTTGCCAGGTTTGGGTCAAGCAGTTCTCACCCATTTAATAGGACATCTTGCCAATGTATTTTGCTCCCTGATCCCATAACCAGCTGCTGCTTTCCAGGGAGAGATGCAGCTTCCCTGCATACCTTTGTAACTCAGAAGGCTCACCAAATAGGGCTGAAAATGCAAATAGTTCAAATCCTCTGCTGCCAATGTGATATGCACATCAGGAAAACCTATTTTAAATGTCTCTTGTTTATTTTTCAGATGCTACAAAACTACTCTGCAACACCAGATTTGGTTTAAATGAATGATATTTTCACTAAATCACCTTTGTTCATCAGTGATATTTTTGCTGATGTAGGTAGTCTAAGACATGACAGGACTATTAGCTTAAAAATAGTTTAAATAGCTTCTCTCCTTTTTTTCTTGAACTGTAAAAAAAGCATGGGAAAAATGTGTACATTTCTGTTATTGTGCAGGTGAAGGAGGAAGTTTATTTTATTTCCTAGTCATTTGTATTATCAAACTAAAGAAAAGCTGCTAGAAAAAGGTTTTATCAAGGCTGAAATTGGTTGTCTTTATGTAGGTTTTAAAGAGAAAACTAAAATATCTAACATTCACCAATCTTGCTTAGATGCTTTCAGCAGCGGGTTTGGACCTAGGAAGTAACAGCAGAGTGACTACAGAGATGTGGCAATTAAACAGTTTGGGCAATGAATGAAATTCATTATGAACAGTTGCTAAATGATTTTCCTAAATTAATGTAATAATGTAGTGAAAAAGGGAGCTGTAGAAAACATACAGAATGGGGCCCAGATTTAAAGAGCTCTTGGTAAAGCTGGAGAAAATCAGTAGAAAATAATGCATATCCATTTTCTAAGCTGGACTGACATGCCAAGCTGGAAAACTAAAACTAAAAATAAAAACAAACAAAAAAAAAACAAAAAAACCCACTAGAATCAAAGAGTGTTTCCCAAGAAAAGAAAAGAGGGCACTCACCAAAAAGTGACATAAAAGGAGAGACTGACATAAAAATAAAGGAGACACTCTTCAGAGGGTCTGTGAAAAAAAAATCAAGAGGACTGGACAGATGTGCGAAGGGGCAAGATGTACGNAAAATCAGTAGAAAATAATGCATATCCATTTTCTAAGCTGAACTGACACTAATGTCATGCCAAGCTGGAAAACTAAAAATAAAAATAAAAACAAACAAAAAAAACAAAAAAACCCACTAGAATCAAAGAGTGTTTCCCAAGAAAAGAAAAGAGGGCACTCACCAAAAAGTGACATAAAAGGAGAGACTGACATAAAAATAAAGGAGACACTCTGCAGAGGGTCTGTGAAAAAAAAATCCGGAGGACTTGCCAGATGTGCGAAGGGGCAAGTTTTAGTGTAGCATCAGATATGCAAACAGTGTATGTGGCCATATTAATGGGGATGCTTTCTCCGACATGACTTTATTTTATACAATACTTTGCAGTACTAGGCAGCTTGGTGACATACTACCATCGCTTAAAAGAGAAAAGTGTAGCATATGCAGAAGCAAGGGCAGCTGAGATAAATCAGAGAAAGCAGAAGGAGGGCTGTAACCTCAGCCCCAGCTTGAGAAGGGAGAACCATACAAACCTCTTCAGAGAAATGCCACAACCTGAGGTCTGTGATCCAGAGGGCTCACTGTTCACTGAAGGACAAAAGACCAAGATCAGATCATTTGTAGTACAGATTCTGACTTTTTTTTTTCCTTTTAAAATCATCATTTCAAATTATAACATAAATTATATTACACATTTCTAAAAAAATTGCTGTTTTAAAGCTTTCACATTAGTATACGTTGAGCCGGCTGCCCTTTAGCTTTCCTTAAGAAAGCTGTAAAAGACAGATTCCAGTAAATTGTGGAATAATTACATAATTAAGGCAGCATCTTCTGTTAGTTCATGTAGTATCAAACATGCTGTCTAGAATTAAATAATCAAGCAATGCTGGTTTGGCAATGATTTTCAATGAAGCAGTCTGCACTGGATTTCTCAGATAAGCAAATATATTAATATAAATATGTATATACCTGGCTATTACATATGATTTCTTTAATTTTAGACCTTTTACCAAGGAGATAAATAGGAAATAGGTTACTTAAAGTCTCTAGAAGTTTAAGCTCATGACCTCCATGCCTTTAGAAGAGAAAACAAAAGATTGCTTGCTAAAATACTAGGAAGAGAATTCAATTTGTAAAAGGCTTTTTCTGTACTGCAGTTGCAATGTAGCTATGCCACACCTACTTGAAGAACAGGGCCAAACACTGCTCTCAGTTACAGCAGCTTAAATCCTTGGAGGCCTTTATTACTAGGAAAATGGAGTAAGATTTCAGTAAAATCAATTTTTAAAAGCACTAGGAGTTTGCTGTTGACCTCAGTTACTGCAGTCTCTGCAGCTTTGCGAATACGTCCTCTCTCTTAAATCTGACTGATGCCATTGATGAATTGTGCTGTAAAAGTTACCGTTTCAGACCCTCCAAACACAGATGCAACTGCTTATGTTTCCAGACGATGAAGTAACCTGTGAAAAGAAAGGTTGTTTCAGACAAATGGATACTCTTTTGGAAATAACCACAGACCCAACAGAAATGCATGCACAAAATACAAGCATCCTGCCTGTTGGCCAAGCATTTCTCCTCAACTCCTTCTGCAGTAGAGTAGCCCCAGGCAGCCTGAGAGATCGGAGATTCCATACAACACCACCCTCTTAAAGGTGGCACTGAATCAAATTCTTCCCATCTTGGTCTTCACCAGCTATTAAGCAAGCAAAAAAAAAAAAAAAAGGGGGGGGTTAAAAAAAGTTAATGTCGCTGAAGTTTGTCCATTATCAAATTCACAGAGACTACATGGCTATCTTGCTGTACAATATAGTCATTATTTCTTGTACTCAGCTATCAAGCATGTTATAAAGTAACAGAAATACATAGTATTTTAGCTTAAAAACTCCCTTTGGAGTTCTGATTAGGTTTTTTTATTCCTCCAAAATTGGATCCTTGCCCATGACTAAAGCACCTAGGATGCCACAGTAATGCAAGCAAGAGCCATTTCATTCCTTCAAACTTTCCTAAACAGTCTTTTTGTTCTGTGCACTTTCAAAGGTTTTGGACTGCTAACTGAGACAGAATGGAGCAAATCTAGTAAGGGAATATTATTTCCATAATATCAATTTATTATTTACTTTTTCTTCTCATTTTGTTCAGCTTTTTTTCTCCGTGAATGATCGTCCTTGATGGTACCTCATTCCTCTTATACCACCTGTGAGTGGTGATATGTAAATATCTTATTAAATATACACACATCAATAATGCGTACCCAAACTTTTCAAGCCTATTTATTTTCACTGTATCTCTGTTTGACATCAAATCATCACGTGCACTCTGACTTTGTAGGCTTGACACGCTTTAAAAGACAGAAGTAACAAAACTATTGGTTCTTCCTGGTACCATCTGGGGTTCTTTTTCAGCTCCTTTCTTCCCTGATGCCTAAATCTGAGTTCTGCTTCTTTTTTTTTTTTTTGCTTTGTTTTGTATTTCACAGCTTCATCTCCCCCAGTTTCTTCATTTAGCTTCAGTTTTCTTCACAGCATCACCTTTCAAGCCTTTACCTTTGTCATCATATTCCAGACAACGCTGCTGTAAAGCCCAAGAGAGTTTTTTTTTCCTTGCTATTCTCATTCCGCTTCAAGTGCGCTGCAATTACAACAGGATATGAACTATCCTCCACTTTTATAGATGTGTTCAATTTTCTCTCTGTTAGTAGTAGTCTTTTCCCATCACTCTGGCCTGACAAACGTGACATTCACACATTGATTGTATATGTCTGCTTTACACAGCATAGCTAATGACTTTCTCTTATCCTGACTTGAATTTTAGATTAGTTTTTTTGTACTACTGTACTACATTCCATCAATAATTACAGAACAATTATCTTGTTTATGATTTTTTTCCCAAATACTGAATGAATCCATGAATCTTACTGTATACAATACAGTAAATGTGAAGTTTTAAACCAATAGTTTGTTCTTGCCTTGCTTGCAGTGTCTCCCAGGGTGCACGCATACCGATAGTCTCCATGGGGTTGCATATCCTCTGAAGGGAATACCACTCACCTTATGCATTGGCAACTACTCAGTTTTCTGTGAAAATAGCTACGTGGTACTGTGACACTGAATGATAGAAAAATTGAGTTTTATACCTTAAAAACTGAGATGGAAAATAAGTTTTTCTCATAAAAGATGGTCAGTGTCTCACTTGATTCTCCCATCACCTGCCTTAAGACAAAGTGCTTTATAAATTATACTGTTTATTCAAAATGCAAGGCTAAACACATCACAAAAGAATTTCCTTTTCTGTTCATGGTGATTCCTGACATCACCTCTTTTATCAGCATTTATCTGGACAATGAATCAAAGGTGCCACTTGTATCACATCACTCTTCATTTTTCACTTTCCATCTTAACTGTGACTCAGCTCTCACTTGAACTCACTTGTCTATTTCTGCCTTTTAAAATAATTTTTATTGGGTTTAGAATGAAAAACAAAATAACCAATCTGATCTCAGATATCAAAGAAAGATGTGGTGGAAATTCCTCTTTCATGATCTCTTGAATCTTTCCACACACACACACAAACTAGCCTAGTTCCTTCTAACTGAAGAATACTGTGAGGCCCTGAACAGCAAGAGGTGCAAAGACATCTTTGACCCATGTCTGTAATTTCTGAGCCAGGTCAATCAGAACAGATCATCTGTTTTAAGAAATTAATATGCTCATTTCTTGATAAAAAGTGGGGTTTTTGTACATGATCAGAGAAAGCCTAGCTCAAGACTAACTAGTGGGCTTACTAAGAAATTAAGTATTTACATTTTTTCCCAAATGTACTCAAAGCATAAACTATCAAATCTGAGTCTGGGAGTAATACCACGGCATTTCAAATTCAGGAGACGTGAGAAGATTTTTACCTGTCAGTTTCTGTTTTTCAGAAACCTTGTGGTTTTGCTTAATGCAATGTGTGAAATTTTGTGTGGATTCAAATAAAAGTAGATTAAAAACAAGAATATTTAAATCTTGTCTCCAATACCTGGGAAAATTAAAAGGACAATCTACTGAATCTATTAAAACTTGCTTCACTTTCCTCTTTTTACAAAAAAAAAAGAGAAGAATCAAGCTATCCATGCACTTTCCCCATACTTAAAAGTCACCTCAGGGAAAGGCTGAGGCAAACGTAATTTGCTGGACATTTTTCTGCTTGTGGTTAATAGAAAAATGAGTATAGTGACAATGTAACAGACGGTTTTATTTGTGTAATACAAAATAGGGGTGCAAAGGGATATTACTGAGAGAATTTAGGTGTTGTCTCTCAACACATATTTTGAGAGCTGTAGCTATTGTTGTTTAAGATTCTTAATTTTGACATTAAGAACAAAAGTTATTCTCCGAAAGCATTTCATGAGTCAAAAAGAGAAACATTACTCCATCAGAAGTGGTTACAAATCCGCTACAGCAGTTAAGGGCATGTTGGAATAAGGGACAGCTAAAATAGACCTCCTCTGAAATATGACTATATTTCACATTTACCTCCAATGGAGGCTGTAGAGTGATACAAATATCTGTGTTGTTTCTCTGTCTCATTCCGTTTTATTGTAGATCAATCACTGAATACTCTTCTTCATGCATAAATATATTCCTGGCAGTGCTTTAGATATAGATTTTTCCATTATTATTTTTCAATTCCTTCTTGTGCTACTTTTATATAGTTCCAGTCCTTTTCACCGTGCTCCCAGGAATTAAATTGGTGCTGTCAGATTTTCTTATTTCACAGAAAGAAATAACAACCTTTCATAACATTTTTACCATTGCACCACACCTCCCCATCAACACATCTCAACATGTACAAACATGAATATAAACAACATATACAACAACACTATTCCTTTTTACATTATAGCTGTGCTTAACAGGACACCATCCAAGAACAACATCTTTTGGACCTACAATCTATGAGAATACAGTCCTCAGACATAAATGCCTGGTATTAAACCAGTAAGATAAACGAAGTGCAAAAAATAAATGAAAGAGAAACAAAAACAGCTATCCGTTGCCAATATACAGAGAGGAAATAGATTCTTAAACATAGATTCTCTATCTCTCTTATTCCATCTTTTTCACTAATTCTTACACCCTTATTAATGACAACTCCAAGCAGTTGAAACACTAGTTAACCACAGCAGCTCTGATTATTTCAGAAAAAAGTGCTAGCATAGACAATATCAAAAAAAGGAAAGATACCGCTGTGATGGTGCCTTAGAATGAGGAAATAAAAACGATAGCTTTGACAGAGCCCTGGAACAGGCTGCCCAGAGAGGTTGTGGAGTCTCCTTCTCTGGAGATCTTCAAGACCCGCTTGGATGCAGCCCTGTGCCACGTGCTCTAGGTGGCCCTGCGTGTGCAGGGGGGTTGGACTAGATGACCTCTAGAGGTCCCTTCCAATCTTAGGCATTCTGTGATTCTATGATTCTATGACACTTCTCTGTACCTCTGTTCTGCGAGAGTCCTCAGTTAGCACTGAGGGATGTGGGGAACTGCTACTGTCTTTTTGGTGGTGACTACCAGTAAATCTTTGAATTTTGAGGAGGCAAGGGAAACAACACTGTTTTTCTAACTGATCTATCATTTTTTTCTAAGAGGGGTTAATGAGGGAAATAAACAGATTAGCAAGATTTTTTTTTTTTTAATACCTCTGATGTATTGCACTGGGAAATGTTTTTTTGTAGCTAGCGACAAACAGCTGCTAAAATAGTTTTGTAAGAAAGGGCAAATGTGGATCTAGCTGTGTATTCCTGTACTAATATTTAATTCACTCTTTTGCTTCTTTTATATTTTGAATCTTTCCCAAAAAACATGAATTCCCAAACAATATTTTTGGGGGGCCTGGTTCTCTATTTAGTCACAATAATTTTGCAAGGCTTTTGGGTAAGGTGCCCAGTATAAACAGTACCATGTAGGACTTTAGCCTGCAATGCTCCCTATTCTGAAATGCCTATGAATTCTTTTAACAGCCACTGGGAGGCCAAGAAGAGCCTACATGAGCCTACAGTCAATAAATAGTGCACTTGCTGTGGGTGCTAGCAGGATCTTACACATGGCATGTCCAGCTTCAATATGCGCAAATGAGCAATCCTTCAGGAGTAAAATACCCCCTTGTAGTCTTCTGTCCTGCACTATATGTAGCCAGTTCAAGAAAAGCAATGTAAATCTGAAGATATTATCCCATTCCCAGCTAAACACCACAAAATAAGGTTCTAAACTGCAAGATGAGTGATGCAGCTGCTTGAGACAGAAAGTATGATTTAGCCAAATTTTTTAATACAGTTATATTGTTTTGGAAAAAAAAAAAGGACATCAGAAAAGAAACCTCACCCAAAAAAAAAAAAAGTCACAGAGAAACTTATTCAGAGAACAGGAAAAGCAAAACAGAAGAGGAGGGAAAGGAAGCAAGGGACAAACACGTAACAGGAGTGCACTCCTGTCCATATTTCTGCATCTTCCCTGTTATTTCTTTTGGTGGATGACTACAGCTGTGGTCTCATGCCTGTATGAGAAACTAAAGCAAAGAACCAGTTCAATAAACCTCTGGCAAGCCAGTGTCTTACCGAACTCCCCACGCTCTCTGCAGGCCCTCAGGAACAGGGAACAGATCTAAGAGATATCCCTCAGCCCCAAGCACGTGAGATGCTCCACAGTCTCCTGAGCATATCAGTCCTTCACGCCAAGTTCTACAGATGTTCTACATAGTTTGATAGTACATCTGCATTTCTGGCATTTCTTGAACAGCATGTGTACTCTTTAGGAAGGGAACCTCAAGGCAAACCTCCCTGACAGAGAACCTTCTGAGGCAGCCATAGCTCTGGTTCACACCACTGCTTCTGTACAGCAGCTTGAGTTTCATGAGCCACTGGGAAAATGAGGACAACAATCCATAGACTCAGACTATAAAGATTTGCTGAATGAAAGCCATTCTGAGTCTAAATCGTCTTCCTCGAGAATATGAAAATCAAAAGGAACTCCTTAGGTTTTGGCAGATAGAACAATTTTCTTCCTAAGAAGTGGGGATGGTGAATTTGAATATATATCCCTAAAACACAATAAAGCTGCTCAGTTTTTGTAAGTCACTATCAGCTTTTAAAGTTCCATTGAGATATCATAAATAACACTTAGCAAGCTTATTAATTTAATAGTTCTGATATTCACTCCATTTCAGCATGTATTTCCTGGGCTTTTATTCATTTTGATTTGTTTATTCCTCTTCAGATATTATTTTAAATGGGTTTCACTAAGTCGCTGCATAATAAGCAAGCCCTTTTGTTCTTAGTGAAGGAAGCTCAGCAAAAGCGTAACAAATAATAAAGCTGAAAGGATACATGAAATGCATACCAAAATCTGAGGGATTTATTCTGATATCAGCACCATCTAGTTTCAAACTAAGGAATAAACCTCATCAGGCAGCACCTTATCAAGATATTGGTTTATCATGGCCATTAGAGTCATGCCAGTATCAGAGGCTGATGAGCAGGGAATACTGTTGCTGCCCTCATGAATTCCTCTTGACAGTAAGCCTACAACATAGCAGTGCATTTTAGCCATCCAACTTGGAGAAGTAGGGAGGTCATTTCAAGCCTCTCAATTTTGCTGGGTGAGCTAGAACTAAAATTAGTTGTTAGCAAGAAAACAGAATACATAATGATCACAGCAGAAACGTTGAGTTTTCAATACACTATGACATTTGTGCTCACGCACCTATATTTTGGGTAGTGAATGTGACTAAACAAGGCAATTATCTTTAATTAGGGGGAACTAGGGTCATTCCATTAATTATACCCATCACAGCTAGTTAACAATATTGATTAACAAGATAAGAAACAGAATAGGCCAATTCATCCCACAAATGATGTTTTTTACAGACTTTGTAGTGAATTCCTGTAGCAGATTTCAAAAAGAAAATGGTAAGATTGGTGGTACAATAATTCGAGCAAGACAAAGTTTCATAAAGGTTCTTCTGATAAACATTCATGAATCTGCTTTTGTTAACAAGGAATAATTCTTGAGCTAAATAAACACACATGACCATTCCTTAAGTGTATCTGACATACACAGGGGAAAATACTCTTTGATCCTTGAAGCAAAGGGACTCCAGGCCCAAACTTTGCAGGGCTGTAGGCAAGGGCAAATTAAAAACTGACTGACTGTAAGTGATTAAGGAGAATGCAGATTTGCTACAAGCAGTGCTAAACTAATGGGGAAGCAGTTGTCCAAGAATTGTCAGTGTAACTCCTGGGTCGACTCAGTAAGAGTCATTGGAATTATGAATTAGGTTGTCTTTTAGATATTATGAAAGAGAAATACAGACATGCCCGTGTTCTCTCTCTCTCTCTCTCCCTCACACACACACACACACACGCATCTACTTTTCCCAAAGTTTTGTAATAGACAAGTTCTCAACCTGTGAAATGCCCCGCAAAATGAAAATAAAAGACACTTCTTTTCCTGCTTTTATTCTTTCTTTTTTGTTTGTTTGGTGGTGGTGGTGGTGGTGGTGGTATTTTTTTATTTTAAATAGTCTCTAATCATAGCAATCGACCCCTGAGTTTAGTAGTTTGGTGGCAAGCAATGAAGTAGTCATCAAGCTTACGTGGCGCTTCTGAAGCGCCAGAGCCGAGCTGCAAATTGGAAACACGGTCCTCGTTCCTCCATCAACAAAGGAGATCCGTGATGTACAATTCCACTGAGCATCCCTCATAAGCCATTACCAGACAGCCGAGATCAGCCTATAATGAATGAGCACGTGCCTGATTGTTAGCATGTCAGACATACATTATTAAAGAAAGACAGTAGGGGCAACTAGAAAGATGAGAGGGAAAGCATTTGTTTCTTTGTTCAGATGTTGGAGGGCTTATTTGGGAAGAAAGGAATGCTAAGATGCACTGACATTGATATAAGGACTTTGTGTGATGAAGGCATCCAAATTTCTATGTGTTTTGGATGGTGGTGATGTTTTCACATATTTTCTGTTCTGTATTGCAGGAAAGTATTTGCTAAGCTTGTCTGATTGAGAAATGCGTTCTGGCACCTGGAAGGATTGTTCCTATATCTTAATATTGCTTAAATATGTATATATATATATATTGTTTTGAGCCACACAACTATCACATTCTTCAAACACCGCAAAACAAGCTTATTCTTTTTCTCTGACTGTCTTTAAAACAGAAGGGTCATGTTCAAAATTATCTTTTGGCATTCACTACTTAACAGAAGAATGCAATACATCATACGTTTTAGGATGGAAAGCGACTACCAATTGTTAACAACATTTACCTGTTTCTCTTAATGAAAAGTTTTAATGAACATTTAGCTATATTGTCCACAACAAAAATAAAGCTCTATGTTGGTCTAATAATAACCACTGTCCTCATTTAGCAAAGAATTAAACCCTCTCAGAACTCTTGCTTCTGGCCACAGATTTAATAGAATAAATGCTAATGGAGAGGAAAAAAAAAAATCCCCTCAGGAAACATGAAAAATTTTTCTTCCATTATATGTCCGTATGGTAGATCCAGACACATTCTTTGTAGACACTCACACTTGTTTCATATGTAATTGAAATAATAAGTGTTATGACCAAGATAGAGGTGTGCAATATTAAGAAAGTATTTGTAAAGCATCCCATATAGATCGTCAGAACTCAAAAAAAAAAAAAAAGGGACTTGTCAAATATTGATTTTCTTCATTTTCTTTTACATACTGGGAAGTTCTATAAGTCAAGTCTGAGCTATGAATTTCACAACATACTACCTATTTACTCAAAAATGCACATTTATAAAGAAATTCCAGTAAAATATTGGCTACTTTAAATGCACATTAAATATCTATGTAGGATTGGATATTAAGTAAAAGTATTTTAACAATGAAAAGATATTGCTTGAAGAAATCTATTCTTGACAACAGTGCTGCTAGAACTTGTAAATGCCCCCTACCAAAGCATCTAACAGAAGAGTGTAGAAGAGAGATTTACTAGAGATGCTGCATGATGAAGATAGCTGAACTAATTAGAATACATACATTTAAAACGACAGGGCCATTAAGGTTGATCATCACACAGTATGACCATTCTGACATCTAGGTGTATGTGAAGCAAGTATATTCTGTGTGAAACAGAGAGTCACAAATTTTGACCTTGAATTACAAACAGAAAAGAGAAAATACAGACACTTGGAAGGCTGTAAAAAGTTGATGCAGCCTGTTATCTATGTATTTCTACAGACTATAATTTGAGAGATAATACAAGATGTTAAATTTGTTAAAATGGATTCATCCAAATAGAGTCCTTACTTTTTAAGTATCTCTAAACCTTGAAAATGGTTTAGAAAAGAAGAATGGAATTTCCTCTTTCTTCTATACTGGAAATTATTCCCCTGTCTCTACCCACAAGATTCATTTATAGTTTCATTAGCTGGTAATACTCATTCTTGGCGAAATTTAAAATAAAGAGAGACATACTTTCCATCATGCATTCTGCAGTCGTCCAAGAATTTGGCTTTAATGTAGCTTCTGAAACTAACACCCTTAAGTGTTTATGGGAAATGGGGGTTACAATTAAAACGTAACCTATGTTCAATCATCTTTGTCTGATACGCATTCAAGATCACATGAATTAAGGGATACTGTCCCAAGCTTACTTAAAGTCAATTAATTCACTCCTCTTGATATCAAATGGCATAGCTCAAGGCTGACGTATACATTTATCAAAGAAAAAAAAAAAGAATTACATAAAATTAAATACATACTAAACAGCAATTTAATCAATGAAGAAATGCAATCAGAGAAATGGTAGTCTCTGCAGAGACTCCTGTATGCATTATATTAGACTAGAGGAAAACTAGTGACATTTATGGGTGGAGATGAGAAAGGGGAAACATTGCCAGAACACCACAAACTTTTGGAATAGTTCTGGGCTTTAATTGAAAAACTTGATTAGATCATGTTATTGTTTTGGGATTTTAATGCTTTTAACATTACAAAACAGAAAGCAACTTTTTTTTTCTTCTTTGTTGCTAAGCACAGAAAACAGTTTCTAACTAGATTATTTGAATGCCACAAGATATAAACAGTAGTATAACCACAGTGTTGTTATAATCACAGTAGACCATGTCTTTGAATTTCTCAGGGCTGACCACTGTAGCATTGACTTCTGTGTTCGGGATCTATAACCTATCTCCCATTTTTATTCAATTATTTCCCACTCTTTGCAATGCAAAAAATATCTCTAGAAAGAATATCTCTCTACTACCAACCCCTGAATTCCCGAAACTACCAAGACTTCCATGTTTTTATCAACAGAAAAAAACACTGAATAGGATCAAACATAATATGCCAAACATTTTGTTGCTATCACTGTTAATATTTATTAATGGACAGCAGAATTTTTAAGGTAGAAATTTGGGGAATAAGGGGCATATATTTTTTTTAAACAAGTGTGGCACATAATGCTCTGTCCATGTAGCACAGGCTATTCTGTTCCCATCCACATTGAAGCTATCCTTCAGAAAGTTACATTTATAGAAACCAGTGACCTTTCTTCCTTTAGATCTGTCAAACAAGTTTTGACTGAAGAAACTGGAGCTCAGTAGGTGCATCTGCATACAAAGAAAGAACATTTGTGCCATTAGCTAAAATTTTGCTTGCAGGTATAGCAGAAGCCGTAAGCTGAGGGGAAGCCTGTAAGCTCAGTACAAAGGTCAGTGCATTGCTGTACCTGTAGGCAGGGCTCTGCAACTCTGAAAACGAAGCTTTAAGATTCAAGTAGAAATTAGAAGTGGAGAAAAAATAAAAAGACTTACTAAATTAATTCAGCATCATGCTACCCCTCCTGCCCATCTCATGATACTTTTTTTGTAGGTTAAGTAATAAACATTTTATTAGGTGAGTGCTTATCTGCAGTTGCCAGGCTCTGTAGTTGGCAGTTATCAGATACTCCATTTCTTTCCCTTTCCTTCACCCTCCTGCAGGAGAGACAAATCTCCCTTCCTTCTAAGTGGTTGTGGCCTTTCACAAACAATATTGGCTGGTCACAAAATACAGATTCACACTGCACTGCTCTGTGCTTACTCTCCCAGTCTGCTACCTGGCAGAAGAGCAGTACTAAGCTATACTCTTCTCGATATGCTAAAGCACAGTCAGTCACAGACGACTCTGTGCTTTCCTGTTTTCCTTGATTTCGATAGAAAAACTGTCTTTGTAAGGTGTAGGACTTGACTGGCCTGAGCAAGTGATGTAACAAGACAATCCCAGTTCAAAGCAAGTCCCTATGACTGCAGTGTCCACCTGCTTGTTAGAGCCTGAAGCAGAAAGGTGGTTGTATGGGGAAAGACCTTTTAAACCTGAAGCAGCAAGGAGGTTAGTCTAGTCTAGTCAGTTTGCAGAGCTGCAGAACACAGCAGTTACCCATCCTCTGTAGGTCCCAGCTGCAGGGTCATACTGTTCCCATCCAAAGCAGCAGGATCAAAACTGAGGCTTTTGGGAGACCAAGCCACACTGGGCCATCAGACCTGTCAGCTTCTTCATAGTACCAGAGGCACAGGAGCTTTGTCTGTGCAGTCACAACTTCAAGGAACGTGAATATAAGCAGCCAGCTAATCAAAGCTAACCCACAGACCTCAATGAACCTGGGGACATGACCAAGGGCTATCCCAGGGCAGAATGGGCGCTCTGAGAAACACAAAAGTAGAGCTCCTAATTCTTTGTCCTCTGACTCACCTAAATCAAGTGAGGGATTCTGGTGTTCTGAAAAAGGACCAAAAAGTTGAGCATGTTTTACTTTGGAAATAGTTCTTTACCATAATGATAACCATGGATATGCTACTTCTTATTTAATCAAGTCACAACCTGCTGTTAAAACTTGTCATGTGTTTACAACTATCCTTGCCAGTGCATCCAAGCCAATTACCATTGGCAGCAACCCAAAAAGTCACTTTTATGTCAGAATATGAACGTTGCTTGTGGAACATAATGACCACGTTTGGAAAAAGAATCAGGATTCACAAAATTTGTTCTCCTAGCTCTTCTAAGCAAGCAAAAGCTTGAATATGCCAGAAACCTCTTAGCTGGTAGCGCAGCTAATTTGTCAGTATTCATCAGCAACACAACAGATCTCAGCAAACTGGTAAAAGCGACAAAATATACTGATTGCAATTCTTAGATAATGCACACTGTTATGCAAAGAAATTAGTAAATATATTTTTGATTAAGCGCAACCCAAATCCTTTTTAACCTTCTAAATAACTAATCATCAGAGCTGTTTCAGTACTTTCATAAACATATTTGTTCTACTTTTGTCCATTTAGACCTGCTTATATCATTCCCTTCAGAAAGAAAAGAAAAGGATTCATATCTTTCCTGCTTTACACAGATAAAAAAGGTTACCTGCATAACTGGGTTGATTCACAGCAATGCTATGACCCTTGTTTTGAAGGCAGTAAGGTCAAACATGCCCAGTGAGCTCCATTGCTGAACACCTCCCTGCAGTACTGTACAGCAATGAGCAAGAGAACTGACCCTAAGTCACCCTTCCACACCATGGGGCAGATCAGCAATACAGGTCAAGTAAAGGCAGGGTGCTCCATACACAGCTGCGGCATTTAGTTACTCACATACACGCTGGCATTGTCCGCAAGATGATTATACTGTTTATGCCCCGACTTATGGTTACATTTGTAATTTCCAAGAGAGAAATGAGACAATGCATAAGCTTGGGAGACATGTATGTCATCACATCACATTTAATTTACCTGCTATAATTAGAATCTGCCATTATACTACCTAATTTGTTACTATTTCTGATTACTTCAACCAGTACAATACAGAAATGCTGAGAGGGAAGCAAGATGTCAGTTCTCTCTCCTGTCCTCCTAAATCATTAATCTAAATGATATGAGGAATACGAGATCTGGGTTCTTGCTTATAAAAAGTACATTCTGAAAGGTTAAAAGGCCACTTTACTCTGGTGCAGAGAAGCCCAACATCTTTTAAATCTGTGATTCCTGTATCCCTTCAAAGTTTATTTACAAGACTTTCTTATCTATTTCTGACCATTACAAGGCATGGGATCTCACAGAACAAGACTGACACAAGCAGGCTCTTTCTTGAGGTGATGTCTCTCGCATTTTACCACTGCTTTTAATTCTTAAAGTTTACTAAATTATGCATTCTTGGTAACCGTTTCTGAGTTTTTCCAAAACTGTGCTGTATTGCTGACATCAAAGCCATCGGCCACACTTACAAAAGTTGCACAGGCTCTTCAGTTTCAATTTTCTTTTTTTTTTTTTGCGAATTAAAGTGGGAGCTTGTGACATCTACTTTTGTGGTTTGCACACTTTGGAAGTATGTACACAATTTATTTTTTCTCTGCAAGATTTTTTTTACTATAAATTTATTTTGTGAATTTAAATGAAAAATTACAAAAATGAATAGAAATTTAAGGGAAAGTATGATAAGACTCATAATATTGGAAGAACTGCCAAGACTGAAGTGAATTTTGATCATCCGTGCTGCTCATCTCAGAAAAGCATCAGCAACACAAGATGCCAACAGTGCTTTCTCAATGGTAATATTTTCTCTGTGAATCAGAATGCATCCATTCGAAAAGGTTATAAGGATGTTATTTAATTAGCATTATAGATACTGCCTGCTAACACTAACACACAGACTTCCTGCATTTCAGAGGAATGATAATTTAACACAGCACCAGAGAATTCACAAGGCAGGAATAAGTTTAAGTAGTCCAGAGATGGGCAATAACTGTGACTTCACAGTACAAAAACTTGTGCCAACTTCAAGACAATTTTTGCAGAAGAATAAATTAGCTCCTGCTGAGCTCCACATCCCCACCGTGACAATGCTCGTTGTTCTGTGATAGCAAATCTAAAGCTAAGTTTAATTTTAAGTATGACAACACAGTAGCCTGATTAAGATCTGCAAAAGCTTTTAGGAATTTAAAGCTTATTCAAATCAAAACAATGTTTAGATGATTAGGTGGATCCCAGCCTAATCACTACAGACATACTTAAAGCTGTAACACTACGGGAGAGAAGTACTTGACATTATCCCTGCATTCTTTAAATAGACTGGACATGTAACTTGAATTATACCAAACAAGAGGCCAATAGAGTCTGAGGCTTAAAATTCAGTGCAATTGGTCCATACTTCAAATTACATTTAGCCTTCTTAAATATTGAGTTTAATAAGCATGAGGATTGAAATCAGTTCAAAAGTCTTTTCCTTTGGAAAACAGGGTTTGATTTGCTTTGGGTGGGGGGGAATAGTTTTTATCTTTTAAGTTCAGAAAGTTTATTAGTGAAGAGAAATTGGAAAGGGTTATTTGTCAAAAAGAAGTCATGGAATTTAAAATACGAGACATATTGTTCATGTTTTTGTGTTATTGTTGTGAACTGGCTGCTCATAAAAGCACTCGCATGACAAAGACTGAGAAACTCACTGCTCTTAATTTCTGTGTCTTACTGTCAACACTTAATAATTCTACCCACAGAAAGTATTAGCACTCATCACACCAAAGATGTTTCTGCTGGAAAAAAGACAGGCAGTGAAAAGGGGATATCATGACTGAATTTCATCAACCACTTCTTAGAGATATAGGCTATAGAGTGGAGTGAATCAACTTAATGGAAAAGCAAGCTATACTATAAAGCCTAGTAACAGAATAACATCAGTACAATCACTTATTTATATCTCAGATAATTGCAGGGTAAATTCTATTTTAGAGAATCCACAAGGAATTTACTTCTGTTTTAGATAATACACTTACAATTTCACAGTTCCCATAGAACTTGCCATTTATTTCAGCACTCTCATTATGCTTCTGTAAAAAAAAAGCAGAATCAGAGAGAGGAGAAATCAAGTTCCTTAGGAATAAAATTTTGTTAAAGAATGAAAAAAAAACCCAAACATGTTTTTTAATTAACTAACTGAAACACAATGAGCAATCTATTAGGGAATATTACATGTGAAAGGTTTCTCATGACAATGTTTCAAAACTGGTTCTTAAGCAGGTAGTGTCATCAATACTCCTGAATAACAAGTTTTTAAGCACTTTCTATTCTTCTGATATTCTGAGTGAAATTACTCTGCTGTTTGATATAATTTTTCTGTAGATCTAATTTATGAATTTGAGCTGACATTTTCAAATAAATCCAAGAATAAATAACTAATTCCTCATGTGATTTTTCACAAATACTCTAGTAGTTGATCTTTTTAAATTACTGAATATATTGAAATTCAAATGTAAAGGGGGAAAAAAAGAAAAAAAAATAGCAATATTATTCCCCTTATTTCAGTATGTCTGCAAGGAATAGTCCTTGCCAGCACTGATTCCATACCCTGTGCCAGAGTTCACACTAAAGACAAAACACAGTAAGTTTCTTTTAGAGTTGATGTTAAGGAGGCAAAATCAAACATATAATCAAATTAAATACCTAAACCAAAAGTAAGAAAATCACCCTAATTCTGCTTTCAGAAAAGAGAACTTTTTTTGTGAGTTTTAAAATTTTGCCATTTGTTTCACATTCCTACTAAAATAAAATGAACATAAGTTGAGGCCAACATTGGCTCTTCTGTTATGGATGACACAACAGCTTCAGGAATATGGAAAGGGTGGATTTCATAGAACCTGAGCTTTATGCATACTAAGTATGATGCCTTTGTTCCATTCACACTTTTCCCCTTGTGCATTTCTGAAAAGCACTAATTTTATGATATAGGCATTACAGGCTTTCACAATAGCATTTTCTCCTGTCTGGAGAAACCCTCAAGTCATAGAAAATACTGACAGCCGTCACCACCCTGCACGTCTCTACTACAGAGAAGGACACTTGACATAGCTAGGATATTTAAAACAGAAAATTGTAAAACTGAACACATACTGCATTTGTTAACAAGGGGATGTGAAGAGGTATCCGCTGTATACAGTTAAGAATAATGCCTTCATTAATTTCTGTGGTCACACAGGCTAATATTCCAAGCTTTTTTGTCTTTCCCGGGGAATCTAAGGAAAACTTAGCTTGCTCTTGAGCAGACTTTCAGAACTTCTTATCTGTTTACTCCAACAAGATGTTTTCCACTAAAGAAACACATTAACCTAATTAATTTAATCCATTCTACATCCCCAAGGTACAGAACAACCACATTTTCATTTATTTATGAGTTATTTATCCTAGATCCTAAAACTGGTGACACAATAATTCTAGTGATAATATTGGGCTGCTCCCTTGATACCTCCCATATACAAGGAAAAGTGACTGCACTTCTTCCTTCTTAAGGAAAATTTTATTTTCAACCATCTCTCATCTTTTACATAATAGAATAAAAATCCTGTGTAAAATTTCAAAATTTTAATTAGTTAAAAATGTAACTAAATTAATACCAGTAAGGATTTTTTCTAGTTTAGAACGAAAACAAAATATGTGCTGAGTATGTTCTGAGGATGAAATTTGGTTTAACATATGCCTGCTATTAATACTGCTACTCTGATTATTGCCATGGACAAATATAATTCCTTTGGATTCCCTACTGCATTTCTTCAATTCATTTAGATAATTTTTCTCTCTCCTCAGTTTCTTTTTTTTTTTTTTTTTGGTCACAGATTAGCTGGAGAGAAGTGTAAGGACAATGTCAGATTACCGTCCAGTCACCCCAGAAGTTCAGTTCTAGGTTTAAGTAATTCATCACTGTTATAAGTCTCTTGATATCTTCTTCAATAATCAACAAATAAATGGGAATCCTTTCTGCGATTCAATTTGTGAATTGGGTGATGCTTGGCTTATTACATAGCATCCTTGGGTGATGCTATGCAGTAAAAATTCTTAGATTCAGCTAAAAGCGACGTTTTGCAAGGTCCGTGCTCATGGTTAAGCAAGCTGGTGGAATCTGACTTGAACTAATGGCTCTAGACCTGGACTTGAAACTCTAGGGCTTGCTTTGCTAACTGTCACTACTTATCTGATATTTCCGTGGAAAGAAAACAAAATTTCCTATTTACTCATAACTTTTTCCTCTTTGAGTGTATAACATGTCACAAATTTCCATTGTATACAACAGTTACAGGCACCTTATAATTCATGTGCAAAATCTTCGCATCATTCCATAAATATGCTTCAAATTTCATCTTGTACTGTTAAGTCTGGAGGGTATCTATATTTTCTAAATCTCATTTTAAATTGAAAATATGAGCATTTTCCTTTTCATATAGCACAGCTGTTTCCCCATATATTCATGCTCAGATTGGCTCAATTAATTTGTCAGTTTATGTCAAACCAATTGTTTGGAGGTAATTTATTTTTGAAGGAGTATAACTGTTTCATTTTGACGTTTTTTGGAAGTATTTTTATAAGGGTGTCTAACTTTTTTTTCAAGCCCCAAAATGACCTTACATTAGTTCTCATTTGATAGTAAAGTCAAAAAGTGTTTCTTAAACTTCACTACAACACGAGTGCATTGGTCTTCTGGCTTTTCCAAATGTGACATTTGATGTTAATTGCCTATTACTAGCAACAATGTTTTTGTATCTGTTAATCACAAAATAGTTCTTACTTTAGACAAATACCAGAAACCTAAAAAAAAGTATTGTTTAAAGTTCTTGTAACCATTTTGTACAGTTATTAGTCACAATCATCAACGAGCATTTCTTCAGCTGTAAATTACCAAGTATGACATAAAAATGAAACTTTTTTGTTTTCCCAAAATATACTGTTCCATTCTTTGTTTTTTGTTTATTTTCCTTTTTTTTTTGTTTGGCTTTTTAAATACACAATTTATTTGCTGCAGACAAACAGACTTCATTTAATCACCTGCTGATTGGCAGGTGCACCTCATATATAACGTCTTGTAACACAACTAAACTGCTCTACAACTGGTAAAGACTTACTCTCATAAACTCTCTTATCCAGCCAAAAGATATAAGCACATGCAATTCCTTTAGTTTCAATGGAGTGTGATTCCAGTGTTTGTGGAAAAAAAACAAAGCAGCAGTTTAAGATATATGAACATTAAACAAAGATGCCAAATACATTTTGTGATGTTAGCTATAGTATAGAGTTACAAATGGGAGTCCAGACGTGTAAACATTTTTTTCCTGTTAGAAATCTTATATTAATAATATGTCCAGCCATTTCTACTCAGTCTGCAAGGAGCTCCAAAGGATCCAAGAGTACTGATTTGATTACTCATTCATGAGAATTATGCAGGATCAGGGCTTTCCTGAAAAGCAATGCTTGTATCAGTATTTCCCTACACATAGAAAGTGGCTCCTCATTTTCTTTATTTATAAAAAGTGGACATGAATGGATGTGAGTATCTTTATTTCACATGATCAGCTCTTTCCTCTGCTGTTTTCTGTTTATTCTCAAACAACCAAAAGATGCTGCCTAAGTAAAGAAAAAGTATTGAATAATCCTGTGGCAAGCACAGATTTCCCTCTGCTAAAATTAGAGAGGAAAACTATTCCTATCTCCTTGGATTAAGTTAACCATCTTGCCAAATCTCCCCACTTCTAGTGCCAGGGACCTGCAGGAGCTGAGTAGAATCTCAATCAAAATGTGAGCAAATATATTGATGCTTCAGGGAGAAGGCCTTGGGATCCAGTCCCTCCTAGCAAGGAGATTAACAGTTTCAGATCGGAAACTCGCTAGAGTTTCTGTAGTGTCTGCCAGAGTCTCTTTGCTGCAAATAATTTTGTTATCGTTCCCCTGTGCTGCAATACAGTAAGATAAGAGGAGGGACCCAAAGCAAACAGTCATCTCAGTTTTCAGCAGTCTCAGGACTATACCTAATCAGTATTGTCAGCCTTACGCATTCTCAGATATGGAGACTGGCTTAAAACAAAACCTGCTATCCAAAAGTCCAATACAGTAATTTTGTTTTTCTTGCCTTCAGTTTGATTTTACACCTGCAAGTTTTTCTTTGAAAACAGAAGTTTGTTTAAATAAAAGCGGAGATTTTTCACTTAACCAATAGACTCAGAAAATGGCAGTAAAGGCAGTGAAAGACACCAAATGTGTACCACAAGTGCGGCAAGGGGCATAATTTTGTGCAGTAACCTTTTGAAATCTTTTGGAACAGAGCAGTGAGCTGGATATCATATTTCATATTTTCAAGGAAGCTACCGTCACACTAAAACCAAGCTTCATCCTATTTCAGTCTGTTGAGTGATATTACCACAAGCTGGGCTGGAAAGCACCACGGATATGTCCATGTAGGTTTCTACATATCCAAATCTAAGCTGTTGACAAACTAGCTTAAATCTGATGCAAGAAAGCAAAACAGAAAATCACTGGAGTTTACATACTGCAGGCCAGCACATTTTCTACAACAGACATCACTATATCAGGTATAAAATTGTTCTTGCCCACTGAAAAATAATTTTAAAAGTAGTTCTCATTCAGCTATTGAGCTTCCATTGTTTGTTTCTCGGTGGAAAGAGCTCATTTTCTACTTTAAAAAAAATCTCTGCCAGATCATCTTACAGTTATCTCTAGCTCCATTTGACATTTATTCCACTGCAGTCAATGGTGTGCCATACAAATACACAAAATTTCCTGTGATCTTTGTTAGCTCTGCACAACACAATTGCAAAAATGCTTAATGTTTTATGCTCCTTATCATCAAGATACTAAAGCATGAAGCTACTCATTTTTCTGTGATAAATCATGGTCTACAATTTCTGTAATTTGCATGGATTTATTTCATTGATGTTTACACAAGGCAGGGTTGAACATAATACCTGAATTCTTTCCAAATTTAAATTAATTTTGTTTAAATATATTTTTCATTCTGTACTTATCATATTACCTAAGAGATTACCACAATTGGAAGATGGACTCCATATGATGTACACTGAGCTTAAAGAATCCAGTCTAAAAAGCTTTTGATATGTTCACTAATCAGGGACAGGGTGGCTATTACTTCTGTATGCTAGTTCCCTGGCACATGAAGGCTTCTTTACACTGTGGCACAGTAATGCAACCTTGAAGTGTCCTGAGTTTATAATCTTATCATGCCAAGAGTGCTTTACATTCCCAGAGGTAACTAGTATAAAAGGGGAGCATAGTGTAAATGAGAATGAAGCCCTGCAGTACTTAAGGGTTAGGGTTTTACATCTTTTGCTCCTGCTATTTTTTGAAATGCAGCATAAATTATTATATAAAGTCATATCCGCATATTACAAGCAATTATTGGGCCAAGTACTTGTCTTCGTCAAAGTCATTGGCAAAACTCACATTATCTTCAAAGCAAACAGTATTGAATCAGACCACTGTGTACATTGTGAGAGTGAAATGTGCTATAAAAAATGAACAGCGGAAACCACATTAAGTAATTTACTACATGGGCTCTTAAGAAAAATGAGCACAAGATTCCTATCAATATAATAAAATCTGACCTTCCTTCAAAGAACATATTAAAAAATTTACACATCAATCCTTGGCACTAAAAATTGGTAAAATAATTTCTCTCAGCTGTAATCCTTACTGTCTTAAAGGCTTTCCTGCAGTTTTACTGAAACACGCAAATTGCTCAGAGCTTTACAGCATCCTTCTGCAACGAACAACTGACTGCAAGAGGCTGTCAGCAAACACCATGGCACAAAGCACACATGTCCAGATCTAATATTTCTCGGAAGATTTTACAATTCCTCAGCTTTGGAGTATCTAGGAACATTAGCTGGCCATTGGGACTTGGGGGAAGGCATCTTGCAGCACAAGAATACATTTTTTTTTCAGTCTCTACAGTATTTTTATTTAAGATATAGTTTATAACATCCAAGGGTATAGTTGAATTGTAGATAGTCAGGTTGACTTGCCAATTATCTCATTGGCTTGAAAATAATGCTCTACTCAGAAGGTTTATAGCCTATTAAGATGGCGTGTTTTTCCTTGTAATATCCCCTCCTGTGCAGTACTAATTTCATTTTAACACTATGATTCGAACACCACACATACAATTAGTTTCTATCAAGAATGAAAGCTCTTTCATTCAAGGTCAAATTACACAAATTCTATGAAGAGGGATGAAGACAGGATTTCAGTTCAAGAAAAACTAGTCAAAGTTCTATTGTTTCAGATTTCTTTTCACTCATTCTAACTAAAAGAAATCAGCCAAGCAAGAGATTTAATACTTTTAAAGAAAATAGTTCTTCTTCCTGCTATTAATGTTGTTCTTGTACACATACAGAAATTATGTTTTAGCCAAATTAACATCAACTGTCTATATAGCTAATTAGAAAAGATAATGAAGCACTATTTTAGAACTTCACCAAACAGCTCTCTCAATTAGTTCAGGAAAATTAAACAGGAATGATGTGACTACTCCTGCATAAAGTACTTGAAGAGCACGTTGAGATTAATTCTACTACAACAAAAATTCAGGTAAAACCATACTTGTGACAGCAGACATTTCTAGCTTACTTCATTTTTCATCTAGTCACTCATTCAGAAGAGTTTGGATAGTATTCCATAAAAAACTTCTTATTTCTTATTTTAGTAATCACTAAATTCAGAAATCTTCACAGCAGTTCTAGAAAATATTAATTGGTGTTTGTATATCTTACGTTTCAATTTTCCCTAACAAATTATGGGCATTGTTTAATGTTTGTCATGTATTCAAAGCCCAGTGAGTTGAAAAGGTATGAATACTATCTTCCTCTTGATAATTGTAATTAAGCTTTAAAGATTTGTGTCCAATCTCAATATTATCTTTCTGAGGTTGGAGGGTATGTACATAGGAAGAAATTCACATAGGCAAATTCAGTATTTCAAATAGATTTGTAGGTAGAAAAAACAATCTACCTATTGCTGTAGATGTTTATGTTTTAGGAAAAGGTTATGTAAATAAACTAAGAATATCTCTAAAACCCGGAAAGAAACTATATCAGCTGTTATCCACCCAAGCCTTTTCTTTCCTCCTCAGGGCTAATTCAGAGAACAAGATTTGAGCTTCCAGCATCCTCTGGATCAATAGTCCTTAACTTGTAGATAGGAGTGGTGAATGAACTGCAGAATGCGCTCTCAAGTTCACACCACCTTCAGTTAAAGAAGAACAGCCAGTTTCTAATGACTGAGACTGGGACACCTGAGAAAAGATGATGTATACATATGATTCTGAGCTCACTGAAACTAAATCTTATATTTAGGGTTATATTTTAAACCATTTAGTAATTCTGGTTATTATTATTTAATTCTGGGTATTATTATTCAAGTGAAATAATACCGTTGTTTGAATTAGAGGCAGCTCAGTTTCGAGATTCTTTCATTTCAGCTTCAACTACAGAAAAACCATCTGCATCTATGCCTAAATACTTGCATTTGGAAGAGCTTTTTAGTGGAACAAATAAGCAAGAAAAAGTTGAAGCACTAAATCTCCAGCTGATGAAGCTCCTATTTAGAATTTTAAGATGTTTTAAGAAGTCACTTATAATTGGAACTGAAGTTCCATTTTGTGGCACATTTCAATGTTTGCTTTCAGTCTGCACTGAAATAAGTGGTAAATTTAAACTTAAATCTGCAATTAAAAGCAACCTGAGATTAAACAGCATGAAATGCAGATATTTTCCAGTGAGTCACTAAAATGATGAAACTGTTTAGCACCTCTCAATGGGAAAGTTCCATTTTTGTCCTACTTCTGACAAACGGAGCCTTTCTTTTGATGCTACTCCTTTTTCTATTACCATGTGACAAAAGGAGATACAGTTGTGATTTCACACATTTGGGGGAAGACTGCGTGAGCAAGTTCAAACCAGGTGAAGCATCGTGCTTGCTCTCGCTGCTGGGTGAATACAGCTCCCTCTGAAGTAAATGGGATCAGCAAATGCATCTGCGTGAGAATTCTTTTGCAAGTCTGTTTGTTTGTTTGTTCATTCAATGTTTGGATTTTTTTAAGGGGAAGGTAGCGAGGGGCAGAGAGGGGAAGAAAGCGCAGTGAACACTATCAGTAAAGCAATGCTCCTTGAAAATGCATAAATTAAATGAACATCTGTGAGTGATGTGCAGACCCCTGACCTGTGCTGTATTTTTGTAGCTATTGGATGCTATGTGCCTGTAACTGTTGTATCCAAAAGCCCAAGTGCGATCAGGCCCTGTGGTTCTGTGTAAAACACATAGTAATTCATAATGTGCTTACTGAAACTCCAAGAGAACTGAGCTGCTTAACAAGTCCAAGTGAATTAGCTTTGGCAAAACTGTGCATGTGTTGGAAGTGAGACGGTATACTCAGAGGTGAAGAAGAAATGAACGGAATGAGAACACATTTAGATTTGCCTTGCAAGGCGGCTCCTGACCCACCAGTGGGCCCTTTTTGTTCCATGTAGGCTCTTTGCTGATGGATTCATAGGTGTCAATCACACGGGCAATGTTCTCAGTGGACTTACCTACATCTAAAGTGAATCCTGTCAGTTTGCAGCCCTGTATGATGTCCTCATGTGACCCAATTCTCTTCTCCTGCCATCAGGGGTCACCAGACAATCCGACCATCAGCCACTGAATTTCATGCGCGATCTAAAGATATGGTATCTGAATTTTGTTTTCTGTACCTTTGCAGTGCCATTTTTATCTCCCACACTGAGAAAGGACAGCCATTGGAACTGTGTACTTTATTTTACCTTATCCCGCAAATGAAATACAGCATACATATTACTCACAAAATTATTGCGTCTCAATAGTAAAATACCAAACTTAATTAGGCACAAAGCTACAAGTCCTGTTTAAAGCACAAAAGTTACAGGTCCTGTTCACTGCATGCAATGAAATGAACCTACCTATATTTAGGCATTACAAATGGATAAATAGTGCACATGTACTTTGGGATATATGGTTGACATTTTTTTAAACTCATTTACTTTAGTCATACAAGTGCTTTTTCACATTTCTTTTCTTTTATATATGTTTGGATTCAACTCCCAGAATGCTGTGGTATGCTCACTCAATCAGTCATTGAAAATGATAAAATGTGACTTATCTGATTAATCTCAAGTATGCACTATGACTTACATTCAGCATATTCATGACCAATCAACTTAGTAAACTGTATCTGGGAAAAGCTATTAATAAAAAATTTTTGAAGAGATGAGCTCAAGGAAATTGTGATCTGTTTGTGGTTATTTCCTGAGGAGGAAAGAGAGACTAAAATCATTCAAAATACTACTCCCTTTGGATTATCCACTCTGCTCCACTGAACACCTGTAAGCACATTCAGCTATTAAATTAGTACTGCTAAGCTGTGCTACTTGTGTTGGCTCCTTTTATATATGCAGGCAATAATCATTGTCTCATGAAAGACTAGGCTTTAATACCAGGTGTGATTTTGTTGTTAGGAGATCTATCTTTCTACTTTTTGCAGTTTTCATCCAAAATTGCTCGCCCCACCTAGGGTGGCTAGTGCCACCTATTTCTGTCCCAAGGGCTGCATTCTGAATACTGATCCAAGCTCAGTATGTTGTATGGTACTTGATTTGCACTGACTAATGTAAATGGAGCACGCTTTGAAGGTGCTCAGTGAAAGTCCAAGTTTGGTTACGTCTCTCGAATTAGAGATCATTTTTAATTTGTAATTTGCAGTCTCTCTCCTTGCCTCCCCTTGAAAAAAAAAAGATCAAGTATTTCCTTTACAAAGGAAAGCAAATCTCTGTTTAACATGTGAGTTTCCCCAAAATTTTCCTGTACTAATCGAAATAATGTATTCACAGTATTTATTGTCAGATTACTGCGCAAGTGAAGCAAACATTTTTTCCTATACTAATGACCAATGGTCAGCATAAAAAGAGCTTAATTACATGCTATATATACGGTTTACTTTCTACTTTACTGTTTGGCCATTCAACCAGAAAGAATGCTATAAATTGTTAAGAGCTAAAATCAGGGAAGAAAAAGCATAACTCCGGCGTGCTTTACAAGAGAAAGAATGATTTTGAGAGAGTTACAGATAGATACAACTCTTGCTATGGTTGTTTGGGGGAAAAAGAGCTATACACAAACAAAACCACAAAAAACTCTTCCTTCACAGCTCCCACAGTTTTTTTTTTTTTTTGACTTATTCACTTTTATAAACTCAGTTTGCCAAAGAGAATGCTCCTATATTATTCAGAGCATCAAGGGAACGCTGTTCCTATAGACCATCAAGATAACACTGTTATCTACTTTAAATATACTGAAAATGGAATTCCAAAGCATACATACGACCTGAATGTTTGAGAACACTATTCTAAAAAAATATACATATAATCCAAATTAGAGCATACTGTTCTGTATCTCAGTTTCCGTGTTTAGATTTAGGATGATACCACTTGACTACTGTAAGATAATAATATGCAGAGTATTCACATTTTTGCATGTCTTGTATATGCAAGCACCATGGAAATGCTAACAAACTGCTCACTGAAATAATACTTCATCTCCATTTTCTGTCAACCAAAGCTCTTTTTCTTTAATGTCCTCTCTTTTTGTTATTACAAAACTCAGTAATCCTGGCAATCAGATGGAGAATTCCAAAAACACTAAAAAATCAAGGAAAACTTATAAACAACGTTGTAGTGACATCATTATTTTAGTCAAAACTTAGCAAGTGTGGTTAAAGCACATACTGGTAGGCATTAAACTCATGCAGTTCTCTAAGTTATATCCCAAACTCAAAATTTGGACCCACTAGCAATAATTTTATCTCATTCCGTTTTAAGTTTAAATCTTTCTAAACTTATGGAAACTAGAAGATCTCTGTTCTAATTAATATCAGAATCTATATCTGAACAGCTGTTTTCTCTAATTTACCAATGGAGAGAAGACAAAGTAATCATCAGCACTATTCCTAGCTAGGATATGTTAACTTTATCATTTTGCTCTTACCATAAATCCTGGCTTACTCTTGTAGCTTTATAGATTCATCTTTTCATTGCGTACGTCTCATAAGATTAGTGAAGTCAGTAATTACTGTATATACTGCACTTAAGATCCATAGCAAGCTATGTAAAAGCACCATTAACAGTCATTGAAACTGCAAACATTTGTTGTGCAACAAAAATTTCAGCGTATTCAAAAGCAGCACGTAGAAGCAGGAACTCAGATCAAGAGAGTACAGTAATGACATGTCTGAGAAATACTCACTCCATGACACCACAGCATACACGTGATGCCCCAGTGGAACATGCTGTGGTACACGTGGCCTGCGTTACCCCACGCTATCACCATTTAAAAATATGCCTTTATCTAAGACTTCAAGAAACCCCAGAAGGTCTGCAGAGATACTTATATCATTAAAACCATTGTGCCATGCTTACAGCACGCATTCACACACCCAGATTACTATCACTCACTAATGTGAAAGAGAAAAGAGACCCAGCAGTGCCTGCATATCCTGGTACGAAGCTCCTTCAAAACAGTCTGTTTTCTGATTTAAAGTCAGATCATATTTGTTGAGAAAACAGTTAAATTTCTATACTATACATTGGCTTATATTCTGCATGGCCACAAGCAAAATACGAAAAACAAACAAAAAACAACAACAATAACAGCAACAACAAAACTCCTGACAAATAAATGGTAGCTTAATGCATAAATTATTGTTCCATTAGAAATATCTATCAACTTTTACCTCTTCATTGAAATTGCTCCTATGTACTGCTATGAGAGAATTGCTCGAGAAAGAGGAACTTGGAGAAAAACGGGAGCCTAACAGAAGTTATGGCATTACAGAGCCTTGCTTGAGGTGAGAGGCAGTTACCACTTCCAGGATGGTTGGTATGTGTGGAACCTACTTCTCCATGATTCCCTTGGTGAACTAAGGAGGGATATAGGAGGAAGGAAGAATGGGATGGTAAGAACTAGGAAGGAAGAATGGGACAGTAAGAACGGAGGAAGAGGAACTAAGCAAGAAGGAAGAGGAGAGACGGAAGACTCCATCATAACTTCTGGATCAGTCGACAAGCTGAACCCCTTTCCTCCCCTCAGGTCAGGACACTGCCCGAGGAGGCTCCTCAAGATTGAGAGCCCTCTCCCATCTTCTAGGTGAATGATGATTGCGCATTTGTACACTAGGCACTGTAGTAGAGAATTTCCCAAACTGACATCCAAAACCTGTTTTCCAAATGTTGCATTTGAATAGATTGGGGTATTCGTGAACCCAACCACTTGCTTTGAAGGCAATCAGACCTACAGTTGGTAGCCTGTCGGTGATGATGCCGATACTGCCAGAGTCAGGTTTATAGCTAACACAGTATTTGGTGCCCTATTAAGAGATGAGTCCAACTGCCCCCAGTCCCTCTAACCTTTGAGATCGTCTGGAATGCAAGGCGATTTATCTCTTACCAAATTTGCTCCCTTCATCCAACTGCAACATCTGCTCCTATGTGCCTTGTGCTGCTGTGTAGAAATTGCACAGACTCCAGCAAGAAACATGCCGAAGAGTCATCAACTCTTTGGCAATAAATCTCCACATATCTATGAAAATCAAAAACAAAGAAACCTCTCTAAACTGTCACTTTTAATTGTGAGTGTGTTGTTCAAGTCCACACAAAGGAATGATGGGAATTAGAAGTGACTCATCTAGTTTCAGTTTAATATCACAATTTTGTTTGTTTTTGCTTTTAATTTATTCTTTTCTACCCAGACTGATTGTTCAATCTCAATGCTTGGAGGTTCTCAAAGCTCAGGTGGACAAAGCTATAACTGAACTAACATATCAGTCCTGCTTTGACCTGAAACTTCATGGGATCCTTCCAACTAATGTTTCCATGATTTTATGCATTACCCAATTAAAATGGTTTATGTGGACTAATAGTTATCACCACATTTCTTATCCTGTCTTATCCTGTCTTTTCTATTGCTGAATGATTCTCCTGCCTTTATGAGTACTAAGATCTCTACTTTCATGGCACATCCTCGTGCCAATGTTAAGATATCCCCAGGCTTACTTTTAGCAGATGCCTAATCCTTACCTGAGTCAAATTAATGCACTTCTCACTGAAGTTAAGTGCAGTTGCTCAGTTGGATCTGTATGCATAGGATACAGAGATATGGTGGAAGATGCTGTACAAACAATGCACAAAAAGATGTCTATTCAGCAAACTTTCCCAGGAATTCCTCAAGAGGTAGATTTCTTATGGAGAGAAAAGGAAACAAAAGGGAAAAAAAAAAGGACAGGTTGTGTCATATTTTTCTGAAAAAAAAAGTTATTTATTGAGCTGCATTAAAAACGTTGAGGGAGGGACAAGGTCATTTGAGCTTTTTTTTTTTTTTTTTAAAGACATACGCAGTAGAAGAAGGAAGAGACTGCAATTGAAGTGAGTGAATGCAGAAGAGCAAGTCTGGTCTGACCTTTAGACACTCAGAGTATTTAAAATGTGGCAGTTGTATTGATTTCCTATGTATACCATACTGTATTTCTCTTATGCCGACAAACAGGAGACTGGTTGATTCATGTGAGTCGCTATTTGCATGTTAAGTTTATTGGTTTCCTCCTCTACAGCTTCTGTTAGTGATGCTCAGCAAAGATCTTTTACAATGTATTTCCCTACTGCGTTCTCCGTGTGAACAATTAAAGACAGAAAGATATATACACTCATACTTTTACTTTCTCTGCCTTTATTACATTTTAATTTTAATGCTTCAGTTATGATAATTATGAAAACTAGTGCCTGCAATTTTGGGAAAAATATCGTGACTCAGTTTACAGCGGTGTGCCTACCTTCCTACTGTTAATATTCTCTTCATTGTCCTGGAGAAACAGTTCTTGATCTTCTACTTCCTATGATAAAACATTAGTTTTCCTCGTGGGAACTATTCCCTAAATAGGATCTCCCTTCTTCTGTTTTTTGTTTTTGTTCCAGTAGGATATACTATATAATTGATTATATAGTACACACAAACCAAGCAAAAAAACCAAACCAAACAAACAAAAAACTAATAACTCTCATGTAAGACTTCAAGTATTAAAAACTGCAGGGCAAACTTCTGCAATCAAATAAGTCCATGCTTGCAGCGCACTGAAGATGCTGAAGAATATATAGCTAAGTCAAAAGCTACAATGTCCCTGCAAGATAAATTACTGGTATTATTTTGTCTTTCCCTGTATCATACCCAATTCGCCCAAGACAGTGATAGAGTGAGCAGATCAAAACTAGAGACAGATCAACACAGCTAATGCAATCCAAACTACTTGGTGTAGGACCACAGGGAACAGGCATAATAATCATGCCTTGCCACATACAGTCCAGTAATAACTCAAAACCTAAGATAAACGCGAAATGATGGTGCCAGGACTCTTCCACATGCACGAGCACGTCTGAAGGAGCGGGACAGGCTCCCAGCTGCAGCAAGAGGCTGCCAGAGTCACGAAGGACTGAATCTCCTCCAGCAACAGATGCTGCGCCAAGTAACTTTTACTCCAGCGACTGCTGCTCCTTTTTTTGGAAAGCCATTGCATAAACTCACAGGCGTTTCTGCAATGGTTACACTCATACCAGATTTCCCTTATAACGCTAGGCAGTAAAAAATGTTTTTCAAAGTCTCAGCTTACATTTACAGCTCCTTTGAGACTGCTGTTACTCACATGGCTGCGGGGCTCTGCGACTGTTGTGTAGGCTTAACTTACTCCCTGGCTTTAGAATAAGTTTTTGACTAATATAACTTGCCTGCCTGTTTTCATAGTGCTGTAACATATGTTAACTGACCTTAGGTCCTCCTCCATAGCTTCTTTTTACTCACTGCCAAGGTGAAGACCATAAAAACGGCCTTCCATGGCAAGCTTATGTGATTGATCTTCTGTCAGCCTAACCACATTATGATGGAGTCACTCAAATGTTCAAATAAATATTTATGGTACTTACCTCTTCATACGACCAGAGTGCTCCAGTAGATCTTTCCCATATATCACCTCTTTACCTGTGCCAGATTTTCATTTCAGTGTTAACTTTCTCCTCCGCAAACATCGTCATTTTCCTACCTATATGTGACAGCCATATATGCATCTTGTAAGATATTTGCTTAGTTTCACTCTTTTTCTACAGTCCTAAATATCATATCTGAGAAAAGTAAAGTTAGTCTTCTTTGATTCATTTTCACCAAATTTTTCTTGAACTATTGCTTGTATGAACATTCCCAGCAATTTAAACTGACACCTACTGCTACTATCTGCTGTTTGAAGTATCTAAGGCACTATGAAGAGCTAGTCAAAGTAAAAACAGTAACAAACTGTTCTAAGTCAAAGAAACTGCGGATTAAGTAATAAAATGTTCTATTCCAGTAAGTTCCATATAAAATGAATTTTATGACTTGAACGTTTTCATTTTTTTCCAGAAGATGTAAGTCTTTTTTTTTTTTTTTGATTATAAAGATGGAATGCAGCTGCTTAAATATATGCATCTAATGATGATTTAGAAGATCTAAGGTGTGTAAGACCTATGTGGGAGCAGTAAGCATGGCCGAGGGCTATAGTTCTCCACCTTCCTGGAGTAGCAGTTGAAGTCCACACATAAATGTGTAGAGCTTCTAAAATGATGCTTGACCAACACAATCTGGCAACTGAATCATTCCCTAAAAATCTAAATATCTAAAAAGAAACATAAACAATAACATCGTGATTTAGAAATAAAAAAACCCCTATTGTACAAAGATAAAGAAAAATGTCAAGATTTCAATGCTGTAGCCCAATTTATTGCAAAAAGAAACTGAGAACTCTCAATATTCCCCCTGGAAGAAAAATCCCATATTTTGGCTACCCCATCATTATATTTATGTTATTATACTGTCAAGATAGTGTCATTAATGGGGCATAGAGTGCAGTTTGAAGCTCTTGTCTTTGGCACCAAATCATTTCTTTTTAATCACTGTTCTTCCAAAATGCTTACAACTCTTACATTGAATCCATGTCTTTCACTCATTTGATGTTAAAATACATAAAGATTTATGTTAATGAAAGAACTATTCATGGATACATATTCATGGATTTGTAGTGTCAGAGCTGAAGAGAAACTTCAGGACCTTTTCCAAGAGTACAGTAATTTCTGAGATTTTGCCCCCTTTATATCATAGTATCCCTGTTGTTTCTGACAATATTAGGAATTCTTAGTGATTCTGATAAATTTCATTAATTGTGACATTTGTGACTTTATTCAAATACCTTAACTCAGTCTGACTTTAAAAGTACACTTGACAACAGGAAAAACTATTTCAAACTTGTCTTTAAAGCTGAATGCAGGCAGACATACAACACTGTTAGCATCAACTCCTGCCTTGTTGCTTTTGCAACAAATAAAAAGATTAAAAACTTGCTTCTGAAATATTATGAGTCTCCAGATAAGGTCAAAATAATGCTAATTATTCGAAATTTAGACCTCCAATATCCCACTGAGCCAAAACATGACTTTGGATGGTATAATAACAAAAGCAACAGGATTGAAGCCACTGAAATATAAGAAGTATAGAAATCTTATGTATCTAGATTTCTGATATAAATCTATATGTATCTAAATCAGCTCCATTTATCTAGAAATTTTAAAAGAAACTTTTATATATAAGAATATAAAGAAGTCTTGCAATGCTCCCATGAACAAACAGTAACTCAATACAAGGGACAGCAATAAAACAAAAAATATGAATCTATTTAAAGTTTCCCGAAAATAACTTACTATTAATCTTGCCTAAAATAAACATACTGCTTCTATAAAGCACAACTTCATTCAAGATCACACAAAACTCATCTTAGGGACTGACAAATGAAAGCAATAGAATTATTTTTTAGAATTTTGTTGTTATTTTCAAGACAGATTTTGACAATCCTTTAATAACATGACTAATGGTAAAGTTCTAACTGAATATCTTTTTAAAAGAAACAGGTTTACTTTCCTACCGGAAACACTGCAATGCATATTTCATATATAATTTCATAAGTTTAACAGTCCATAAGATCTCTGAAAAGATAGGTATCTTATTCTATGTGAATCGATAAAATGATCAATTGCATTTTAAGTGAAATCTGCTTTGTTATTTTTGATTCTTAAGCTTTTAGATCAATATGGATTAAAACTTGGTTACATCTTTTTACACATTTGTTAGATTTTTTAGTGGAAAAGTCTCACTGGCATCATCCTACCTAAGTTCACTAAGTAAGTCAGCTGGTATAAATTGTAAAAATGGCACAGAGTGGTTTAACTCAAATATATCACAAGGTTTGAACTCAGGGAAAATTCCACAAAAGTCCTTTATACATTGTTAGATTATTTACTCATCTTTTCCTTTGACCATTAAATTAAAGCCTAATTAAAATGGATTTGATTTTTCTAAGTTCTTTTCTAAGTTCATAAACCAGGATATTACAGAACCTCAACCACTACTATTGTTGTCCTCTTTCTTCATAGCAAAGTCCATATTCACATTCATTTCTATCAGATAAAACTGCCATGATAATAAGTCTGCACTTCTCTCTTTTTGTCCAACATGTAACTGCACAAACTGTAGCTTTGTTACCAGTAACAATTACTATCAGCACAGCTAGATTTAGTTCTAATACAGGAAACAAAAGGTAAAAGGAGAATAAAGTAGAGATACAGACCAATAAATATCATGCACAGGATTTAGCCTGCAGTAGCCAAGAAAAGAAAAAAAAAAAAAGGAAAAAAAAAATCACCCGGAAATCAAATGTGCTTGTTACATAGTCTGCTGTTTATAAGTCACCTAAACCTTTTACTTTCAGAGCAGATATTTAATGGTAAATATGGACAGGGTGCTCAACAGCAGCAGCAAAATGATGTAGATAATGAAGAAAAGTAGATGCAGTCTTTGTTTTTTCTCTTTATGCCAGGCAAACTTGCCTGTTTCCCCTGAGAAATGAAAGTCACAGGCTATGTCTACATCACTATCGGAAGCATGACGGCAGCAAATGCACCCTTACCCAAGATAAATTGCAGACATCTAGCTCAGATATTAGCAGGAGAGAAAAGCACCACACAAAAATATGGCCTAATTATCCTAAGTCCTGGCTGGAACCTTCTTATTGATATCTGGACTGACTAACCAGATTAAAGGAGGAGACTTAAGTGTTTTCCCTGGCCCATCAAAACCAGCAGGGCTACTTTAAATTAGAACCCTGCTCTGAACTAGAGAGAGCTTTTCAGTGCTAAATATTAAAATATTCTGCCCAGGTTGTTTGGCTTGAAATGTTGTTTTCTTGCCTGCAGGAAAGGCTACTCAGCTGGAAAGCAGAATACAAGCAGCAAGTGCTGGTAGATAACAGTACCAAGGTAGATAAGTGGGCAAAGACGTGGGCTCACCCTGCCTGGGATTCTTTCAAGAACGTCAGGGGAAGGGGGCACCACTTTGCAGCTGCACACGGACACACGTTCCAGCAAACACAGGAGACCTCAACAATTAATAATTTGCCCTTGCAACAAGCTTGATGCAACATTCGCTATGCAGGCTCTCAATTAAATACTCTAGTGAAATAACTGATGATTGGAGTTCAGCTCATAATCAATATTCTTCTATCATTTCCAAGCTTGAATTTATGTCTTCTGTTCTCTGGAAAATAATAGCACCTTCATAGTTGAATAGAAGCCTGCTTCTCCACTTAAAGGAAGACAACAGTTGTACCCACCCAAGTAAAATTCATCAACAGTACAGTATCACACATCTCATAAATCAAACTTAAAATACATAGGCTTGTGCTTGTCCTCTGGACTAATGATGCAAAAGCAACAATTTCAAAATCCATATTTAAGCCCCATGCTGGAAAATTATGTCTCCTCACCTCTCTATTTCATCTTTCTGGTGCATGACCACCTCACTGGAAAAATTCTCTACTGTATTTTCTCTCTTGTTCCTCTTTTCTTGAGAGGGGGAACAATTTTGGCTGATATATATATATACATATATATATATATATACATTTTTTTTTTAAAGGAATATAATGTATTCTTCTTGAAGGCTGACTTACCTACCATTCAGCATGAGACTGAATGAGACTTTCATATGACTAACAAGTAAATCTCATCTGTAAAATGGCTAGAAGATACTGCTGGAAAGAAAAATTGCCCCTGTTTACATTAGCATGCTTGAACCTCCTCCCCTCGCCTGAGTTAATAACTGTCACTTTGCCAAATGCTCATGAAATTTGGCAAAAAACGTTGGTTCACCAATCTTATACAAGATTTTTCCCTGGAAAACATAACACATTACAACACTAATGTCAAAAGGACACAAAAAAACACAGAAGTATCTATAGGAATTCTTAGCACTCATCAACTGTAGGGAGCAGAAAATAAAGCAGAGACTTTATAAACTATAAGGCTCAAAAACTAAGCATATTAAGCTCAAAAGGAGATTACTTAGGAGATCTTCTAAATTTAGAATTTTTAGAATATGTAAAGCAGGAAAAGCATGCAGGTAGACATTGATTTTCTTGTTTGCTAAGCAATCAGCTTGTCTTTCTGTTTATTAAGCTGAACAAACATAGTTTTTCTGTCTTAGAAGTCCTATAAGATATTAACTTTAGTGGCCAATTTAAAAAAACAAAAAACAAAACCCAATCAAGAGAAACACTCAAAAAACCCCCAAATGTTTGTCAACTAACTATGGGTTCAAGCAGAAGGATAATGAGGAAAAGCAAGGCAAAGCAGTACAACAAGGACCAGAGTCCCAGAGAAATCCAGAATGACTATAGTATTTGAAAAACTGTTGGTGTGTGCTCACAGCCAGAGCAGCTCATTCTATTAATGTTGAGAAAACAAGATGAAACAATTGACAGTCAGAAAATATATAATAAGAGAATGCTTAAAAAGTGACTTGGGATTTGGAAGGCCGTTACTTAAGGCATAAGTTAACTGTATATGTGGTTGAGTTAAAAAAATATGTTAAGCAGAGTTATGCTACACGTCTTTGATAATAATCCAGCAGGTACCACACAAATAGTTTTGTTAGTATTGGCAAAATTAAATAAACCCTGAGGAGAACTATGATTGGTAAAAGCAAACCTTGTGGTATAAAATAAACATGCATGTCAAAATCAAGTACTTAGTTCACCCAGATTCATGACAGAAGTCTATAGCAATGAATTGGCAGCCTTACTGTTTACACTGCTCTAACTCAAGTGTTACTTTAGAATAAATTTTCTTTAGTTAATGCTGAAATCTTCATACAAAAAGGTCTCCATCTTACTGACATTCATCTGTAAAAAAATAGGATTCACAGGATTCGTCAATAGGACAGGATTCATTGCAAATCTCATTCTATCCTATATGCCACCGTCAAGGCTTAGGTGATAAAGCAGATTATGGCTCACCAAAGCAAGAATCTCTATTTGGACTTTTTAAAAGCTGATAAGAAAATTCTTTGAACACAGTGCTAAGAAGTCTAATTGAGGGGGGAAAAAAAAGGTAGAAACAACAAAAAATAACTTCCAGTTCAATAAAGCTGAGGAATTGTATGCCACCCCATGGCAAGGGAACCATACCAAACCAGCAGGTGCAAAGGCTGAAGATAAGGTGATATCACTCCTTCTTTCAGACTTATTGCAGGCTTACAATTTTTGAATCTTGTCCTGATTCAGGTTTCAAAATTCTTCTCTTGAAACATTTGCTTTTGGCTATTCAGATACTAACTGTAGGCTTTGTAGACATTTGAATATATAGACATTTGAAATGATGGAGTTTCCTCTATAGGAACAAACACTGGGATTTTGCAATAAGTGCTGGGATTCTTGAATGAAAATAAGCCTCAGAGGTGGAAAGTAATAGACATTTTATGAAAGACTCCATGAACCACAGCTACTTGAGATGAGTGAAGTATTTCCTTTGGAACTCAGTTTGGCCAAATCGGAGCAAGTAAAAGCACTGCAGAGTCAGGCAAACTGCCTTCTCATCTCCTGCTGTGCAGACAGATGAAGATCACTATGACAAATAACACACTTCCTAATACAGTCATTATGTCTGGTAGGTGTTTCTCTCTCTCCGCCTCTAAAAACACTACCAATGCCAGCACAAATTATTGACAAAACCACATTAGCTGAGACTTACTTGAACATCAATAGCATTAAAAGGAAATTAGAAAAAGAGGTACTCTATACAACCTTGACGGATTCAAGAAATTTTGGGAGATCAAAATTATGTAGCTCTGGTACAGTTTTCATCGAGAAGGTGGTCTAGCTGTGTCTGGAAATGTAAATGAGAAAGACAGGTTAAGAGTACCCAACAAAATTTGAGCATATTAAGAGAGCTACATGTTCTACAGAATGAATTTTACTTAGTTTAATTGACTTCTTTTTTAGCAAGGAAATCTATGTGCATTGCATAAATATGATTTATCTTCAGAAAGTCCGATAAAATGTGGATCTCACAGTCCTGACTTACAGTTTCTTAAAATACTTGATAGCTGCTCTGAAGAGATTCATCCTGGATATTGGAGAACAATGAACTTGGCTGCATAAAGACAACATTAATCAGAGAATCACACTGCATTAATTCTAGCAGCTACTCAAGATACCAATATTTCTCCTTTCTGGTAGTGAAAAACAACTGAAGTTGCCAAATTGATCAGCAAATCAAACACAAACTTGAACAAGAATTTGAAGTCCATGACAGCCAATCACTTTGAAACTTTCAAAAAATTCAATCAGGGTGATCTGTATGGCATACAGCCTTAATACAGAGACGGAGCAGTAAAGACTATTTACCTTCACTACATTATCTATATGGAGATCAATGAAGTTTCTCAGCAACACACCTTTCCTGTGGAGGGTGCTTTGTTTTTCTTCTAATTAAAAGGCTTCAGGATTCTGACTTAATTTAATGTATCATTTGAATATGTCACCATATTTTACAAGAGGATTTTTCTCAACATTCTTGCAAAGCTCAGGAGTTTCTGTTTATTACTGAACTCCCCACTTTTAAAAAAAAAAAGAGAGGACGACTGCATAAACTAAGGACACTCATTCTCTCCCATCTTCTCAGGGTCTTTAAAAGAGGTTTATAGATGAGATCCAAACAAGTTTTAGTACTGAATAAAATAACAGTAGCTTATATGCTCAGGTAGTACAAACCCAATCAGAGAGCTCTCTAGAAGACGGAACATTTTTTACACTGAAATTTTCTTCTCTTTGATCCGCACGAGTAATTCTCAGTGTTATGTTAAGAAATCATTATGCTAAGAGGCCCGACATTAAGAATTCTAGGCTTAAATAGTTACTTTATGAAGCAGACTCATGCCTCATGACAGTAATTGCTAACACCAAAGCAGCAAGCTGATGCACCATTCAAGCACAAAGCACTGTGGGGAGAGCAGAGTTACTACTACTAGATGAAGTCAGCACTCTGATAAGGACTGCTTTTTACAACTAAAAATAACTTGTCATTTAAATAAATAATGGCATACCACATGCAAATAGGCACTTGTTTAGGTAAATGATCTTAGGTACCTTTTTTTTTTGGTGTAGCTTAGTTTTTTAGCATAACTTAAATCACAATAAGTATGGTGCATGTAAGGCACGTAAGCCGGAGTGCTTGACTTTGTGTTGCTCTAAGTCAACTTGTTAAATTAAGCTACACTGTTTCTTGAATTTATGTTCTCGTTATAAATGAACTAAAAAGAGAAAAGTGAATGTAAAAGCATGGAGAAGTAAAACATTTGTGAGAAGGAAAGCAAGTCTCTTGCCTGTAAATCATTAGATTGTGATCACTATACAATGCAAAGATCAACTATCTGTATCCAGAAATATTACTTAGAAATTTTAATATGCACTACCACAGTAAGGAAAATAAAATCTTCCTAGAGGCAAAACAATTTATCAACAAAATTTGATCTCATCTCCCCTTTTCTCTCTGTCCCTACCTCATTTTATATTTAAAATGCTTCCTACAGGGCTGCAAAACATCTGCCCTCCAAACACTGAATTAAAAAAATAGCACCGTAAGACATACTTGGTCTGATACGTTTTTCATGTTTTGCTCTGCCAGTAAAGTAAAGCATGATCTGAATGGTAACAGCAATTTTATGGACAATGAGTAATAGCATGACATAGCTAATTAATGCTAGTTCCATCCAGACTGTTTGAACAATCAAGCCTAATTGTGCTAAACAGTGTGATGGTTTTATACGGAGAGCAGTGAGTGAGCAACTCCAATGGAGATTTAAAACTAAAACCAGATTAATTTACTCTCCGCAAGTATAACAAACTCGTCCCAGCACCTTCATTTTTTTCTTACAGAGAGAAAGGGAAAAACAAACAAAAATACAGCACTTGCTAAACTATGCTTTGTTTGGACAGTGTTTCTGTTGTTGATTTAAACCAAAAAACCCCCAAACCCTGAATACTATCTATTATACAGAACAGTTCATCTGCTCAACATGCTAAAATACTTCTGGTTATCTGTGTCTGCTTTAGGCAGCTTCTTGAACTCTTACCATGGGTGGCAGCTCCTCATAATCACCATGCAGCTAATCTAAATAAAATAAGAATATGTAAAGCTCTGTATTCTGATTTGGAGCCTCTGTACGTAAACGCAGTTCTGCACATACTAGAACACCCCCTCTACCAACTTCTCTAAACAAAGATAAATCAAAATAAATCGGAATGGATTGCCAATAAGAAGTCTGACATGTTTTAAGGATCTTGCTAGAAGGTCCATTCTGTAACCTACAGAAACCCTACGTTTCTCTCCCTGCATCAGAGAAAAGTAAAAGTAGTCTCTAAAACCAAAGTAGTGACCAGCTAGCCCTATAATTTCTTACCTATGAAAAATAATGTGCATAATTTTTTTCTGCTTACCTGCAGTGTTATGATAGCACAACAAATTAAGCAAATCAAAACAAACAGCAAATCCTACAGCACCCCAGAATTTTCATGACACAGAAGAAAAATGAGAAAGAAAAGAAAGATGATATTATGAAACAGGTGAAAAGGAAAGAGTAGCTCAAGACCATTTGTCTGAATTCTCCCCATAAAGTGAATTCCTCATGTCATTCTTCTGCTCTGCCTAGCTATCCAAACTATACCACTGCCATGCTGACTTACAAATGTTCATCTTTGAATGTTATCCATTTTGTGTCTTCCAATTCACCTTCGAAAACGTTTAAAGACAAGCAATGGCGCTGTCTTAACTGCCTGTACAGTCACAAGGTCTCACCTTCTTGCCAGACGTTCCTAAGTGCTGCCCCTTGTGCTCTTTTATCCCACAGGCCCAGGTGGGAACTGGTTTCATCATAAAAAGGAAAAAAGGTGAGGGAAAGGTCAGACAGTCAAAAATGGAGGCCTACAAAATTAATGTCTGTTTTTGTAGTAGGAAACTAGCAACCTGCATTTCAAATAACAAATAGACATCTCTTATTTTTGCTTTTTATTGTCTTAAGAGTTTTATTTAATATTTAAAAAGAATTACTACCTTTTTTGCCATGACTCACTTTTTAGTCCACTAGTCTGGTTATCTGTGCATTTAAACTCCTGCATCTTCATTATATCAAGATAAAGCTGGTAGTAATTGTCTTTCCAATTAACCATGTTACAGAGCTCCTTTGGATTTTTCTCCTGCAATATTCAAGTTGCCTGGCGATTTATGTCACTATTCATACTCGGGTTCTTCCCCATAATGAGGTTTTTAAGTGTCCAACCTGACATTTACATTCCTAATGAGATTCCTACACCTCTGCTGGGGTCCATAATGACTAATATAATAGCTTGAGCTGTTTTACTGAATTAAAAAAAAAAAGGATTTATTTTTATATTATGGCCAAGTAAAACAGCACTTTGCTGTTCAAATATACGGCACACTCAGGGCTATAAAGTGCTTCACAATTAAATACATTTAACTTGCCCGTGCTAGAAAAACACAGTTGTGGACCAAGTCACCCCAAGTCAGCTGTTCTCATTCCTCAGTCCTCAGGGAAGCCACACGAAGCTCCTGCCCACAACTGCCCCTGGCCTTTCTCTGTCCCCACTTGGTGTCATGGCCCTTCCTCCTAGTAACACCTCATACACCTCCGAGGCAGTAACACAAGTTAGATTTAGCATGAGTTCGGGGCCTGCGTGGGGACAGGAGATGGTAGCCAGGGAGAGAGAAGTAGGGAGAGCAGGCTGGTGGCATTTCACAGGGGCCAGGAGGCAGAGGAAGGACTGCTCCTCTTCCTCCCTCCAACCAGCCTCTTGCTCCAAGGCTAAGGGCAAGGCAGAGCGTTTAGTGTGCAGGCGATGAGCTTGTATGTAGATGGAAATGTTACGAAGGCAGAAGGGTTGACCAGTCTGATGCTGTCATGCTGCTGCCTAAAACGCCCCAAACTCCTTTTCTGTTTCAGGGCTCTCTGTGAGGCAATTGCTGCTGAGCAGTGCGGACGCCAAAAGACAGAGGGGAAATGCACTGCGTTTACTCCCACAGAGATTTTTCTTTCTTTTAATATGAAATGAACTGTGCGGACTAAAGAGGTATGGTTACTCTTCACTCACACCGAAACAGAGCAGCTATTTTACAGGTGAATGAATAAACGCGTAGGGCAGGGCTCTGCATTATCTGCATCGTGCAGTCACTTAAATAGCATGAAGAAGGCTGAAAATTTTGATTTGATACTGCGTTAGCACTTGTTTAGTCAAGAACAAGTGGATTTAAAGCAATAGAAATTCATACTTGCACAATTAACTGATTTTTCGATTGTCATGCATCAAGGTATATTTCACCCTTATAGAGTTAAGTTACCAAATATGTAACTAAATAAACATATAAAGAAACTGAAAAGTGATCCTAAAGCTAGAGAAATATCTGAAATTGAGATTGTTCTTCCAGTAGACTCCAAAAGAAGCTTAAAAAAGAGATATGAACTGGCCTAGCAGTCTAGAATCTTAGGTATGTATAATTTTTTTTTTTACCTGCAGATATCACTTGTATGCAGATATGTTCTGACGTGACTAATGGATAAAACACACATTAGCAAAGTAGTCATTACCACATGTTATAATTTCTCACCTCTAAAAAATTCATGTAGATAATTTGTTTCTGCTTACACTCAATATTTTAATGGCTCAATAACTTAAGCAAATGTAGTATGTTTTCTGAGGGCCAGCCAGGGGTTGGATGCTTTCTACATTATTAGGCATCAATCCTTCATGAAGATAAAAAGCGACAAATATTTTTCCTGTGATAGAATTGATTTTTGCAAATGGAGTTTAGTTAAAGTGGTCTAATAATCTTTGTTACTTTTTGCAGTTGCTCAGTGTACAACCTCATCATTCAGTCACAACCAGCTGCATGATAGTGTTCCCCTCATCAGTGAAAAGGCAGAGCTAAAGAACAACCTGTGTATCCAGCGTCAGTCACAGTCATTTGTTTAGCTGGCTAATGAAAGATACTACACTTCGTGGAAAACCTAGCTATAACAACTCCCTTACCTTTTAAAAACATCTAATCACTTCATTGACTGCATTTCCAGTCTTACACCAAAGTTTTTGGATGCTTAAATCTCAAGGCTAATTTCAAGTAGGAACTGTTACTAATGTTAAGATATGTACTCTTTATGAGAACTTGGTGAGGAAAGTATACATGCAGGACTAATTTCCTTGATGCAGGGAGAGAACTTTGCAGTTCCTGTAACTTAGAGCAGCTTATAGAAAGATCCACAAAAATATTTAAGAAATTCCTAGACTATTCTTAGACTAGTTTAAGAAATTTCTGGACTAATTGAGAGGAATTTCTATTTCTGAAATGCTGTTTCCTGTTACTCAAAGATTTTACTCTGTTTTTAAAATATCCGGGAGAATATTTGTTAAATATAGAATAGTATGAAATTTTCTCTTGCATTTGACATATCATTGAGTGATACTGAAAGATGATCGATGCATAGAGTTTCACTGAAGCTAAGAATGTTTAGCTTTTGATTTTCAAGCAGAACTTTTGCTGTCTCACTGTAAATTCTTCCTCTCTCTCTCTCTCCTCTTACCACTACAGCTTGCTCTCTCTTTCTCTTTTCTTGACAAGTTTCAAGTCTGTTTTAGAGCATGCGGTATACAGAATGGTACTTGTGAGAATGAGCTTTCTGGCAGAACTCATGGGATATCACTCACGCAACCTAGTAATTACTATTTTTTTTTGTTTTTTTTTTTTTGAGAGAGAGCACTTATTGCTCAGCAACTGATCTGTTTGCGTGGCTGAAGCAGGTACGCAAACAACTTGTGTCAGCTAAAAATAACTGTCATTGTCCTACAAGTGCTGACTTCTTATTGCACACAAAACATGGATCTGAATCTGATCTGTCCTTGTGATAACACATGTGCACAGCCAGCTACGTATCATTGATTTTTGGGTGGTGGTCAGAATACATATCAGTTTTCCTATAGTCATCCCCAAAATGATTAGTCTGAGAAACTGTTTTCACCAGATCACTAAATGCTAATTCAATTTGATAGGCACAGCAGGGAATAGTACATATAAAGAACACACTTTCAGTAGTATACAAAATACACCCTTTTCATCCGCTCCTGTTGCTAATGCAGATCAAATGGGTTTTCATATAAAATCTTCATTGGTTCTCTTTATGTAAAATAGCATGTTTTAGCAACATTATGCTTTTCCTATTGCTTCTTTTGTAGTTTTTCAAAAACATCTAGAAAACACAAGGACACTGCTACCAGTACTGCAGGCAAGTCTCTATTTATACACTAATGCAGACTCCTGTGCAGAAAAAGCTCTTGATGAACTAATTTTATGATAAAAAGCAAGCAGTGCACTTAGTGAAGCGAGAAATAATAATAATAATAATAATAATAATAATAATAATAATAATGCATTGCTCTGTATGGCATGAAAAAGACCAAAGAGCGAGTAAAGTGGAGTTATTCTGCTCTTTTTCAGCCTGGAGAAGTGAAAGAGAAGAATCATAAAACATGTTAAACATTAGACATCAGTTAAATGTGGAAATGTGGAAGATGGCCCGTATGAATTCTGCTCCTCTGCTGAAGACTGGAGAGCCAACTGTCTGAACTTCCTCTGGATTTTACTAAATTAACATTAGCAACAAAAGGCATGTTTGTGTGTGCCTGCAACTGGCAAACTGACGACTTTAAAGCTATGGAACACACCACAATGTGCCAAAACCCAGATGTTTTAAACAATAATTTCTATTGATACTGAGTCCTAAGGCAAACCAAACATATCTAGCAATGTGCTGTTCTCTCAGTTCTTATGAATGACACTTTTCATAAACAAAAGAAGAATATTCCAAGAAAAAAGCACGGAAAAAGCAGCCCTTCTCTAAACAGAAAAATCAACTTCGCATTGACATAGTGATATAAACTTTGGACTTCTAATCAGAATTTCAGAAAAGCAAAAGAAGCCATTTACAGATAATTTCTTTCTGCTACAATCTGAAAGCAGTGAAAGTTAAAACAGTATGACAGGATTTTGCAAGTGATAGAATGCACATTCAGTTAGTTACTCATCATAGATTGTTGAGTTTTTGATTAAAGAATGGCTAATTTGCCAAGGACTTGAGCTTTCTGCGTGGTAGCTATGATTAAAAGAAAAAAAAAATCATGGCAATACTCCCTACTTCCTCTATCCCCTTTTTCTGTGATAAGTGTATGTTTTCCATACCTCTAAAACCCACAAAATTACAGGTTTTACTTATCAATTTGAATAAACGCACCCCCAGAGAAGAAACATGCAACAACTTGATTGGAAAAAAAATTTCTCTGGGATATTGTTATGCAGTCACTGAAGATTTTAGAAGGGTTTTTATAAACCCAAAGTATTTTGAGAAGGCTAAACTAATACCCACTATACACTTTGTCATGTTGTTGAAGGTTGACAAGGTAAAAGCTAGAAACAAAGACCAGTTGCAGACAAGGCTGGTTATATGTCATCAAGCTGATCCGTATGCTTGAAAGACTGTGAGTCAGGATGCATTTAAATGTTTTTTTTTCCTCAGTATTACAAATTTAATGATTTCTAGGGTAACAGGAGACCACTGACCTTTTCTAAAGGGCAAAAAATGGAAACAAAGACTTTCTAGTACAAGTTTGTGAATTTTGTTTCTCATCATCTTGGAAGTCACATCTAGGTAGTACTCTATCTACAGACAACTGGGCACATCACAGATGGTGTGAACAGCATCAACGCGCTCTCTGCGCTCCCAATTGTCTCATGCTTTGTACAAGAAATGTATCTTACACCAATTTGTGTTAATTTTTTTTCCAGTGGGGAGCGGGGGCAGAGGCGGTGAAAGGCGTTTTGAAAACAACTAGGATAATGAGTTGTTTGTAGATACTTTTGGGCATCAGAACCATGGCAATCACAGTAGTGTTTCAGCCAAAACAGAAAGAATCTAATCTTCAGAATTAAAGGCATCTACCAGGAAAAACCTGTGAGTTGTTAAATCTACCAATTATAAACCTTACTCTCTCTAATACATAGAAAGAGGAGTGTGCTTGAGGTAGTTAGGATGCAAATAATGTAAGAGCTTTAAAAAAAGATTTTTTTTTTTTTTTTTTTTTTTTTTTATTGCTGGGTCTGGAAGTGCAAGGAAGCTTTGGGGATGCAAGGCTGATGCGAATTTGAGACCTCCTCCTTGAAAAACAAACTGCTGTATTTAGGAACTATCACCATCACCAGGGTAAACCATGAAGACTGAATTACATAGCTGTCTAATCTAGAAGCAGATAAACTTTAGAAAATAAAATATGGTGCACCTATGTTGTTCTAGCCCAAACCAAAGGGAAAGACAAGTCTGAATGCAAAAAGGACATCCAAATTCTGTAACTGGCTTTCTAAAGCCAAAGCAACTTTTGTTGGAAGAGGAGTGAGATAAATATGTAAACTACATCTCTTCCAAAAATTCGCTAACCTCAGAAACTTATGGATAGAAAAAGTAACAGAGATTAAGTTAGAGAGGTCAGCTGCACCACAGAGAAATTCCTACTGTCCATATATTTCAAGCAGCTATGAGCAAACTCAAACGTTTTTCCATGCTTAAAATTATCGATATGAAGAAAAAAATGATAAATAAACAAAAGGAAGACAAAGATATCATCATGAATAATACAGCAACTTCTCACTTTTAATGATAAATATGAGAGCTACTCCATATTTGTAACTGTTACTACAAAGACTAAAAAGGAAAAAAAACACACACACAAAAATAAACAAACGCTGCCTTCTCTACATCTGCATTTATTTCCAAGAAGCAACCTGCATAAATTCCATATAAACAGCAGTCAGGGAAGTAGGTGGATTCATCTTGGGGGGCTTTCACTCACTGAAGCTATTTACACTGACCAAGTAGAGATTTCTGTGGAACAGGTGCAGTCTTCTTTTTGATGTTGGCTAAGTGTCACACTTATGGCATCTCTGACACTTAAGGAAAAATATTAGCAATAGCAAACTGACCTAAGGCCCAATACAACAAACATACATGCAGCTGACTCCATAACGTCCCTGGGATAATTACTGTGGGCTTTAGTCTCAGCTGTCCTATTAAAAAACCATAAGCCACCTAAAAGGGTCAGAGAGCATCTGAGGTTCTCCTTTAACTGCTATCATAAAATAGGCAGCTAAATCCATGAAGGACAACCACCGGGAAAACAGTCTCTCTGGTGTCTTAAAAGGAAACCAACCACCCCTGGAAATTACCTCTAGAACCACACACTTGCAGCTGCACTGCACTCCAGGCGTCTTGTGACTCTAACTCCCCTTTAAAACAACAAATAGCTAGCATAAAAGATTATCAAGTCACAAGGGCTGTCCCCTAGGGCTAGTGGGCACATAAGCACTTGTTTTTCAACTCAGATTTCTTCCTCGAAGAACAAAAAGTATCTTCCTAACAGAGTGGCAAGTTATTCACTCCAACGTGCAGAAGCAAAGCATTCCTAGGAAAGTATGAAGTCATATAGATTCTTTCTGCAGGGGAAGTTGAAAGATATTATTCTTGATATCCTGTCTCCGATCAAAATCAATGGCCAAGGTACCTAATGAGGTATGGAGTCATCCTGAATGGACCTCAGATAAATTCGCCGCAAAGATCAGCAAAGTGACTTTCCAAAAGTCTGTTGAAAGACCTTGAAATGGACATAAGGAGGGCTTGGGTGAGGGGAAGAAGGAGAGAGAAAGCTAAAACATCAAAATCCCAAAATTTGTTATAAAAGAAAAAAAAAGATAGATGTTTCTGGAACATAATTCCCAAATCCAAATAGATTATATAAATATATCTATCTAAATGGCCATGTGTATATTCAGAGTTAGCATAGCATTACTTCAATTGTGAAGATACGATTCCTGAAATCTGAAGTGTGGGGGATGGAGGCAAAGTAGAAAGTAGAATAATTTTGACAATTATGGCATAGGAACATAATCATGGACACAATTTAATATATTCCATCACACGTCCTGAAGATAATAGTCCGACCAAAACGAGGCACATCAACTGTCTTTGGGAAAGGGGAGAAGAAGGGGCAGGAATAGCTAAGAAAAGAGGCAACAAATTTAATCGGATATCATCAGAATTATTTACTGTTGAATAGCTACTTATTTGCACACTACAATAAAGTTCAACCTAGGAGGCCTAGTTCTGAATTCCTGGAGTTTATTGTTCTTGACATTGAGCAACTGAGCCTTTCCTTTAATGCATTTTTTCTTAAAATACAGGCATGTTTTGACAAAAGTTTTTACTTAGTTTGAATATTCATTTCAATGAATTAATAAACAAGTTTTAAGGTAAAATGATTTGAAGTTACTTTTTATGCAAGCTGGAAATGCGCTCATACCTGGTGAAAAATCTTGATGATTTCTGTTGCATTCTTTGGATAATTATTTAGCTAATAATGCTACTTTCCTAGACGGAGCCTGTTTAAACTGTACTATATACAAGCTTTTTCAAATTGAATCCATTAAGTAATTCTCAATAAAATACTATATCAAAGTAAAATAAAATATAATTTTAATCAAAATAGGAGGAAAAGCATTTCTTGAAAATGTTTTATTATTAATATGAACTGGCATGTCAGTCCATTAAGTTTGATTAATCTTGAGTATTTTGAATTTCCTGTAATAGAAATTTTCTTATTGAACTATCATTCCTGAAGAGTCATTATTTAGGTTTTTTTAGTCTCCCATTTCAGGTGGATTCAATTACATCTCTCCTGAAAGACGGAAAGAAGCTACTCATAGATTCATTTTCTACTACTTTGTAATGAAAAAATCTGCATTTCAGTATGCAAGCCGGTTGACTGTCTTGAGAGAAATTGGTAAACCTTGTATTAGTTCACTAAGTTTCAACATTAACTCAATTTTGACTTAATGTGCCTGAATTCTAATAACTAAATCAATAAGAGATAGGAGAGTTTTTGTTCTTTTGTTTGTTTTTGTATTTTTTTCCATTTTATTTCTCTAAGACACTGATAATTGTTTTATGTGTTCTGGCATACGTCAGAAAGGAAAAAAAACAAATGTTCACCAAGATCAGTTTTTGCCTTGATTAGCCTTCCACCTAAATAAACAACAAGAAAAACATTACACCTTGCTATACCTCCTGATTATATCTTCACTAATCAGGAACTACAGACTTTTAAATCCTAGAATTTCATGAGCATGTTCTTCAAAGTTGCTGCCAAGGGCTTAAGTGCATTTACACTAACTCTGTATTTTCTCATTTTAAGCAGTCACAAATAAGTCACCACTTGAATCCCCACAGCACTACATGCCCTGAGCAGCCCGCTCTTGCATCAAAGTCATCCCAGCTGCTAAAGCACACATAGGCATTGCCTGAGCCTTATAAGGCAGCGTATGTCTGAGCCGTGGAGATTCCTACATAACAGGCTTGGATAGCTAACGGCTCTTTGGCTGCCAAGCCTGGGGCACAGGGAAAAGGGTTCTTCCCTTAATATTTTAGTATTAAATAACTGAAACTGTAAAACAAGGCAAACAATGTTTCTTTACTGCTTTACTGCCAAAGCGGTGAGCTCATAAAAAAAGAGGCAGAAACTCAAAAGCTGGCTTTAAACATTCGGGTGGGTACCATGGAAGGCTATCTGCCCAAATTTAAACCAGTCCTCCTGTGTAAATTTTGCTTTAGTCTTGCATCATGACTTACAATTAGTTCAGCTAAACTCTCTATGGGATTTCACCATTTCCTTTTTTACTATAAGTCACTCAATTTCACAGCATGCCCAGTTCACCACAGAAAGACATCGTTATGAATCCTGTACGTCAGAAAATTTGCAGCTTGAGTTACAAATTTTTGATCTCTTGCTCATAACCATGTGGGCTTACAAGAAACTGGTTGCCAAAGCCACGTGCACTGTTCACGGCCGAACAACAACACCGAGGCATTGCAAACATGCAGTCCTTTTCAGCAGTATCCTATTAGAAGCAATGCCATAACCCACCCTGAATCTTGTATCATCTGTCCTGAGACAGTCTCAAGAATTTCATAAAGTGCAATACCTGAAATGCAAATGTTTATAAAGTGGTCTCTGCTATATCACTGTTACTATATATTAACAAGAAAGCAGCATGCTGAGTTTTGAACCAAGTGTGTAAAACTGAACTATACGGTTGCTTTACATCACTGACATCCCCTCCCTCCCATACCCAAATACTGCTTCCACCAAAACATTTGGGTCTTTAGTTCGGGCCACCACATGAATAACAGAAACCAACATGACAGAGCACTTATCTGAATCAATTGATATAAAAATCACTTCAAGCTTACAAAAGCAAAAACCCAGGAAAATATCTGATAATATTTTACCACTTCTTAACAGAATTCTGGGAGATACTTTCTACAGCTAATTCACTAAACTGTTAATATAAGCAATACCTTAAAAGAAATACAAACAAACAGAAAACCGTAAGCTGTTGGGCAGAGGCAAATCATATTTCTGAGCAGTTTCCCTTTTATGAAAAGAGATTTTGACAGTATAGGTTAAGTGTTAAGTTCATGGTAAATTCCATCAATTATTAAATACATTCATGCAAATTCCTTTTAAAAAGTAAACCACAGAACACTTTTCATTTTTTTTCTCCTTCCCGTCAACCAGAAGTAAAATAATTGTACAGTTGCCATCACAGTATAACATTTATATTTGCATTATGCTAGTTATCATTCACTAGAATCTCTGCTATGGAAATATTAAGGTACAATTATGATAGTTATCTTTATGCTGTAGCCCAGACGTGCACTTAAGCAGATGTTCAATTGTGCTCTTATTAATAGTCCTGTTTAAGCAACGATACTGAATTCTATTATCTCCCCACTTTGCTTTCTTGTTCTCCTTTTAGTTCCTTCTGTGTTTTACTGCCCAGGGCAAAGTAACTGCATTTCTGAAATATGCTTTCAAAGAGCTGCATTTCACTACGCCATGCTGTCAATGCTGTAAATTTAAGTATCGCTTTCTTTGCTAAACTATAATTTACTGTATTGAATATGTGCTGATGCTTTTCCTACAGTATGCTACCTGATAGGGCATTGCCAACCGATTCCGTATCAGATTACCGTTCACATTTTAATGGATACATTTTGGCTACAGAACGAACGCAACATAATGTAGCACGAAAGCTCTCTATATCATCCTAGCTATGTCCAGGTGGACAAAGCCTTGCTTCAGGTGAAAAGAGAATTTACTTCTAACATGAAAAGCTGCTTCCCCATTGGCACCAGAATGCATTTCTACTTTTTCAGATCATCTCTCAAAAGAAGGGAATAAATGCTATATTGTGTTACGAGCTAGCAGCACCCACAAATACCCTCCAAATGACTCCACAGGGAGGCGAGTTTCCTGCAGGAGCATCTGGACTGCTGCTGAGTGGCCATCTGTGCTTTGCTGTAAAGGGGATTACAGAACTGTCTGCCAGATAGAACCTCATGTGAATTCTCCCCTGCCCCAAAACATAAGCTAATTTGTAAGGTCAGCATCAGTATGGGATTTAGGCATCCAGGTATGTTTAAGTAATGGGAAAAGAGCAAACTTGGCCTACTATTCTTCAGTTAGTAATTTCTTATTGTCCATCCCTCCTTCACCTCCCCTCATTGCCTGCTTGCCTGCAGAAATTACATCTTTTGCCTCCAGATTTTTGCAATGTCCCTTTCTTCATATTTTATCTCAAAAATAAGGTACTTTTTAATCATTTGGATCTACTACAGTAAACAGTATATTGAGGAAAGAGAAGCCTTTACAGCTCTGTTTAAGTAATTGGAGTGTGACAGCACATTGCACTGCAGGAGATGTTACGCTCAGAAGATTAGGTATTTAAACTGCTATTGAGCTTGATATAATGGGAAAAACAACGAAGACTTGAACTAAGAGCCAGTGAAATATCTTAGCTGACAACTAGGAAAAAAATACACCTCAGAAGATGCACTGATTGTATAAGATCAAATTATAATAGAGTAGACATCTACGTACAGACAAAATAAAAGCAGTGCACTCCCTCCTTTAAAGAACACATAGTCCAGGCTTGAGGGTGGAGTGAGAAGAAGCGAAGGGCGGGGGGATCTCCCTTGGCAAAAGAAACTGAAACTTCTTTGTTTTCACAGCACTCCGCTTTGGCACTAACAAATATTCTAGAGAAAAAAATATGAAGGAATGAAAAAACAGTATACATAGTTAAAAAGTAACAAATTACCTTTTCTCTTTCCGAGACAAACATCTGGAAGACAAGGTTTAGCTGAGTCCAGAAAACAGTGGAGGAGGCACATGCAGTTAGCCCACATATATGTGTAAAACTTATCTACAAAAAGCAAGAAGCTCGATAATCTCTTAACCTGAACTTTCTGTTTTTCCTTGCAGCTTGTCTCCTTGCACCCAGCTGGTGCGGAAGTGGGGATGGAAAAGTCTAAACTCCAAATTTGAACTCATTCAGATACAAAGCCAGACAAACAACTTACTTCATGTGAAGAGTAGGAGTTTCCAAAAATATTGCCATCTCAACATTTGAAGAAGGAAACAAATAAAAACCATTAAGAATTAAATGTTCTTGTGATGTAGCAAAATTTTAATAGTAAAATTCCTCACCACTTAAAGTAATCATCAGATTTTGTTCATGTCCAAATAACTAAATAATGTCATAAAAAGTGAAAATTTTGATGTTGCCATCTTCACTAGCCCATAAATACTGAGGAGTATTTGCCATTCAATACAGAAACAAAGAAAAAGTTGGTAAAGGTAGTTCAGTAACACTGTAAGTTAAACATGTGGCACTGTAAGGAAACAAAACAGGATGCATGAATAAAGTACTTTGATTAATGCTGCTCTAATACACTACTTTATTGTGGTAGATTTGGAATATATTTTGGACAGTCAGAGTCAGGGTTTGAATATGGATAGGCTCACAGCAGACCGGCTCAGTCCTGTATCATGAGAGGAAGTTCTGTAGCTCACCTTCGCGTATACTCGCAAAGCAGAGCTCACTTGGCAAATGTTTTTCAAAAAAGAAATGTGACAAGATGACATTTTACATCTTGTCTTCGATGTGCAACTTCCCGTAAGTACTTCCAGGATAACCTTGAATCTAATTATCACAAGTTAGCTCATCCTAAATTTAAAAGGAATCTAAAGTAGGCTTCAGTGTCCTTGACTCCGAGAGGGTAGACTAAGAGGGTGATCGAACTATGAATTCAGCTGGACCAAAAAGTTGAGGTACATGAACCTGTAGGAAGGTTGGATTATCTCTAAGGAAAACTGCTATGATTATTACGAATTTGCAGACTGGTGGAGAGCTGAGAAGGGGAAAAGAATGGAAAAAATGAAGGAAAAAACAAATACAGAAACAAACAACAACAAAAAAATACAGACTAGCTGACCAAGAAGCCTATCTCAGAGATTAGAGAGGGGGAAAAATAACAATAATGCCAGAATTAATGCCAGACTTTGCAAAGAATAAGCACCAAAAGGAATCAGAACAATAGAGATAAAACCAAATAGCTGTAATGCCTAATGTGAATCAGAAATAATAATGTGAGACTGAAAAATATCTAGTTCAGAAGCCTGGAAAAAGCTGCATGCAAAATCTGTATTCTGTAGCAAGAATGCTTAAGAAATCTATCAAGATTTATAAAGTACAATATAATTAGAAATTTGCAAATGTAGTAACATTAACAAGAAAGAAAACGATTTGCAGAACTGCATTTTTAATAATATATAAAACTCTTGTTTTGAATTACAAAGGAAAAAGGGTTAAAATTTAGCCATGTTTTATGATCCATAGTGATGCAGTACCTTTTGGTTCATAAGATACTTGGATTTCTAGAAAACAAGAACAGAGGAACGTCAGGAACATCTCCATTAAGATGTAGTAAAGCATTGTGACTTACTGCCACATGAAAATTACTGGTTAAGAGAAGAATAAGTAAAGGTTTACCTGTTTATTCCCTTTAACAGTAGAAGAGAGAAATACTGGCCGGAGATATATTATTGCTACAGTTCCTGATGGAGCAGGGGACATAAGGATCTTGAGACAAATTTTGTTGATCTCGCTAATAATACATTAATGAAAGTCATAGTACACAGACATCTCAACTCACACACACATAATCTACAGGGGACTTACAGGAAGAATGGATGAACTCAAGGAATAGAAGAAACTGGATAAAACAAAGTTACGCCGTTAGGAACCAAGGCAGTTGGTCATGAATACAAACCAAGACAAGTCTAGGCATAGTATTCAGCTGCCAGACCACAAGCATGATACGTCTGAGAAGGAATTGAACGCAATCCTAGGATTTATCAGAAGATAGATCATGGTCAGCCAGGCAAAAGAAAAGGAAAAGCTGAAGAAAACAGCTAGAGCAAGAGGTGAAATGAGATTGGTTTGTTTAGCTTAGTGAAAAGCTGAGAGGGGATGGGACTACTTTCTATAAATAGTATAAAAGAAAAGTCAGGAGCATAAAGCTAGGGCATAAAAGGACAGTGTTAGCATAAGAACAAAGGATGTAAGGAGTAAATTCAAAATAGAAACTAAAAGAAGGTATGTAACCACTAGGTAATGAGGTTTGAAAGCATTCCAAGAAGACAAATCAGATCTTTTACTAGGACATCCTTTTAAAATGCAATTAAAAAATAAATTGATGTTTACTGGACTTTAATCTGTTTCCTCAGACTTTGTTTTATTTTTTTCTGGCAGAGGTATAAAATAGGATATGAACTAGAACCAATTTAATTTCTTGTGTTTTTTGTTTTGTTTTAGGAAAGGTCTGATTTCTCCGGTGCTAGAAAGGCTTCAGGCATTGAGTTTTATTTCAAACCCCAGCTACATGCATTTTGGATGTATACTCATGATTTTATCTCCTACACTCCCAAAGTATACAAACACACAGGATCCATAATACACAGTACAATTGCATGAAGAAACTGTACAACTTTAAGTATCTGTAGTACCTCTAATGGAGAGATATAAGGAACTCTAACTCCCTAAAAATAAGTGAGGTAAATAAGTGCTCTCTTCACCATAAAGAAAAGTGAAGTCTTACAGCTTTACCATGTCCATACTGCATTGCTTCAGATCCACAGACCTTGGAGCACACTTGATCTCCCTCTAAAAACCATTAGGAGCCCAATCTGCTAATACTCTCTGTTTTCAAGACAAATTTGGATGTTTGAAAGTCTTAAAAAACAATCCCCCCCCTCACACACACATAATACTTGTTAAGTGGGAAAATGCTGATCTCCACATAAAGACTTAGCAATAGTTGCTTTTTTTTGTTTGTCTGTTTGGTTTTTTTTCAGGCTTTCAGCCATCAAGCATGTAGAGCACGCTCCTAGTTAGTGTGAACAAAATGACATACGGGGTTATTGGTTACTTTGCAAGATATGTACTACTTAATCTGTTACGCCATTCCTACTAAATGCCAATTTCATCCTGAAGGTAGAGAATTTAGAGCAGCTTTTTAATCACACCAACCAATTCAGCATTCCAGGAAGATTATTTCGTTGGTGTTGTAGGGAGACTGCAATGGAAGGCCTGAGGTCAGTGGAATGTGAATTAATTGTTTCTGCAGATATTTAGTGCTAATATATTTTAGGCAGTGCATTCAGCATGCAGAGAGCACGTATGAACTTTTCAGAAAACCTTTCATATTCAAATCAGGTAAACATCAAGCTATATACATTCATGAATACAGCAGTAATTACCATGCTCTCAGGACATGTTGAAATGACATTATCACTTGTCAGCTGGATACCACTGGCTGCCGTCATTGACAATTTACATTTAGCATCAATGTTAAATAGTCTGCTTATTAGTTTGCTAATGACCCAAAGAAATCAATGATTTGAAATACTTTAGGATGTAGAACATTACCTATAGCATTGTTGGATAGCAAGACTGGCTTCATAAAGCACAGTATATACAATAACATTAATTTAAAATTATAGATCAGTCATTGTGAACAGATTGCACTGACAGTGACAAAGTGGAAAGATAATCCTAAGACAGAAGGAAAAAAGCTCTTGTACAGGGCTATAGTTTTACAAGATTTTTTAAAGGGAAAATCACTATAGTACAAGTAGTTTATTTCATTACTGAGTAATACCAGATTTTCTAAAGAGAATAAAACATATTCAATCTTGTATAATTATATATTTTGTTTTATTGTCTATAGTTTGTCTCTTCTGAGATGACTTGTCTACCAAACAAAAGGGAGATCTGCCTACAAAAGCAAGCATTGTGGGAGAGGAAAAAAGTGGTAAATGAAAATTTCATGACAGTATTCAGAAGGGTGATTAGTTTTAGGGATCTTTTTTCCATTTCATAAAAAAGAGAAGTAGTGTTTTCTGTCCTTCTCCAGTGGAGGAAAGCCTATCGGTGCTCATCTCCATCAGTTTTAAACTTATTACATGCTTAGGAAGTGCTAAAAGATCTAAAAACATTTCCAACTCATCCTGCACCAGGTCACTTTGCACAAGTGATTTTTTCAAAAGCCTGCTAAATACTATCTCATATACAAATCTGCTGAATCAAGAACATAATTATTATTCCTTCCAAGCCTAGTCACTTTCAGGAAATGCTTAATGAATTTGCTTCTATAGTATTTTTTATTTACGAGCTTGAAAGGCATATAACACTTGCATTTGGAGAAAGATGACTAGAGTGTTTAGAATCTTAGAAGAGACTAGAGTCATATTTGAGCTGTTACAGAAACAGCTGGAAAAAGATATCCGCAGAATTTTCCACTCACATTTCAAAGCATTATAACACTGAAACCATACTTGAACCAAAAAGAAAGAATTTGAGAAAAATCTACAAAAATGTCAAAAAAAATTTACTTACACATGCAACAGGAAACTATTAATACAGGGGAGCTGATTTGCTTTTAGAAGCTCACTAAGCTTCCAGATAGATGTGTGTATGGCAAAATGAGATTTGCTTAAGGGATCTAGGGAACAATAAAGTTTTTAATTAGCATAATTCAACCTATATATTATGAAATAAGATGTGATATTTTCTAGTGTTAAGCTGCATATAGGGATACTAAAGCCTTGCAAAATCTAAGTTCTATAGACTTTGATGTAGCTATCACAGGGACAGAACATTTTGCTTAATGGTCTAACTTTTAATAAGTAGAGACTAAGGTACTAATGTGTTAGTTTCAATAACAAATATATGTGTGGTCTGTTACCTTGAGAGCAAGGCTACCATGTTCATATAGAACAAGACACGCCAAAAAAGCGAGTAACCGAACACTATGGATATAAGGTGCTCTTTGTGTGTGTATTCTGGCTGACATTAAGGATTTCTAAAGAGAATAACCTTGAAATGTCAATAATATTTTGCAATAAATGCTTTGTATCAAATTTCCTCAAGGTACTGTTAACCCTTAGATCTGCAATGAAGAATGGAAGTCAATCAAATTGCACCTGAACTTCTCAAGACACTTTCAGGAGACAGAGAAATCAGAAGATTTTGGCTGCACCATGTCATAAGTGGGCAAAAAAACAACCAAACAAACAAAATGAAAACCCGCACAAACAACAAGTCCTAACTGCAGGAATTCCCTTTACAGAACCGACTACCAGCTGTTAGATTTTTTTGTCATATAGTCTGCATGATCTCAACCTGAAGTGAGCAATTTGAGGCTGAGGTTTTTATGAGCTAGTGATGAGTTTTATGAGAGTTAAAGATATCTAACTTATACCAGCATTATTTGGACTGTATGCTGACTAACCCAGACTTAAGCCTGATCTGTATACCATATGGAGCCCATTTTTTCATACAAGCTGCATGGGAAGCACTTGAAGCGCTCCAGCACACCTGCTGCAGCACTAATTTGCAGAAAAAAAAAAAGCTATTCTGTCAAAGAGTTTATCATGGCTGTTTATTTTTATATATATATATACACACACATACACACACACATATATATTTATATTTTTATATACATAAAATTGTTCCCAACTCTGGGAAAAAGTTGAAGAACAATGCAGGCATGTAGTAAAAAATTGAAAATTCTCTCTGAGCTACAAGAAATTTGTGGCTCAGGCATCTCTTCAGCTCAAGTGAATGCCTCTATACTTGGGTACTTTTTTCTTCTATGAAAATGGAATTCACCCTCTCACTAAACACTCTTATATAATGAGACTGCATAAAAATATAAACCTTCATTTTTTTCTCAGGCAAATTTTCTTATGTTTAGCATTTTGGTCATTCTATGCCTTCCTTAATGTTGTGTTTTTAATATACAAATGTGAGAATTATGAGGATATTGTACAAAAAGAGAGAGAAGTACAGAACAAGAAGCTGATTTAGAAAGTATAAAGTATGAAACAAAGTTCTGAATCCAGAGCAAATTCTAATGAATATTTCATGATTTTTCCAAGAAAGAAACATTACAGGAAATAGAACATACTCTATTTTATTATTAGGATTTGTTTTTTAAGAATCACTGAATCTCCTATAGACTTTCAAAAATCTATCCTATCCAAATAAAACAAAGATATAAATAAAAATGGCACAGCTGTGCTGTGCTGAGAACGTTGGTGATGGCTCACAGCAAATATCAAAGCTGAAATCCATACTGGTACATAAATAGGAACATACAATGCACTGAAAAAATACAAGGTGAACTAGAAGCAACATCTCATCATTCTTTCGCTAGATCTTCCTTCCTCAGTCCTTTCCACAATGTCTTTAGTAATCTAACCCTGGTAGAGACCTGTATTTTACATAATATACTTATGACAAGTAGAATAATGGTCATAGGTAAGACCAGAGCTGATTCTGAATTTATAGACTAAGTTGGAAAGATGCTTCTCACAACTCAAAGTTATTCAAAAGTAGACAGTGCTTTCAACAAAACTTCTAGAACAGCTTCAGAAAAAAATCATGAGAGTCAGGAACTTTCATTTCAGCTCTTTACACTGATAGTAGCTAACTCAATTTTGGCCCCAGTAGATAATGTGAGGAAGCTTATTTAGCTCTTAAAACTGGAAATCCATTTTGCATTTAAGCTACATCACTTGACCTACTTTCACATTGAAAACCTACTAACTCCAACAAACTCTTCCAACAGGAAACATTAATATCAACATATTCAGTGGAAGTTACCCAGTAAGCACAGACAAAACTGGTATTTGGTAAGTAATCATTTAAGATGTTGAAAATCTCTATGAAATACACTAAGAATTAGAAAGAACAAGGAGTAAAATCTTTGAGTCTATAAGAAAATTGGGAAGAGGAGGATTTGACTCTTGAAGCTAGCTGCAAAAAGCTCTCTTGATTCATGTGGCACAGGGCAGGGACACTGAGATAACAGTATATAAAAGCATTAATCTTAGTGTATTTAACTGGTCAGATCCAGTTCATTATCATACAGAAAGATGCTCTTATATAGCATTAGTCTATTTTCTTTAAAATAAATAATGAAAAAATGTGCCTGATGATAGTTACAGATTTTTTATCTAAAAAGTTCTTGGCTTAATCTTTACACAGGTCATCATTACATACTCTCTATTAGTCTTCTTAGCTGTTAGAGGAGAGTGGCAGGTCCACATTAAAACAATACGTAATTACACATATATTTTTTAACTTAGAAAATCGTAGACACAAGCACTATGAATTACCTAGGTAAGTGCCATTTCAAATTCAAAGAAACAAAATACCAAGAAAAGAAGTGTCTTGGAAGAGTCAGTTCACCATTTTTATTAATAAAATGCCATCTGCCTTTTTATGGTGCACATATAAAAAGTAACAGAAAGATGCCAAGGTAATTTTAACTTCGTAAGTGCAGCTAGGCCAGAGCTAATTTCATTCAAGGGATAAATGAGGAAGTCTCCCTTTGCCAGCTGACAAACGTAATGATTCATGATTAATGAAATCTTTTCTCCTCCACAGGCCTTTCCTTCAAGACATGCTTCATTGTTATCAGTGGAGTGAGGAAAAACTGCTTTCAGAAATGAGCACAGAACAGAAAACAACCCACCTCTGTACAAACTATATCAGATTTTTACTGAAGATCAGAGCAAGTAATGATTAGAGAAACAGTAGCTGCCCTAGCAGATTTTCAGTACCACATATTTTTGCAAATGCAATTGGAAAAGCTAATTTTTAGTGAAGCAAACTGAAAAATAATATTTAAAATGGCTTTGCAGCAATAGAGACATTTTCCCATGGAAAATTTTCTCTAGAAATATTTATATTGGATTGAAATCTTCAAGACAAAAAAAAAAAAAAAGAACAAAACTTCGGACTTATTTTTGAGTCTTGTGTTTATTCCACTATCCCCAAATTTAAATAAGTAGCAAGAAACTAACAATTCTAAAGATTCAGAATGTTTCTTTCTTTCAGCTTTTAGTTTTGTCTTCCTTAGATGGCAACACCTATACAATCCTTTACCACCGAAGAATATTAACTATGCAATTTTTTTACAAATGTTTGATCTGTATTCCAAGACGGTGAGATTAAGATTCTGCAACTTTATTGAAAGAGTTTGCAAGCTCACAATAGTCCTCATTAGAATTCACCTCTTCACACTCATAAATTGTAGTAAAGGAAATTTAGTTAAACACTAGAGTCTTCTAGAGCATGGACCTACAGATAGAAACAGATGATCTCTTCTTAAGGACTTAAAGAAGCATATCCTCTTCAAATCCACTCTTCCTCTTCATCTGTTCTCTTCTCTTAAGAACTGTGACCATCTTCTCCTGCCGCTACTTTGACACAAGTTTCCATTTTTCAATTGTCACTAGCTTCTCCTTGGTTGGGGGTACTGGTTGAAGGGATACTCACCTCTTTTTTTTTTTCCAGCTGCCGTACCAAAAATGGTCAATTACATATTTAGAGAACTTGCCTCTGACTCACTGTACATTCAAAAAACACAACAGAGAAACGAATGAAATTTCTGTTATAGCAAAAGGAAATTCATTACCAAATTCAGCAGGTGCCAATTAGACCTTGAATGATCCTACCACTTCTCCTTTCTCTGAAATGTTACCTATGAGATTCACACTCCAGATTTAAAGGAACTATGTTCAATGCAACTCACCAAGTTGACAGTATGTGGAACAGTGAAGTGAGAGCATGAAGTTTGTCCTTTGAATATGTGAAAATCTGCCTTACCATCTTAATTCAGAAGAATGTATAATGAACAGTCTGATATTGGTAAAAGTGGTATGACTCACCTATATCACCATTTAAAATTAATTTCTACCAGTCATCATAGTAAAACATTTTAGGGAACATCATATTGTTGGCTAAATGCAAAAAAATCAAAGAAAGACAAATATATGATCTTTTATGGAGAAGCCACACAAGCAGATACAGCCAATTTTTGCCCACAGAATACCCTGATCCCTCAAAAAGGCTTTCTCTCCTGTCAGGATCACTATGCATAAGCACAGAATTAGATTATTTTCTGCCTTGCATTTATTTACATTGCAAAGAGAAAAGGTCTTCTATAGGTCATAATCTCTAATAAAGAGAAGATGAATGGGGTCTCAAGATCAGCTGATGTGTAACAGAGTCAGAAAATTAGGCATTGCTAAAATAAGACTAGAAACTTCATCATATTTGTAAGAATCAAGGTAAAACTTTACAGTATTTAGCATACATTGTGTTGTGAGATCAACAGATTCTTACTGGGAATGTAACACTAAGTGGACCCACGTTTAGTTTAGGCTATTTAACTTGTGGCCAGGACTTGGACTTACAAATATGGCTCTGATTTTGATGCCAAAACACCAACGTTTTTGAATAAGTACTCTGGATCCTAGCTAATACACAATCACTAGAAGAAGTTAGTTATAATAGATTGAACATTGTAATGGCCACTGAAGGATTTTCTTCATAAAGGAAACTAGAAACATCAGAAAATATGCCAGTGATAAAGAAATTACTTAGAATTTACTATAAATATTTATTTTTCATTTTCTACAGGATTAAAATAGGATTATATGGTACTCACAATGAAAAAACTGTTACTGACCTGATTATGATTTCTTTTCATACAACAGAAGTCCTAGAAGGAAGAAACTATAAACAGAGATATATTACAAACACCAGAGATGCTTATATATCAAATTTATTTTCCATGTGTTTGTTATTCTCTATTCCAGGTCACATGGCCAGAACAGCATCATAAGTCAGGTCAAAAACTGCACATCCTATGCAAGGGTATTTTGAGCTCTTGTGTAATGATTCTTCATCATCATTTTAAGAACTGAATAAACGGACATTTTTCCTGGACTATAATGTAACATAAAACAACCATGCAAGTTTAGTTCTTATGCTAGAACACTCAAAGCTTCACCAAGTACATCAGAAAACACATGCAATAACTCTATCTCCTTATTCACTTGCACTTTGTATGAATTCCTCCTTATGATAAACTCATATTTTAGAAGCATTTAGGAAGCCTTTAAACCCTACTCACATCATAACCTTTTTAATGTCTTCTTCAGATTAGGCAGTGATTCAAATGCCAAAATAACTTATAAAGGAAAAACAGAAGTCTATACTAATTTCTTGTCAAACAATCAAACTGAGACATAACCTTAAAAATTGCATTGTCTCTCTCCGTGTAGTTATGTTCCAAAACTAGTAGTAGTTGTAGGATATCTACTTTTGTTAGGACCAAATTCAAATCTCTACCCTACTAAAAACATTTCAAAAGCAATCTATGTCTCAGAAAAATAAAAAAAAAATTGACCTATTTATGAAATGCTAATAGATCTTACAAATGATTTTGTGCACAGAACATTACATCAACTTATCTAAGTGAAAAATTAACATCAACAGTGAAGTACATTGGTCTATAAATTCCTTTCTTGAAGACCATGACAGTGACTTTAGAACTAGTACCATATCCTGACTTGGTGGTCTGTTTTGTAAAGCTATCATCAATTGCCAGGAGACAGAAGCAGGTTAAGTAACTCTCTAGTTATGTCCATCTGCAAAGATTCAGTGTTATCAGCTATATCTTACATGTAACTACACAGTTAACTGGGGTGGCGACCCATAAGAAAACACAGCATTCCAAAGAAATAGGGAGAAACACAAAGCATGCTGTTAATTCACTAAAGATTAATGCTGATTGAAAATGTACCATCTGTATGGCAGGTATTTACTTTGAGCTAAATCATGCAACTCCAGTGCCACTAAATAAAAATAGTCTTGTTCCACGTTCAAAATGATAGCATTTCAATATCAAGGTATAAAAGCTTCTCTGAAGAGCTTAATCGCTGGAGCTGTTCCAACACAGCTGTTCATTCCAAGGAGTCTTGAAACTATTAACACTTATCTAAACAGGAAAACACCATGAAATAAAACTTTATTTACAAATGCAACACTGCTGCAAAACTGATCCCTCCCTGAACTTTGGTGTTTCAGCACTATTTCTCTTGAATGCCTGGCAAAGCTTATTAACATCATCTACAGTTCTACAACTGCTGCTTCTCCCCATTTCAGAGGAAAGAGTCCAGAATTTTAAAGGAAAACCATTACAAAATATCTGCATCAGGCTTACAGGGGACAAACCTTCTACCCTGATTATCTCAGCTTAAAACAGTCATGGAAATCCTGACGAGGTTTCAGCAGGATCAAGGTCATAGAGCGTTAAAGTGCAGCTGTTGATCTTTAAACACTCTACAATAGCCATTGCTGTTTATTTAGCTCAATGCAGGTTTCTTGTCAGCCTTAGTACAAGGTAGGTATGCCAGGAATATGGCTGAAGTCGAGCAATTCAAAAGAGATAGCAGTCAACCCCCAAGAGGATCTGGAAATTAGAACAGATTTGTCCTGGCATTTACACTGAGATCATGTAGAAATCACATTCAAGAGGTGGCTTCAATTGCCACTCCTATCTCCTAGTTTTTTAATTTCTGAAGGCAGAGGACAAACATGCCATCCTTCTTTCATTCTATTCTATTTTCATGCAAATGGCATGGAGTGCTTTCCTCCTAATTACCCGCTTTCTCTCCAAAGCTGTCAAAAAAAAAAAGGCTAACTTTTTGGATTTGTTTTATTAAACTTTTAATATTTAAATTTAGGGGATTCTCCAAGCCTAAATCCTCCAGAGAGCTTATCAAATAATTAATGCTCAAGAAATTAACTTACTGAAATAACATGCATACCCATCATCCAATTAAGCAGCTGGATAATCCAAAGCAAAAAACAAGAAGTAGCAAATACCCTTTTGCTTCATCCATGAAAGAAAAACATGACAACATAACATACAAAGCACCTTTAAGATCCAAATACAAAGCTTATAAAAGTGAAATATTTACTGATGTAAATATTTCCAACTTGCATACAAGGGAACACAGATGATTCTCTTGTTGACAGATGTCACATGTGGCTTTACAAAGTCGCTATCCCTTGACAAAGGAGAATACAACATTCCTCTTTTTCTCTGTATTACTTTTCAGAAAAAAAAATAAAAAAAAATCACTCCACAGTTCAAAAGTGAACACATCCAATAACATTCAAATTTCCTTTTGGGAAACACCGTTTTGCGTGACTTCAAGAAAACTCATTGAAGGTCTTCAGGGAATTAAAATTCTTCGTTTTGGAACAAAATGAATTTTAGAAAAAAATTGAAATTTTAAATTAACAGCCAGGAAATCCTGGGAGCAGTAGTTGAGCTATGAATACTAGAATTTGAATTTCCAAGCTTCATTTCTACTTCTAAATGTCTTGAAGACTCAGCACTGGAAAACATAACTTGCGCAACAGCTTCCTTAGGTTTGCTGCCTTGCTAGCCAGCCACACACTGCAGAGCCCCAGTTCTGCGGAAGACCACACAGACAGCCAGAATTCTGGTCTGGAAAGACAATATTGGAAATTTTCCTCAAGAAGTTCACACACTGAAGTCTCAGGCTCCATAGTCACTCACCAGGCAGAATCTAAGAATTGACACCGTTAAAAGGTGGCTTTTCCCCATAGCACGATATAGACAAAAGTATGTGTCCCAAAATCCCTTCCAATCCCACCAGAGGCCCTCGTGATGAGGTCTCCCTTTTACACATATATACAGCTGATGTAGTCATTACAATCTAGACTAAGCCTAAGAGAAGGACCAAACATGTGAATTTTGGCCATCCTCCGCCCATTTCAATGACACAAGAGAGGATTCAAAGTAGAAAGTCTAATAGTTCTCTGGCAGGGAAAACTCTCTCCCTCACTATTAAAACATTTTAAAGTTGGTTTTCCAAGGTAAAGTCTAAAAAATTGCACAAAAATGCATATAAAATTGGACTACCTGGAGACAGCTTTAATTTGTATAAAACCTTAAGAAGGTTTTATGTAGCTGTTTAATCTCTTAACAGCTGCTTCTGTAAGTACTCATTTGCACTAAATATATCACATGTCACCATACTTATGGTCTTCCTAAAACAAAAGGATATCTTCCAAAATGACTATAGCTAGCAATATTCAAGCAGCACCTACTGGCATCATTATCCTTGAGTATCTGAAATAGACATTACTGTCAGCAGAATTCCTTCTTTTAAAACCTGTCTCCCTTCTCTCTCTCTCTTACAAGAGGTTATTTGAGTTACTTCAGTGTCCTATCTCCTGTGAAAAAATGCTGAAAATGAACTATTAAAATTGGCAATAAATACTTATATCCCATGAATTTAGGTTTTTCAGATCATTTAGGTACTTTTAAATGTGTTCAAGGCAAGTTCAAGCAACTACTTGAAATTCTTACAAGACTCTGCAGACCGTGTAATCTAACAATATCCTGAAAGAAAAAAAAAAGGAGAAAGAAAAAAAGGAAGAAAAGAAAAGAGATTCACTAAAATATACCTTGATCATCCTGTCTGATACAATGGCGGTTTCTCCAATGTCAGCTCTTTTTTTCATAAGATATTAGCTAATGTGTACCGAGCTGCAAGCTCTTCGGGACTCTTTCTTTTCAGTGTTTGGACTATCTAAAAACAGGAAAATCACATTACAGACAGAATTAAAGTCTAAAACCATAGGTCGTTTGGAAAGGACTTTGAATGAACTGTAAACTAAATCAAACTGGAGTTTGATATAAGGTGCTATCCCCTGTCATTGCCCTCTGTACTTTCAGGCTATCAAGTCCCTCGACAAGCGACATACCTATGAAATCCATTTTTTTCCACCTGAAACACAGTTTTTCCTCCACAAAAAGTCTACTCCATCTATTTAAATAATAAAAAGGGTTGTTGAGATGTAAATGTAAAGCACGGAAATTCAGAGAGAATGTATGCCCTGCTTATTTAACTCAATCTGGTTGCACTTATGCTCTATTGTATGCACGCCTTGCTCTATGTCTATAAGTTGTATTTGTTCCACACAGTACAGATTCTTCGCCCAAAATATAGGGGTACAGTCTATACAAGAGGGAAAGAGAAATGTTCCTTCCCATAGATACCTCCAATTTCCCTGTACTTTTCTCCAGAGTCTGCAAGCATTTAAGATAAAGTGCTTGATCTGAAAAGGTGAATGTTCATGTTCTTTGGTTTGGGTTTAGCAACAAAGGAAGCTATATTGCTGAAGTCGAGTAATGCAAAGAAGGGCAGTCTGAATAGCTTGCTGAGCACACCTGTGCTGTGGGAAAGAGTAAAAAAAATCCTGAATGAGGTCACTGAAAGATGAAGTATTCCAGTGCCATATTTTATAAGTTGAATAGATTACAAATGATTTACACAAATAGACTATGTATGAGATGAGATCTACTATACTACAAAGAAATACTACACAATGTATATTTATTTAAAAAGTTTGTATTTTTCTGTTCTATCAGCACGACATTAAAATAAGTCCCTCGCTCTGCAGACACAAAGCACTAAGTTTTTGAAATAAAACTTAACACTTGGAAACTTGTAGGTAAATGGGATAGTACCATACATGCTGAACATGTTGCAAATGCAGCAGCTTTGAAGAGGTTTTAAAAAAACAAAAACACAAACAAACAAATTTATTTAAAAAGTTTGTATTTTTCTGTTCTGTCAGCACTACATTAAAATAAGTCCCTCGCTCTGCAGACACAAAGCACTAAGTTTTTGAAATAAAACTTAACACTTGGAAACTTGTAGGTAAATGGGATAGTACCATACATGCTGAACATGTTGCAAATGCAGCACCTTTGAGGAGGTTTTAAAAAAACGAAAACACAAACAAACAAAAAAACCCCACAGCTGTGAAGCCTAGATGCATCCTTCTTACACAGACATCACAGGAACACAAATCACTATACATAACATTAAAAGAATAGGATAGTTCTGTTCTTTGTGCCTGCAGGAGCCAAAGTTAAGCATATGCCTTTCCCAGGTCTTCAGAATTCCCCTATAACTTTCATAACCTACAGCTCCACATGCAAGTGAGATACGTTAAGATTTGCCTTCCTGTTCGGTTCTCAGGCTCAACAATGCTCAGCAGGCAGTAGTCAATTTAGCAAGAGATCTTATCCATCACTGCTGAAAATGTACGGGGTATTGACTGATGAATGGAAGATAAATCACAAGAGGGTTGTCCATTCAGGCAGGGCTGAATGACACTGACAGAACCCTGCATGAAAGCTCATTTTGTGCCTGCCTGTACAATATGTCGTTTGTAGAGAGCGTTGTTCTCCAATGATATCAGTCCCTTCTCGGTATGAAGCCCTCTCCCTTTATTCCCTTCAACAAAGGTGTCCAGTTTGTAAGAAGGGAAATCTCAAAGTGAAGAAATGCTATTATGATCTAAAAATTCAAGTTCAGAGGTAGACTTTGACTTTCTTGTTTGCTACAAACTAAACCAAATGCTTCCATTTCTCATTTCTGAAGGGAGGAAATAAAAGGGGCAATGGGGAGAGGGAAGATGAGTGCTGGGAGAAGAGGAAACCAGAAGAGAAATTTAAAGCATTAATACCACCTATTTAATATTATTCATTCCAATGGTGTCTTTCTTTAAGTGGTCAAACCTATAGCGGTACTATTGAAAATATTTCCTGCATCACTGAAGATGATGAGCAGGAAAGGCAATGTTAAACTTCATTCTCTAGCCATTACTCTCCCTGAGCTCTCAAAAAGCATAAGCACTTTGGATAGCCAGGAACAGCCCATTTTCTGTAGTGATGCCTAAAGAACCAGAAGTTCAATTTCCTATATAACTCCTAGCTAGAAAAATACTTTAGAAATTACCCAGCCCCAAGTACAAGTTTTAACAACAACAGATATTTAATAGGTATTTATTAGGTGATTCTGTGATTCAGAAACCGATAAAGTAGCTGATAAAGTTGGCTTTACCTGAGCAAGATCAAGTAATACACACTGTTTGTAGATCTATTTGCCTAAAGGCTTTACTGCCTGGGGCTATGCTTCCAGCAGAGCCCCTGACTGCGCAAAAAGAGCTGCGCATTCAGGTCCATCTTGACAACAAGGTACAGTCTAACAGGCAGCAATCAGCTGTCTCCTAACTTGGTGATGAAAAGAAGTCACAGTTGTCACCAAGGACTCAACTGCAGAACAACAGAGTGGAAGCGTGGCTCAGGGTACAACCTGGCTAGCAATACATCGTGCTGCCAGTGCCAAAGGAGAACAGAACAGGGAGTTTGGAGGGAAAAAAAATCTCAATTTTTTTTTTTTTTACACATTGTATTCATTCATCTGCTGAAATCATTTCTGTAAGTGTAAAGCAATGTTTTTGTAGCTGAAGATCATATCTTGAAGGAGCAACTGCATCCAGTTTTTATATAAAAACCAAAGCTAGTAGAGTTACCACTAAAAATCACAAAACCAGGATCTGTAAGAAAAGACTGCAGGCCTAAGAACAGGACTAAATTCAGAAATGAGAGATTTTTTTTGAGAGTTTGGTCATCTCAAACATTTCCTGCTTCAAGGCCAAAATCAGAGATAGCTCCCTGTTCTTAGCAATTTCATAACATTACTTTCTGTGATGGGCAAACACAACACCCAAAGTCAAAACATATTCTTCAGCAGTTCCTGTATTTGCAACCTTTCACTGTAACATGAAACAATACAAAAACACAACACACATACAGACCCATAAATTAATAAATAAATGAGATAGATGTCAGACTTCTCATTTTTGGAAGACAGTTTCTTTCATGTATATTATTTTGTATAGCCTCTAAACTACAACTTATTTATGGATCTGCAAAACATAGTTACTAATTAGGAAATCCATAATATACATTAAAATATTCTATCAGCAAAATTTCTACTTCTATTCTCAGTCATCAGAACTACAGAGCTGCTAAAGACTAACTTTGCAAGTAACTTCTAAAACACAAGTTCAGTCCACTCAGGTCTTTTGATGAAAAACAGCTTCATTACTGAGTTTATAAGCACTTCACACAGTCCTGTAGTGCATACATTTGTGCCCGAGGGTTGTAACTGATTTACCAACAGGCACATTGCATGCTTCATGAATATTACTGTACACCGTTACATATTTGTTTCCATTTATGAGAAGAAAACACTCAGCTAGGCGTTCAGGAAGCACAACCAATTAGTATGCATTACACTATTATGAAAAAGCCTTTAGTACAGACAATCAAATCCAAATACAGTTAAAAATCTAAGAAGATATCCCTGTAAAAGGCATATGCAAGAGAAGATGAAAACCGATGACCCCCTTCCCTTCAACATCACTTCAGAATTGGAGACATCTTGAAAAAGCCCCTCTCTCAGGCTGCAGTTTCCATCAGCCATGTTAAACCTAAGCTGCCACTCAAAGCCTCAGCTCCTACCAGCAGTTTTCGCCACTCACCAGGTTTGTGGCTCACTCTCTCCATGCCCACATTGCGCAGGCCATCCCTCCCAGCACAGGATACAGCTACTGCACTCACTAATTACTGAAGACCCAGCGTGGTTCTTCCCAGTGCCTCAGAGCTGCAGTGCAAAAACAAAAGCAGGAGTGAGAATGTAATCTTGGAGAGCACTTTTGGTTTTGATATCCTTTTGTGTGGAAGTCTCTAAAAGATAATTCTTTTCCCCTTTTGCCTGTTCCTAAGTGTACATGAGATTTGATTGAATTAATTTAAGAGGCATCTGAATAATACATTTACCTGTGACAGAAATAACTCTGTTTTAGATGGAAGGTTAGCTATCCCTGTTGCAGGTTTAAATACTGATTGTTCTCACTAGACGCAGTTCTATGTTCATTCTAGGTCATACAAATACATACAATTTCCTGGATAACTCAAAACCTTTCTTCAAAAATTGAAAATTCATATATTCAGCTCAGCACCAATTACTGTAACCCTGCATATTGGGACATAGGAACAGAGGAGCAAAGAATTAATTTCAATAATGAGCAAAGTTTATAAGTCTCAAGCAGAACCGAGCAGAATCTTTATCCTAACATTTTAGCTATTATTTTATTGTGCAATAGTACAAACCTAAGTCAATTGTAGATTATTTTAGGAAAAATAAAGTAGTAAAATAATCTGTAATCCTTCCTTCAAAAATACAGTGCTTCCAAGCCAATCCATTTTCACCTGTCTCCCAGATTCACTGCTCCATAGGTTATACAATCATGGACAAGAAAAACATGGAAAAAAAAAGAAAAAAATGTATATATACACACACACACTAACACACTGGTAAAATAGTTTCATGTGGTCAGTGACAGGAATGATCTAGAAATAGTTTAAATGTAGAGGTAACTTTGAACATTAATATTAAATGTCGAACTTCAACTATGGTGGATGAGCCTCTTAGAAATATACAAGCATTCTCTGGGTACAGGATACCAGCAAATATGACTTAGTCTACCAGCCTTACCAAAATATTCTATGGTCATATCATATTTGCTCAGCCATGGTCATGGAAAATTTTGCACTAAACCTAGTAAACTGTCACTACAAATACAAGAGCTGGTTTCAAGTAAAAGGCCAAAGGGTATACAATTTGATGGGTTTCCTGGGACTGCAGGAAAAACATACAAGAACCCATAAGGTTTCATTGGCAGGGACGTGACTACCATGCAATACAACAAAAAAGAGTTAGGAGATACGATTTGATACCCAACTCCCACCCCACAGCTCTACTGAAGTGACTTTAAGAAGATTTTACCTCTCTGTGTGCCTGTTTGCTCACCTGCATGAGCAAGTAACAATGCCGTGCCCACTTTACAACATATTTAAAGATTACTGTATTATCAGAAACTTATTTCATATTTTTATCCAGGTGACATAATTTCACCATGACCAAGGCAGCTAAATTTATGGAAAACATTTTCACCCAGCAAGATTATTTGTTTTAATGAAAAGAAGGGGTATTCAAACTACAAACATAAAGCCATTAACGGAGTGAATGTAAAGCTGTTAGAGTATTATATTATATATCCTAGGTCTTTCTTCTCAGTCCTGCTGCAGGATCCTCTCCTCGGCGGCTGAGCTGTGTTGAGGCTGAACAAGAAATTTCCTGCTGCTTGAAACAGATTATTTTTAGGACCAAGCAGGAAAGACCTTCAGCTACTACACGCATCACGCGAGCATCCTACCAGCCCCAGCTGTCCAACCTTTGGTTAGGGTGATGGGTATCACCTACGGGGCACGCAGGTCTCTGCCAAGCCCCAAGGCTGCCCCACCAGCCCTGCAGGCCATTGGGGTCCTTACCCATGAAAAGCTTCTCTATGCTTGCGCCCCACGGCCCCCCTCCAGTGGTCTAAATATTCATAGACAGAAGAACCTTGAGATAAATAAAGGAGCATGTGTAAAAATATTATCAACATCTTCCTCAGATAAAGCCAATTCAATGAAATTTAAGATGTGGCGAGCAGGATCCAAGTCTACCCAATTTCTGATGCAAGCAGCCAGTGCGTGGGCTCTTCTCCCCAGGGCTCCCGGCCTGACAAGCATCCCCTCAGAGGCAGGGGGTGAGCAGACAGGGGTACCAGGCAGATGATAAACAGGCAGACTGCCAGCTCCTTGCACCCCTTCCCAGACAGCAGTTGTGCTTGGTGGTGCAGCCTGGTCCAGCTGAGGAGGCTGCTCTGCCTGCCTCGCTCCTCCTCACGGCTGGTGGCACTGGCCATGCACATGCTCTTACAAAGCTCTTACAGCCTTGGTATTGCCTTTTTATTCAGAAAAGTGCTGAAATTATGTGTGGTATACATATATGCTTATTCTTACACTTCTGCAAAAAATCTCTGTTTTCCATGATTTCCTAACTGGATGGTTAACCCAATCATTTCAGGATGAGAGACGAATAAAGTCCAAAATAGTAACTGGTCAGCGTGAACTCTAGTCACACGTTTGGAAAAGGAGGACTCCTCAGAAACGTTACGGAAAAGTTCAGCTGATATATTCCCAGTGCTTTTGAATGCATCACACTAACTAGATCATCGACATTTTCCTTTGGCTTTTTGAGCACAAGATAGGCAGAAGTAACCTTATTTACATAATTACAATTATACACAGTAATGAGATTCCATCTCTAAAGATATAACAGCTTCTCCCAAACACAAAGGAAAAAGAGTAGGTCTTTAGATCAAAGACTTAAAAGGAAAGAAAAAAAATCTACAAGAAACAAAATCTACAAGAAAACATTAACATGTTGCTACGTGTACTGTGTAATTTAGCAACATACCAAACAAAATGCCATATAAACACAATGTTTTGTTTATTCTGCATACTAATAGTTCATCAGACATCCATAATTATGCTAAAATCCTCTAATATGGAGTATAATTTGCCTTTTTATTAAACAAAATGAACAAAAACTGCATGGCAATTTACATTATCCTTTCTGTAATCAGTGTTCAGATTTGTAAAGATGCATCAGTGTAGCTGAATTTAGCCAAGGTGTTTGTGAAAGAACTGAGCCTAGCTTTGCAAATTCCTAAAGACCATGCAGGTTGTTTGAGAGTTCCCATATGCTTGTGCAGCAAAGTGATAATCGTAACATTTCTATATGCTCAGCTTGGTTTCTTTGATCCGAAAAGGGCCCCTAGAATGTACTACAACTGCTATGATAACACAGCCGCAGTAACCAAGCCATTAGGGATATCTGACTGCAAGCACTGTTCTAATTTAATCTAAATATCAGTCAGATCTTTCTGTTGTAACAGGAATACATATTCTGTGCAGTGAGTTACTGAAAAGTGCCCTTAGTGTGCAGTAAGAGTTTCATCTGTGAATAATTAAGATGCTATTTCCCAATTATTAATCCCGATTTGTACTACACAAAGGCTACAGGTTGCTTCCGCTCAGAGAATGTGTCAGCTCAAAAATGAGAGAAAAGTAGGAATAATAGGAAAAACTATAGATAGGATTATGTCATAGATGCAAAGAAAAGTTTAGGTTGGAAGGGACCTCTGGAGCTCTTGTATTCCAGCCTCCTGCTCCAGCCTCCTTCAAAGCTAAGAAAACTTGCAATCAACTTTTCAGATTCTTCAAAGATGGAGATTCTTTATACCCTCTGAGTCAGTGTTTTAGAGCTTGATCATCTTCATGGTGAAGAATCTGCTATCCCACTATATTCCCACTATTCAACTGGAATTTCATTCATTCCTTCATATAACTGCTGTTGTTTGCTTACCATGTACATGGTACATGTCTCCTCCTTTTCCACAAGGCCCTTTCAGGTATTAGACAGAAGTAAGTGAGCATGATCCAGTGTAAGCATCAGAGCGGAAGGGCATCTCTAGAAAAAGTAAATGATGTTCAGATGTGCTGATTTGAGCCCAGTGATGCTGGCACATAGGGTTACTTTGAGTGGCATGAGTGTGCGGGGGGAAATAAAAAATAGTACTCACCTATAGCCCTCATTTTGTAAAGAGATGCAATCTGCTGGGATTCACCAGAATTAAGCTACTTAAGAGTCCCATTTCTAGATATTCATAGAATCACAGAATTGTTAAGGTTGGAAGGGACCTCTAGAGATCAGAAAATGTCCAACCCCCTGCACATGCAGGGTCAGCTAGAGCACGTGGCACAGGGCTGCATCCAAGCGGGTCTTGAAGACCTCCAGAGAAGGAGACTCCACAACCTCTCTGGGCAGCCTGTCCCAGGGCTCTGTCACCCTCACTGTCGAAAAATTTTTCTTTAAGTTCCTATGGAACTTTTGGTGCTTCCGTTTGTGGCCATTTCCTCTAGTTCTGTCAGTGACCACCAGTGAAAAGAGGCCAGCCCCATCCTCCTCACTGCCTCCCTTGAGGCACTTATAGACACTGATCAGGTCCCCTCTCAGCCTTCTCCAGGCTGAACAAGCCCAGCTCCCTCAGCCTCTCCTCATAGGGCAGATGTTCCAGGCCCCTGATCATCCTCGTGGCCCTGCGCTGGACTCTCTCCAGCAGCTCCACATCCCTCTTGTACTGCGGGGCCCAGAACTGGACACAGTGCTCCAGATGTGGCCTCACCAGGGCTGAGTAGAGGGGCAGGATCCCCTCCCTCGTCATTAAGAGGAGACGCTCCTCTTAATGCACCCCAGGATCCCCTTGGCCTTCTTGGCCACGAGGGCACCCTGCTAAATAAAAATCAACATGTCGTCCACCATGACGCCCAGGTCCTTCTCTGCAGAGCTGCTCTCCAGCAGGTCGGTCCCCAGCCTGTACTGGTGTCTGGGGTTATTTCTGCCCAGGTGCAGGACCGTGCACTTGGCCTTGTTGAATTTCATGAGGTTTTTGATTGCCCAGTTGTCCAGTCTGTCCAGGTCCCTCTGGATGGCAGCGCAGTCCTCTGGGGTATCAGCCACTCCTCCCAGCTTCGTATCATCTGCAACTTGCTGAGGGAGCACTCTGTGCCTTCATCCAGGTTGTTGATGAATAAATTGAACGGGACTGGACCGAGGACTGACCCCTGGGGGACACCACTCACCACAGGCCTCCAACTAGACTCTGCACTGCTGATCACCACCCTCTGAGCTCTGCCATCCTGCCAGTTGTTAATCCACTAACCCACGCTGCCGGAGCTCGCCCAGGAGGATGTTGTGAGAGATGATGTGAAAAGCCTTTGTGAAATCCAGATTTGACATCCACTGCTCTCCCCTCATCTACCCAACCAGTCATTCCATCATAGAAGGCTATCAGGTTAGCCAAGCACGATGTCCCCTTGGTGAATCCATGCTGACTACTCCTGAGCACCTTCTTGTCCTCCACATGTTTGGAGACAACAGCCAGGATGAGCTGCTTCATGACTTTTCCAGGGATGGGGATGAGGCTGGCCAGCCTGTAGTTGCCTGGGTCCTCCTCCTTGCCATTTCTGAAGACTGGCGAGCTATTGGCTTTCTTTTTTGTGGGTGTCAAGTTTCCCTAATTGCTCCCTGACTCAATCTTCCTCTACCCAGGGCAAGTCTTCCTCCATCCAGGCACCTTCTCTGGTTTCTAGGGTCTGGGATTCCAGAGGGCTGCCCTTGGTAAACACTGAAGCAAAGGCGGCATTCAGTAGCTCTGCTTTTTCCCTGTCTTTCGTAACCAGGGTGCTGTTCACCACAAGATCCATGCTTTACCTAATCTTTCTTTTGCCATTGATATATTTGAAGAAGCTCTTCTTGTTATTTTTAACATTCCTTGCCAGATTTAATTCCAATTCTGCCTTAGCTTTCCTTGTCACATCCCTGCAGTCCCTGACCACATTCCTATATTCCTCCCCAGGAGCCTGTCCTTTTTCCCTCTTTCTGTCTAGTGCCTTCTTCTGTTTGAGCTTTGCCNGTGTCTTCTTCTGTTTGAGCTTTGCCAGTAGCTCCTTGCTCATCCACGCAGGCCTCCTGCCCGCCCTGCCTGACTTCTTACCCAAAGGGACGCATCGCTCCTGAGCGTGGAGGAAGTGCTGCTTGAATACTGACCTGCTCTCTTGGGCCCCCCTTCCTTCTAGAGCCCTAGCCCATGGGATTCTTACAAGGAGGTCTCTGGAGAGGCCAAAGTTGGCCCTCCTTAAGTTCATGGTTGCAAGGCTGCTTACAGCCNTCATTGGATCCTAAACTCAGCCAACTCCTGATCACTCCAGCCAAGGCTACCCTCGCCTTCACATCTCCAACAAGTCCCTCTCTATTTGATAGCACATCTCTTGTGAAAATGTGAGTAGAGTACCAAAACTCTTCCCTTAGAGTTGAAATCCTAAAGTACTAAGTAGATATTTTTTTCAGACTAATTTATATAAATGAAAAGATGCATTTCAAGAGAGAGAATAGAAAGGCCCACAAATGTATGCGACCTACACACCGTTTGAAGAGGCTTTTAACTGATTCAAAGTATTTTTTTCCAGGAGTCAAGCAGTTGTGTTTTCAGAAAACTTAGAACAAAATCATTAACGTGGTCCCATTAAAGGACAGATTGTTGTCTGTCTCCAGAAGAAGACTGGATAAGTAAGGAACCAAATCTGGCGATTTGCTTTAAACAGAAGCACTTGAATAAAACGAAATATTTCCCCATTTAAATATCACTTCAGATTAGAGCATCTGGCACAGCACACATTAAAGCGAACCTAAAATATTACAGCTCTATTTTCTGTTTTAATGGATAATTGGTAACACTAGATTACAGGATTTGCAGGTTCCAAGTGCTGTATTTTTATAGGGAAGAGCCTCCTTTCTTTCAGGCTTAATAAGCTTGGCCTATATCAGCTTTTCTCACATCAGTCCAAGTGTCACATTTGGGTTGGGGGAAGCTTGTTAGCAGTAATTACCAGCAGTAGGTTCTATTATTTGCCAAAGTAATTTTCCCTGCTAAGTACCACCAAAACTGCCTCAAGCCTTTAATTTTTTTCTTTTCTTTTTTTTTTTTTTTTGCCTTCCTTCGCTTCCTTTTAAGTAAGTGCATTTTCCCATGATACTGCTCTGCGCAGTGCGGGACGGGGCAGAGGCAACGCACTGGGTATCAATGTGATCTTGAGAGATGGGGTCAGGCCTAGCGAAAGCCTTTCACAAACAGAGCCTGAACCCTATTAGAGATGCAAATCCACTCTCTAAGTGAGGATTGTTTCGGGGACATAATGGAGCCCGAGGAATTCCACGGCAGCCCCGCTTTTCAGCACTGGCCTTTTGTCTGCGTCTTAGCAAATTTCTGCAGCCTGTTTAAACTGCAGCTATTGTCCCCATGGCTTCATTGATTTCTCTCCCTGCCACCGGCTCACAATGGTCTGATACGAACATCTTTGTTACTGCTTTTGTACTGTATATCAGAGTAATGTTTCAGCAGATTGGGGCCTAGCAGGAAGAATTAAACCTGTACTACACAGAGCATGATGAATTGCGGGATTTACATATCATTTTGGAGGGTATTTCTGGTGGTTCTTTCTGAATGATGTTGTGTCTCGAAGGATGTAGTTGAGGGACAAAGTGACAGAAAAGGAAGTGATTTAGATATTCACTGACAGCTTAATAAAAGATGCAGACAAATCGTGGCAATTCTCCCATCGCATCCTTCTGTGTTATTTTATAGGTAGGTAGGGGTAGATGCACACATATCCTGCAGACCACCTGCCACTTAGGCTATGTGCTGTAGCTGGGAGAAAGAAAGATGAAGAAGATTTAGCTTATTCAATAGGAGGTTGCTCTGAAACAACCTAAAGGTGCCAGGGCACACCACCCTGGTGTTTTGATCCTTCTGTTCTTGGCCAAAAGATAAACTGCTGATAGAGTCAGGTCTTGACATTACACAGGAAACATATTTTCAGGTCCTGACGTGCTGTGTAGCACACTTCTTGGGAAATAACTGTGCTCTGTGTGGAACTACATCACTTGATGCAGGCTAATACTACTCAACAACCTCTGAAGCATTAAAAGAGCTGCTATAGTGCTGTGTTTTTTTTTGTTTTTAATTTACTTTGTACTCCTTTGCGCTACTAGTAAGCTACTTCTGTAGCTTCTTCCCATTCCACTTTAAAAGAATTTCTTTCAGATTCCTTTAAAAAAATGAGGGAGGCTTGTCTACATAAACAATTATCATTCTAAACCTGATGTTTATAATGGACTTAAGAATACTTCTTAGCAGAAGTAAACTCACTGCTTAAACTCATAAGGCTTGACAGTGTTTACATAGTTTACAAATGTGAATCACAATCCACATATGGATCATATTTTGTGTAATTGGCACTAAAACATTATAACAGGCAGATATAAGTAAATAAGTTTGTAAAAGATTGAAGTAATAGAGAAATAATAAGCAGTAATTTCAAAGTTTTCAAATCAGAACAAAATCTGTATTGACATTAAATCAAAATAAAGAATGTTCATAGGTTGCAAGTTCTTCTCCTTCCAGAGCAGGCTAAATCTTATCCTCAACACTCAAGCATAAATCTTTGCTTTTCTAGTGTGCAAAATTATAACACTGTTCATATATTTAAAAAAAAAAAAGTGCATAACATAAAAAAAAGGGGTGCTCAGTAGTTTTATAATCATTTCCTAAAAGGGCAAATTTGTGTCAGAATAGTATTTCCAAGTAGTAGGTCCTTTGGCCATTCCTACACATAAAATCTGAAAATACAGATAAACAGTACAATAATCTGAGAGAAGAAAATATGATTCATTAAAGACAGGCCTATAAAGAGTGGATTTCTTTGAGCAAGCAGAGAAGGTCACATTTTGAGATGTCAGTGACCACTTAAGAGCAATCTAGAAAGTGAGCACAACTGTTCAAAATATACATGGCAGAAAAATTGAGACAGCAAAAAATCAGAATGAATTAAATGATAGATACCATGAGCTATTTTCATATATATGTTTGAATACATAGAGTAATGTGGCTGTTTGACTCCAAATAGGGCACAAATCCATGCAAGATACATTCTGGCATCAGTATTACATTCTTTTCCCTACCAAGTGGTACCATTAGCTTAGAGGTACCATTTCTATCACAAAGTATCAACAGGACCCTTTGGTAGCTGATTACCAGGTTAGATATACTTCATTTCTTTTTGAGATCTCTTCACCATGAATTCATAGCTAGACATTTGTTTAGCTCATTCATTCACTACTAGACATTCCTGAAAACTTTGCAGGGGCACCTGTACAGCTCAATGTCACTTGGAAACAAACAGGTACAATTAAGAAAATTTGCTTACAACAGACAGGTAGCAAAGCTGGCTACTAAAACAGAAGGAAATACAAGTAAATACTTGCTTGTACTTGCACATCTTGTACTTGTACATCTTGTACTTTGTACAAGCAAATTTGCAAACAGGCTTGGCACCCCCAGTTATCATCCATAACAATTATGTGATTCCATTCCCTTGATCATGCTAACCGCTTCAGTTTTGATTCAAATACTACATGCCGAACTTTATAAAAATTCTGATGCTGCACTGAAAAATAAAGTGAATCTATGCAAAAATACTTTTTGTGCCACGCTTTTTATACTTCTGAATTACAAAGAACACAAAAACTTGAGCGCAGCAAATCCTAACAAAGTCTGTTTAAAGTGGTTGTATGTGCAAGTCTGGCAAACAGAGAAGAACTAAAAAGCTGGATATGTTTTTACATAAACCAGGACTGGTTCAGACAGTTCTGTTCTTCTTTAATGCTGTGTTTTGTTTTGCATTAACAACATGAAACCTGCATGCTTTTTTTGGAGAATGCGCATCAGTCAACCATAGCTGAATGGAAAGACAAAAATAAGCTATGATTGCAAGCTGTAAAAGTCAAACTTGGTTCATTTCCCAGTCTACTGGCAGAAATACCTAGCAAGCACACTCCCTAACTAATTTTGTGATACTTGCCGAAGAGGCTAGTCCTGGAATGTACTCGTCGTAACAGACTGCTTCAAAGACTTTCCAGAGTAGTCTGGATTATTTTATTTTGGTTACTAGACAGTCTATTCACGCAGATTTTATTATGCTATTGTACCATAAAAGATTTTCTGATCTAGACATAAGCTCTTAAACAACATCCACTGCCAAGCGGTCAGTCCTGCTTCATGTTGCTAACAAGCTGTACTAGTCGAAAACAAAGACACCTAATCATTTCTCCCAATTTCACTACTTCCTCTAGGAGGCCTAGTACGACATCTTACTACAATCACCAAGCCAGGACAAGAGGCCCTAGCAAATAATTACTTCCTCTTTTCTAGACCACTGCCATTTATGATATTACCACTCTAGCCCTACTTTTCTTTTCTAGTATTCTGTTCCAAAATCTTTTCTTATTAAAAGAAGAAAGCTACTAAAAGCTCTCATCCCTGTCTGACAATACGTACTATATGCTACAATGCTACGAACCTCGACAAAATTCTATTGTCCTGTCCAACTTTGTGCTAAAGGCACAGCACATTCTCTAAGGGAACAGAAATCTACATTTATTTAATTGCCAGAGGTGTTCATTAAAACTATATTTATTAAACTGAGAGTTTATTAAAATCTGTGGTCTGTTAAGGTACTTGAAGACATATCAAAAGTGGATAGGGCAGTCTTTTGCTCCTTGGAGAAGGGAAAAAGGAAAAGGAGTATTGCACAGCATTATTTTATTTTGAAAAGGGACAGTCTGGCAATTTGCAAAGCTCCATAAAGTGATAGTAACTTAAATTGCATGTAAAAAAGTATTTTGCTTTAGAGCAAGAAAGCTTAATGAGTAAACACAGTTGTGATCTAGGTTTTGTTTTAGTGGCTAGAGACTTCAGAGAGTCTAAGCAAAGGAAAATCCGCAAGAAAATTGATTCTAGTATTTCAGTTATTCAGGATAGTCTTATTTATGTATTTATTTTTAGTATTTCCAGAGCTAAAGTGGAAGACCAAACAAGTATACTTGTAAATTTCCAATCTTCATGAACAGGAGAAAAAACAATAAAAAGAAGAAATGCTAAATAACACTCATTCCAAAACAGATACACAATATCTGTTCACAGTATTTTAAATAATACCATGGAGTTCTTGTTCATGATTTTCTTTTGGAATACTCAATCTTAAAGTCTGGGTGTCAATTTGTAGTTTTCAGCATGCCATACACGTGAGAAATGTAATTCCTCTATGAATATCACCACAGCTGCACTCAGGATTCAGTCAGCTTCTAGTCCTTCAGAGAAAGGTAACAACACCCACTAAAGGAAGAATTATTTGATGGGCTGGGGGGATCCTTTTTAATTCCTACATGTGATGATAAATCATAGGATTAATGGAATATAGTTACAGTCACACTATATCTACAGTCACTTCAGACAAAAAAACCCTTGTCTCACCAGTTTATGTTATCATCTCCAAAAATTCACCTAGTTTATCATGTAACCTATTCGATAAATTTACTAACTTCGAATAACGTAAGTTTTGTCACTATCACTTTTGAAAACATTTTCAGTCCTCAGACTATTAGACCATTTCTCCTAATTTCCAGTCTCAATTATCTCATGAGTGTCTGGTTTCTTTTCATACTACAAGACAGCACCTAAAGTCCAAATCTAATGAAACAGAAGACATGAAAGAATTAGCAGGGTAGACCAAAACAAAGGGCAAGAATCCAGTTTGTCAGTGTTTGGAAGTGTTAGGCAATTTCAAACAGACTAACAAACAAAACACTTGCTGAGATTCCGTAATGCTTCAGGAATATATGTTCTTATCTTTGAATGCTAGGTGGATCAAGCTAAATGTGACGCACAACATTCAGTTCAGGCACAATTCAGGCAAAGGCAGCTGGTGGACAGCTGAGCAGATGCAAATTTCTATGCAGCCTGTGCAGCATGTCTTTTCATTTAGTTATTAAGCTGTTCTTACTTGCTCTTAGATATCTCCAGGTTTCAGGTTTTTTGCTGCCATTCCACACTAGCTCCCACTGTCACTTCTGAAAAGGTGTAATCCCCATATCTCAGTTGATATTGCTAGTTCCCTCCATATTTTTAAAGTCATTACCATTTTCATCCCTCTTTAAAAAGTTATCCACATTTGGCACTGTAACTGCACTAGGATTTCTCCAGAATTCTCTATTTCTCAAATGCTTTTGAAGGCAAAATGTAGTCACTTAATAGCACTTTCAGAGTAGGAATGATAGGTTAGACCATCTCCTTCTCCCTCTCAAGTCTTCTTTAAAGCTTTCACTTTAACAGGATCTGCCCATTTCTTATCTCCTATTGCTCACTCCAGTGTTAGACTGGATAATATGACTAACATTTGTCATAAGTGGTGGTATTCTTCATTCTTATCCCAGCCTAAGAGGCAATGCTGAATCTCACAGTGTTTTGGTTTTGGACACTTGAGGGTTCAAGGGACTAATTTTTTTCTGTATTAACTACATATATATCTTAACATAAACAGTGAATTAATAGGGTAAACACCAGTCCCTAAAATCTCAGCTGAGATAAAATATTTTATTTATAGTAGTTGTTAAAAGGTAATGGTTTTCATCTGCTACTCAATGCAAGCAGATTAGCAAGGATACTTATCAAAGGGAAGGTATCGCATCTCCATTGTTGAGACAGATATTAAAGATGAAAATCAGTGAGTGACTGCTACCTTCCCTCCAAATCCCCCCAGACAAAAAATAGGGAAAGGTGGTAGAGAACGGCTAAACTTTTCCTTGTGCTTTTCTCTGTGTTAAGTATGTCTTTTCAGAGCAAGTCTTTGCATGGTGTATAGAAACATCGAGATTTTGTACTCCTGGTGCAATATCTCATACTGTGGCACCTAGTTCACTTTATGCAAAAGCAAGCAGAAGCCAGGACAGCCCATAAGCAAAGTTAATTGTTAAGTATACCCTTTTAGACATGCATGTATTCTTGGTTATTCAAAAGTGTTCGTGGACTAAAATGGTCAAGCATAAGCAAGCAGCATGCAGACTATTAAAGGTGCAGGGTTTAGCATAGCCTAAGTCTTGCTAATACAGTTCTTGGAGAAATCCTTCCTTCATTGGACTTCATTTTATTGCGAGCAGCATTAGGACTGAGCAGGGTACTGCCACAACTGGCAAGTTATCCAGCCCCACTAGGCAAGGCTGCAGGCATCATGATGCTAAATGCAGTCGGACTGCTTTCAGGACCCCCAGCAGTGCCAGGCTTCACCATGTAATTGCATATTTAGAGCAAACTCATCTGCTAGGACCAACACAGACTTGTTTGCTCCTAGCTTACATAGCCAGGCAATTCATAATCTCCTCACTGCATAATATCCTCCTCTTATCAGTCTTTTCCAGTCTTTGACCTTATGCACCCTTGTACAACTTTTCACCTGGACAAGCTTGGTAGATATAGACAGCTGATCATAAGTATTTCATTAAAAAAAATCAGTAACAATAGTGGGAACATATCAATTTATTGTACAGACTGTGTGACTTTCCTTCATTTTGGATTAATCATGTTTGATTTATTTGTACTTTCGGAGGGATTTGAGAAGTGGACATGGGGAGAGGTTAGGTCAAGGGGCTTAGGGACAGCAGAAGCAGAACATATAACTTTCAGGAAAGGTGACACTGAAAAAAAATGGAAAAACTCCTAACTGTTATTCTTGAAGATCAATATTACCTTGCACTTCCAAGGCAAGAACTTTGTTCTCTTTAAAAGTTCAGTTTTGAAGTTCAGCAAATATTGCAAGCTTACTTTGCGGGACTCTGAACAACATGTAAACTAATTATTGATTTTCCCCCTTAAGACAGTAAGCTTATTCAAAGGAAAAGAGATAATCCTCTTAATGTTTTGCTGTAAGAACCTCTAGGAACACTTAGATAAAATAACCTTATAAATAGATATCCATTGAGAATTTATTTTCATTTCAGTGTGACTGGGCTTGAAGGAGGTCTGAACAAGGCTTTTCTAAAAGCAAACAAGTTGCTGAAGAATGGCTGTCCTGTACATTTTTAAATGCTGCTCCATGATTAACATGTAGCACCTTTTATTATAAACTATATAGTTTGGTGTTTAAAACCAATCAGTCCACTTCATTCAAGGTGAAGCTAATGACATGAAAGTGCATTTTTGTTACCATGACACTTTATTGCTCCTGAGGTGGTTTGAATGTACAGATGTTTAGCCTTGCTCTCCAATCTGTGTCTAAATATATTTCAAGGACTGCAAAAAACTTTTTGGTATTCTTTTTTTTTTTTCCCCTCCTTCTTCCAAAAAGCCATCCGCATTTTCCCCTACTCCCCTCATCACCTTCACTATATATTCTCTAACGGATATAATTACTGAAGCACTATGACCCAGATTTAGACACACATGCTTACATATCCTGTTCTTTAAGTCCAGATCTTGAACAAAATCAATAGTTTATTACAGGAAGAAATTCTCATCTGTGTCACTTTGAAATTGCACCTCATAATACTCTAATGTGGTGAGATATTTCCTGTCACCTTCATTTACTAGTAAATAGACCCTAAATTAGGAAGAAAAAGTTTAGAGAAAGTATGCATTTCACCAGCAAAGTTCAGGATAACTTCTTATTTTCAACTAAATATCTTACAGCATTTGTCAAACCAACAAAAACTGAAGCCTAATAGTCTCCATTTTGTTGTCTTGAAACTTAAATATAGTGTGAATCTCTGCAAACTCACATACTAGCATCATGGTATAGGCAGTAGAAGAGCTAAGGAAAAGTCACCAGTTTATGGATGTCTTTTGGCCTAGTTTCTATTTCGCACCAAATAAATCAAGTTTCAGTTGGCCATAAAAACTTCACAGGTTTGCTACAAATGAAGTAGACAATTTGATGTGATGTAATTAGAAATGCTGTTTCTGATTGGTGACAGCCCTTCTACCAACCACCCTGCAGGTGCCAAGTATCCTGATTTTTGCTACTTTAGATATATCCAACGAATCAGTAGAAAGACTTGAGTAATGTCACTGCTAAATATCCTTAATTGTTGAGCCCTCCTTTAATTCTCCTGGATCTTCAAAGAAGTAGCAGAAGGGGAAAATACCTTCCACATATTACTCAAATAACATAAATGTATAAGCAGTTGTCATTTACATCTTGACCAAGCTACCCTTCTGTCCCATGATTTTGGAGGCATACCAAGAAGGTAAGTAAACAGGTGAGGACAGCTATGCTACCTGCTTACTTATGTCAAAAGGGAAAGGGAACAATTGTTCTGCCTTTAGTAGACCAACCCTGCATCTGGTTTCCATTCTGCGTCTTCAGGAAAGAGAGGAAGGAGCAGGACAGCTGGAAGAGGCAGACACTTCCAACAGCAGAAGCAGCAGTGCTCCCTTGACAGTGACAATAGCCCTGCTCCAGAGGTATCCTCCACCTTCTCACATAGCCCTTTCCCTCCCTGAAGCAGGGGCAGGAACAGGTTCTTGCCCTAGCCTCTGTGTTGCAACTTGAAAAATCACATGAAGAAGGGATTCTCTTGGGTCTTCTGGTTATGTATCAAGGTAAGGGCGATAAGGGGAGGAAAGTTACAGAGGATGTAAGGACTAAGGACTGAAGGACCACAGGAGGCAAGAAGAAAACCTTACATGGTTTCCTTTCCTCCAGAATTCCTCTAAACCCCTTCACACTCTTCCCATATATGCTAAGCCTCTGTTAAGCTCTTCTATTATTTCTCTTTCCTTCTCCAAAACTTGCTGCACTACTGCCACAAATTAAGTTTTGCAAACCCTGCCTGGACACCTGCAAAACACACAACAGACAAACTATATGAGTTTTCAGCCAAAACAATAGGTAACTACAATGTCATACCTTTAGAGCTACACATGTTTAGCAAGACATATTTGGGGAAGTAAAATAAGAAGTGTGAGCAAAGGCATCTTTTTCTTCTCTTTCCTGGCGATAGTATAATATTCTGTCACCAGCATGCAGCTCCCTCTGCATTCACGTATATACACTGGATGTGGAGATTAGGAGGTGACCACAGACATATATCCTCTTCTTTCCTTTCATCTTGGAGTCTGCTCGCTTCATAGGGCACCAGCGTTTCTGCATTGTCCAGACTACTATACTGAAGCTGAGCAAGGACTACTGAAGAGACCTGAGATGCATACCATTTTAAGGAGACATGAATATGCTAATTTTTGAGCAGGTATCATTGCTATCAACAGGACTAGAATTGTAATTAAGCAAATAGAGTAAGCAAAATAAGCAACCCCAAAATATTAAACCCTGGTCAGCCCTAGAAACTAATTTAAGAATCAACTGGAGAGGTAATCCAAATCCAGGATTTTCTTGAATCAGTTTGCATGAGATAGCCAAAACAGTAAAGAGGCATAGAGGGATTGAACAGAGTTGAACAGAAAAGAAATTTCAACTAAAATATTCATACTCATTATATTATGGTAAGACACTCAATAAGAGAAAAATACAAAGCAATTTGTACAAATGTTGATGGAATACCCAAAAAGGACATGAACATAAGCAAAAACTAGTTCATTCTAGTAAGTCCATCTACCTCGAGGTAACTTTAACTTCAAAAAATATATACTAGATTTGACTGGAAGATGAAATTTACTGCATAGCAGTTTCCTGGATTCTGAAGATTTTGCCCACTATATTGGAGGGGAGAGGGAAAAAAAAAAAAAAAAAAGCTTTATAAATGTTTTCCCAAAATTGATTGGTCCATTTTCTAATGGAAATCTAAGGTTTTTATTTCTGAGATAGGTGTTGAAATGAGAGAGAAGTGTTTAAGCTATTCTCTGCAATTTGCTCTCATTCAGCTTGATTCAAAGCAGAGTCTTTCATCCCTGATCACATTGATTCAGTCAGAACAACAGCTTAAACCTGGGCCCCTTTCATGCCAATCTGATGCTCAAACCAGTAAGATATGGAGCATGAAAGAGTGTTTCTCTCAAACGTCTGAGTTTCAAAAAGAAGCTTATACTGGAAGTCCATTTAGTAGAAAATACTGCAACCAGCTCTAACATCAACAATGAAGTTAATTTCTCCCAGGTTTGGCAAAGAACCATAGGAAGCAATAGGACCAGAATAACCACATCCAAGCCAGACAGCATGTGCAACATCACTACTTTGCTATCTTTATAAGAACAATGAAACAATGAATTTTAACACATACTTCTAATTAGCGTGTCAAGATCAGTTCTGAGAAGATGCAGATGGTGGATGTGGTTGTCTATTTTACTACCAAAAAGGAAGTAATAGAAGTACTCGGTTCCGTGTCTGAAAAATATGTTCCTGCATCTGATTGTTTTCCTAGTAATTAACAGATTAAATACTTCTGTCATTCTGCACGGCAGCAATAAACTCACACTGTCAATTTTTAGTAGATGTATAATGCAAAACACAGGTAAAATTCAGGGTATTAAGCTCTGATTTTTTTATTGCGATAGAAAGTTCTCCTGTTTCCTTATCTTCAGTGAACCTTCCTTTTTTTGTGAGATAATGCTGAGTTTGCAGGCACAGCCTATTCCTGAGCTTCACTTTCATATGAAAGTTCCTCAGTCCTAGTTATTCTTGTAATTGTAATTACTCTTTGTATTTTAATGGAATGATAACATCCAAACACAAAGAAGAAATCCATTCTGACAGGAAAAGCAAGCAGTGCTTTTGAAAGTGTTTTTACTTCTTCAATCCAGTGCAGATCACCCCTTTACAAGAGCAGATATAGAATAGTAGAGAGCTCAGCATGTTTTACCTGTTTGCTCCCCATCAGGCCCTCTTTTCTTTATTTGCTTTTCACACTACATCCAGTACCTCAGTTTCAAACATCCTGGCTACTGACTGGTTCTAAACTGAAGCCACCATTCATGTATAATTATAATGTAGTATGGCAATCAGATTTTGTTCAATAATGAGTAATAGCTCTAATAAGTAATAGCTCATGCTATTACTCACGCTTGTTTCTACACTAACACTTCTGCTGCATAGAGTGGTTGCAGGTACTTATCACACAAACATATCCACACAGCTTCTTCCTAAAGTAGACGTTACCCTTCAGAACAAGGGTATCAGTTAGTACACAGATACCAAGCCCCCAAATAGAAAAGAATGAGACATCTCATCATTATGAAATTGTTCTGGCAACCTAATTTTAGAATCGTGACTAATTTGAACAAAGAGAAATAATTGTTTCTCCACAGACTGAGGACATAACATACCTTCAAGAAGGTATGCCTTAATTAAACAAACAAGAAATCCTAGGCCTGGACAGACATAAAAGTCCTGTCTTTTTAATTTACAAATTCCTCGTCAATTCATTTTTAAGTAAAACATCTTTAAAGAGAGGCAAATAATGTGACTTACTCCACACAGACCAAAATTAAAAGATAATATCACTTACTTCAACATAATCCTTCAAGATACACAGAAAAAAAAGTACATTACTTTGCCATTTTCCATTTCCTCCAAACAAATTATAACTTCCTTCCTTGCAGGGGTGAAAAATCACCCCAGCTAATTCTACTGCTCTGATAAGGTAAATACATGCAGTTGCTGTTCCTGCTGAATTAACACTTTCCATTGCAGCCGCAGAAAAGGAGCCATTATATTCTTTTACCACCTTGACAGCTTGAGGATGAGATTCACTACACATCAATATGTATAAAGGTAAATCAATCAACAGGTAACGGCCTAGGGTCCGTTTCATGGAAATATGCACAGCAAAAGCCCATGGAGTAGTCCAAGTCATGATATTTATTGCTAACAAATGGAGTCCATTTTTGTTGTTTGCAGACCATTCGTGAATAAATTCTAACTTAATACTTAAGGTTCCATTAATAAATTATCAGACAATTGCATAAACAATTTATCAGTATTAGAATGTAACGAGTCAGAAGCTTGTTTATCTTGTCTGTAGCAGCTGTTAATTATTTATTATTCCTTTATAAAACCTTCACAATTGCAACCGTAATGATAAAAAAGTGACTAAGTCAAAAGTAGACTCCATTATATTTGGTAAATTCATGATCCTGGCTACCAGCTACCCATTCCAGTGTGATATTGCTCCCTTTTTTTTTCCTGACACAACCATCAGGACAGCATTTCACATAGGAGCTTTTATCTGAAAAGATACTTATTTTATAATTATTTAATGTTTTCTTATTTTCAAAAGAAGTTCAGGAATAAATCTGCAGTCAGAAGAATACTCAAACAATGAATGTGATCTTTCACAGCAGAGAATTTTCACATGCACAGAGTTAATCGTAGGTCACCCCTATCCTACCAGTTTTATATGCATATTCCCCAATAGCAATTTCAGAAGGGAAAAAGAAACTGTGCTGGAGAATGGCATGAGCTTGCAGACACCTGGTAATTTATGTGTGATGTCTGCCCTTCTGAGCACACTGTTTATACTATCTTTCCAATTATTTTTGCCTAGGCTCTTACATTTTGTAGGGTATACAGGGCTAGAGATTATTGTAATAGACAAAGTGAATAAATTGGAAAATAAATAAAGAGGAGAATACATGATGAAGATAGACTATTTATTATTGGGAAGGGCTTTAGTGTTAGAGAATAACAGAAACTCAGAGAGAGATCAAGTTAAAAAATGCAGAGATTAAGAGAGACAAGGCTGCTGAGGCAACGGGATCACAAGGGAAAAATTATAGTCCCAGACAGCAGGTCCAAAGTAGTTCCCTAAGTTTCTGCCTGACTACCAAAGATATTGTATTTCCCTTTGTAGGCTGAAAAGATACAGCATATGAGGAACAAAGTTTTTTTGTTTTTTCTTTCTGCTATGAATAAGACAGTCCCATTGCAATCTACTCAAATACACACATTGTCAGCAAAGACAACCAGTGAATAGGACCAGTTGGGAAGGAAGGTTTCTGCTTCCTGGGATGCTTGTGTGATACTGGAGCTACTCCTGCAGAGGCAGCATGTACTATCTGAAGACACAGAGATAGTGCGTGCATCATCCTAAAAGAAACTGCTTCACTACAGGTGGAACAACATGTCAAACTTGATGTGAGCAGGACAACAAATTGGGAAAATGAAACAAGAGTTTGCCTGCAGTTCTATACAGCTTTTCCCTCTGTACCTTTACATACTATATTAGGAGATGACAGGTGGATGTTCAAATAGCCATCTCAGCTTTTACTACATCCTTTGGTTCTCGATGCATTTATTATATTGTGCCTACATGTGCTGGCTGGAACCATTATCTGAAGTCAATGATCCTGCAGACTTTGAACCGAAACAAAAATGCCTGGTAAGTATGAAAAAAAGTTCATTTTCAAAACTATAGCATATTCTGAAGTTCACAAGCAATTAAAAAAAACCCTCCAGCAATTACATCCAGCCACACTTTGGACATGTATAAGGTGTCACCACTATACACATCATAGTGTTGAACTTTATTACAGGATTACTTTTCCAGATCCTATAAATAAAATGCTATCCATGAAATCATGTTCTGTGAGCAATCCTCCCCCTTAAGATCAAGTGAATCATATTCTTATGTAACATTCATAAGTCTCATGGGCCTGGTAAATGTACATCTTGGAAATGGAAATTGTTCCCTCACATACTGCATGGCTCTGCAATAGGGAGCTGAACCTTAATGGTATAACCAGGACTTAAAACCTTATACTTCTGCCTCTCAAAATCTCTCAGGTATTCATAATTAAGCAGTTGACATGCACTGTTTGCAAGGCATCACTGTAAGAAATAGTATTTTCCTTTCCCCTTTTCACTTTCCTTTCCTTTTCTCTTTTACTTCTGGACAATTTATCAAATTTCGTATCTGAGGGGGCAGGAATGGAACGGACTTGCCAAAAGCGGTGTTCCCCAAAATCCAGTTCTTCCATTCCTCAATCTGTAAAAGCAGAACTTTCTCTGAAGTGTTGCACTGGCTGGCACCCATACCTCTGAATGAGATATGCTGCTGAAAAGGTGCCAGACTTCCTTGTGGTTAACATCTGATTTTATTCTGCGGTATCTTTTCTTTTTGGATACAGGGATTCTTAGACTTACACAGTTTGATTTTGGCAGCACTTGTTCTTGCCAAAACCACCTCTCTGGCGTAAAGTGCATAGCATTTAAAGATTAGTATTCTCTGAGTTTTTTATTACTCACCTTGATGCATCATATGTGGCTCATTCTGAGCTACAGTTTCTGACACTTTTTGCATCGTTTTAGAGTTCTGCTACAATGCAGATAATGTGTATTGATGTTCAGACTTTCTGCACCATTGTGTACATTGCCTAATGTCAAATGGTAAGGTCAAAGTCCATTCTGTGTCTGACTACTGAGTGGTGTTTCTCCTTTCTCTGAAGAAAACATAATCATCAGCACAATCTCATGTACTATGTATCCATCATGTTAACACTCTTCCAGCATCCTTATCTCTGCCTCCAGGAAGCAGTGTTTATGATATTCTTTCATTATCCCAAAGCAACAGTGGTGAAAGGTGAAGGAGTCCTTGATGGGACTGAGCACACAATGGAGCGCATGTTGAGCGGATGCACAGATCCAACACAAACTGCTAAGTAGCCTTATGTCATACAGCAATTATGTATTTAAAGTTGTCTCAAAACAGTAACTGAAGTATACTAAAAGAGGCTCATTTTTCATAGCTTTGTTGGGATGGTGACTGCTGCAAGGCATTTGTATGTTCATTATTATGTCTATATCCCTAAGAGTTACCTCATGATGGCAGGAATCTTATCTGCAGGAAAGACTGTGTTAAAGTTTCTAGAGTTCTACAAACTTCAATAAAAATTCCCCAGAATTAAACACTTGCTACAACAACAAAATCAGAAGAGCTGCGAGTAACCTTCTTAGCCTGGCGCTGGGATGGAGGTTGCAATCCTGCACTGAAAGAACATTTTTCATACTGGTTAATGGAAACTGACTGCTGATCTGGAGAAGGAAGTCTCCAAAATACCGTGACTTTAATGGACAGAACAGGAGCAAAATGTGTTACACTCTGACAGTTCATTTGTGCTGCTGCTGTACCTTATGCAAAGACTTTGCTTCTCTCCATCTGTCAAAAAACATTTTAATGTGGAGATGTGCCAATTGAGAGCATATTTCTCATCAGCAAATTTAAAATATTCTTTTTCTCTTTTACTTGGGTCTGTCATTGTCCCATATTTTTCTTCACGTAGCCACCTAATACCAGCTTCAGTCTCTTTCTTCTTAGTGTAATTATTGTTTAGATAAATAAAAGAAATGCATGTGATTTTAACTTGTCTACCCTCTTCCCACTGTTATTCATCTCTCTATGAACTCTTATCACCTTATCACCTCATGCTATAGTAAATTTTATTCTTACAACATAAAGTATTGTTAGTCCCTTTTTCAAGAGAATTTATAGCAGTAGGAACAGAAAAAATGTCTTTTTCAAAGGTACACTGAAGACTTGTGGCCAGCGAAGAGGTTGAACCTTTGTTCTAGGTTACTGGATCATTTAATTATTTCTCAACCATTTATTTCCTGCAGTATCATAATTTTGCTGAATGCTGAATATAATTTACCAGAAAAATTACTGAAGGCTTCCAGTGTTTTGTTGGATTTACTACTGTTATACTTCCAACTCAGAATACTTGGATAAAAACCTTCTTAGTGATATAAATAAGCTTTCTTTTTTTGAAAACTTTTCTAGCAGTTTAAGAGTGTGAGAGGAATATTTGTAGAATTGCATCTTGGCAACACTCCAAGTTAAGGAGCATTTGAACAGGTATTTTGCTTCTGATTCCTGTGCTTTTCTACCTATTATAAGATTAAAGATTTTGGCAGTCTTACAAGCACATGCCACTTCCATTTCTTCTGTTGAAAGAGCTGCTTTCATTGTTCTTTCAAAATACGATCAGCAACTCAGTCATAATGTCATGCAGTTAGTACTGTAATACCAGTTCCAGAGGTTAAGGTTTTGGAGCCTGGTAAGAACTGGGCTGAAATTTATAGATTAATGCTCCTCCTGTGCCACAAAGTTCACAGATGTTACTCTTATTCCTTTCACAAAATACAGTAAAATACCTTTTTCTACTGTCATATGTCTTACCATACACATATTCAAGCATCCTGAGTTAGGTCCCTTTCAATAAAGTGTTTTTTAAAAGAACTGTGAAGATTTTTACAATACAAATTGTCTTTTGACGATGAAAGAGCTAACAGGCTAAGGATTTTTTTTTTAATTAAGACAATAACCCTCATCTAAAGACATGAATCTCAGGGTTGAGACTTGAAGACTTCAGTGTCAAGAGACTCCTTCAAGCTCGCTGAAGCTGATATTCAGGAGCTGAAATATGCCTTGTTTTGTCTTTTGTACCGTAGTGTGTGTGTGTCATACATTTAGTAACCCTAGGAGGATTCTTTTATTTGATTTTTCACCCTCCTCACTGGCCTGGGTGGAAATTATTTTCCCAGAACCTATAAATAAATTTTGTTGAGTGAATCAGGTTCTATAAAGCAAGAGAAAATACTCCTCCTCCCTACGGTCGAACAAACTGCTTATGTAACGTTAACAACCCCCACAAGCCACGTAAATGGGCATCTTTGACCTGGAAATTGTTCCCTCTGATATTGTATAGCTTTGCAATGGGAAGTTGAACCTTAATGGTATAACCACTACATACACAGCCTAAAACCGTTTACTCCTACCTCGCAAAATCTCTCAAGGATTCATGGTTAACCAATTGACATACACAGTTCACAAAGCATGACAGTAAGAAAACCCACAGTGTCACAAGCATTTATTTTTGAGTCTGGAGAGTAAACAGAATTACTATCATTAAGATTTACGGTGCATTTGAAACTACACTGAGACTACAGTGTTCAGCTCTGGTTGCTATATTACAAGGAAGGACATTGCTGAGATTGAAAAGGTCAACAAAATGATAGTAACTAATTCAAAGGCAAGATGTCAGTGACTGAAGTTATAAGAAAGGGATTAACTTATAAGCAATTTAGGTGGGATATCTTTTTTAGTACACAAAGGATAACTGAAATACAGGACGAAGTCAATTGGCAAGGTCAGCACCAAATGATCTAGGAAATCAAGAAGAAAATAGATAACACTCCCAGACAAAACAAACTAAAACATTACCTGGCATTAGGAAAAAGATGTCATAGTTGCAACAGATTACATTGCTTTGCAAAGGTTACAAACACAAGACAGAAGTAAAAGAGAAAGGTGCAGAGGGCCCTCATTCATTCGAGAAATCCCACAACTGAGATTATATAGTTCTAGTACCAAGCAGTGGATGTTACAGCATAACAGAAAACCTTAAATGTTTTCTTTTCTATTGCAGTGTCATCAGGATGTTGAGGGAAAAGGTTGTGGAGAGAAAAAGAAAGGAGGATGAGAAGTCATTTTCATAACCCTGTGGAGAAGTGGGCCTCTGAGGCATTCATATGACTGATAAAGCTCACTTGATGCAATACTAACCCTCTAAAATCTCTAAAATACAGGGAGAATATTTGGGGTGAAGAGTCATTTCTGATAACACAAATTCTTCCCACAGTTAATATTTATTAAATTAATTAAGTTTATTATAATTGTAAAAAATGAAGAATACTCCACTTCATGAAAAACAAAATTTGAGTTCTGCTTCTCAAAATTTGTTGTATATATGTAAGCAAAAATATATGCACACACATGCACATACACATGTTTACGCTAACAGAAGTTAAAAAGAAAATGTTTCTAAACATTGAAGATTAGTCTAAGACAGAAAACAATTTATGGAAGTTAACTGATAACAAGGAAAGGACTGTGCTTTAGAGAAAACACTCAGACTCTACGGAAAGATGCAAAATTCATTTTGACATATTCATACTGATTTATCTAAACAAAGGAAGTTAGTCAGTCCTTGTGTTACTCTTGCACTGTGAAATGACAGAGAAATTATTTCCAGAAAGAGCTGCAATATGGAAAAGTCAAATTCAGAAAATACAGTACATGGAGTAGCACATATCATGAAAATCAAAAAAAATGAAAACAATGCCAACATTTAGAAAAAGATGCGAGATCCAGAAAGAATAACAAGACTTTGCAAGTGATTGCAAAGTGAAGCAAGAGGATGGTGGCGTTAGCCCAGAAGAATTCTTCATAAGAGAAATAGGCGGCACTAAAGCAGATTTTCCATGCCTATTGGCACAAGGAATTTATTCATTTTTAGGAGTAGTTAATCAAGCTAATGATACTGCTATTGCAACATGCAAAGGTAAATGTATGAAAGACAAGATTTACTGTGGTGAGCAAATTCCTGGGAAGGTCACAAAACTGAAGCCCTGAATAGAATGTTGGAAAAGGCAGCATTAGTAAAAACACCAGGTAAGAATATTCGTTTTGAGATAAAACCAACCCAAAGAACCCTACAATCCAGTTACTCCTGGGAGTATCCTCCTGGCTGCAGGGGAAAGAGAAGATGAACACCCAGAAAGATTTCTGCACTATTTACAGCATGAGGAGGAAAACCAGTAAAATTGCTAAAGATTATGACATTGGTAAGCAGAGAAGTAAGGGAAGCGAGAGTAGCCCAGATGAATTAGCAGGCTGATGGCAAACAGCACAGATTTATGCATATTAAATTCTTAGTTTGGGAAGATACTATTTCCTGACATTTGGATTTTGTTTGTACATGGTCTTGTAGTGCATGAGATATTTAGCTAGAAAATGTGACAGAATTTTCCACAGCATAGCTATTATGTTTTACAGGGACACAGTTGTTTTTTGCAGGGGGAAAAAAAAAAAGAAATAAAAAAAGCAAAAAAGGCACTGGTTTAAAGCTAAAAATATAAAACAATAATCCCTACAATAGAAACAATGATGCTAACAAAATAAAAGGTAAGAATAAAGCTCTTTAATATATGCCTGTCCTTAGAGGCAAGTTTATTTATTTACTTATTTATCACAAAGAATTCTTATTCTTTGGAATACCGAACAGCAAATAGAAGTGTGTTTAAACGTACTGCTCAAATAAGCAGCCGGTAGTTAAATATGTCCATGGCAAATCTCAAAACAACCAATAGAAACTTTAATTATCTAAAACAACTTTGCTCCCGAGATATTATGACAGTACATATAAAACCGCACTGTCTGTGAAGGTTCTTTAGTGGCTGATTGGACACAGCTCCGTTTACTCCCTGCAAAGGAAGTATTCAAGGTGCGTTGTCTGTTAATTCCTACTCTTGTCAGCTGTGTAGGATGGGGATAGGTCAGACCACGTCTGCGGAGCTTGCAGTAAGAACCAGGGCAGCGGCTGTGCAAACCGCACAGGAGATCCCTGACGGGTGCTGGGCAGCCTGGGCACAGGTTTGGGGACGTTGGGTCTCCCTCTCTCGTGCTGCACAACACCCAACTCTAGTTTCTCACTTCTGACTTTGGTGCTTTTGTTATTTACATTGGCTGTTAAATTTATTTATTTATTTATGTATTTATTTATTTATTTATGTGCTTCAGTCCTGGTGGACTTCCTGTATGATTGCCTCGAAAATGATTGAGAAGTTTATCACAGTATGCGTGTAGGCAGGACTGGCCAAACAATACACCCGAATGCAGAACACATCAAAGCTGACAGAGAACAAAGAGAAGACAAGTGACTTTTTTAATGTCACAGATGAGATCAGGTACTGCGGCAGGAAAGACATCCTGCTCTTTGAATGCCTAACCTACTTCTCTACCTACCAGCCTGCACTGCCTCAAAGGCAGAGGCTCTTGCATACTTGTTTCAGAAATGCCCATATGCACCTTTTGCTCTTTTACATAAACTAGTTACTTTCATTGGAAGGTCGTATTTACAGAAGCAGAAGAATAGAATTTCATCAATGACATAATATGTTCCATATTACAGTATTTGTTATGTTATCACACTTTGTGCTCAGTAAGGTTTACTGTTGCATTAAAATACCAGTTGAAATATGCCATCAGAGATGCTGCATTTTGTGCGTATGCGTGTGTGCGGTTAAGCTACAAGGACAAAAATAAAATCACTAAAGGGCAGGTCAAATTCAAATGCATGCTGCACTCGCTCCAACAAAAGCAGATATTGTCTAGAAAAATAAAAAGAATCTTATGCATATTAGCTATGCTAAATTCTTCCAGAATTATCAGATCAGCACCTGGCCCACATTCTAAGATATGATGAAGATGAAACGCAGCAGGCACAAGGAGTCATGATACAAGGTGAGTAGGCAGAGCTGAAAAGGACTCGTGCTGTGGTGGTTCCCCACAACACTGAGGAATACTGGGCACACGGGCTGTGATTCAACGTGCCAGTTTCATAACAGTATGAACCCACTGGTTGAGGGGTGGCTCGCCCAAGCAAGGACGTTCGAGCAGAATCAAGTGCAAGGACCTCACCCACACAGTGGCCGTGGTAAACCCTGGTGCGCTTCACCCTTCTCAGGAAAGAGAATTCCAAGGAGTTGATCCAGAGGTAGGTGGGAGAGTACTAATTAAAATCAGCTAACGATGTGGTTAAAAAGAAAGTAGCTGTCAAGATAAAGAAATGATTCAGACATCCATGAAAACTGGAAATTAGTAGCTAATGCAACGGATGGATGCCCAGGTCACTTTACTCACTGGTCTGCAGTGACTGCTTCAACGCTTCACATATTCAAAGACAACATGAGATCATCTACTTCTAATTGAAACCAGGACGAAGCAATAGTACTGGGCTGAAGCCAGTCAGCCAGGATCAGGCATTTTTGGCCTCCTCGCTCTGCCACAGACTTTTTGTGTGACCTTGGACTAGTCACAATCTTTCAGTTCCTTATCACTGAATTGGGGATTATATTCCACTGCTTCACAGGGCTAAGAGATAAGCACTTGTTCAGATAACACAGTGATAATATCACAAATACAAAAATAAATTATTAGAGCTATTATCTTCAGGGCAGGGACAGAGTCCTTGTATGCATTTGCACTGCATTTACCACAGCACAGACTCAATCCTACCAGGGTCCTTAGACACTATCATGATACAGATAATTAATGATACAAGGAACAGTTTCAGCACTTGCAGGTAACTAACATATAATTGGGACAGGGATAGTAGATGGAGATGTAGTCTTTCACACTACCAGCAAAATGCTTTGCAAACTGTTATTTTAAACAACAGTTGTTTGAATCAAAATATAAAACTTAAGGATATCATAAATGAAACATTGAAAGTGATAGACAGAACTTTATTAGCCTATGTAAAATGTCCTCAATCCCAATTCATAACTGCCAGCTTGGGAGTTCATTAGTGTGACAGTAAATCTGGATTTAGCTATTAATCTATTTGGATTTATTCAGGTTGTGAACAGTTAAAAGAATCCAGCCAAATTTGTCTGTCTCCCCAAAGGAGATCATCCCACTGAAAGTGGTTGACACAGCATGGTCATTTCAGAGAGATACCAACTGTTGGGAGGTACAGGGCGTAATTTGCTTTTCTTCTTTCAAAAATACTCCCTGGGTTAGATGTAGATTCCCTCAAGAAAAAGTTTCATTGACTAAATGGATAATAACCTTCATAGAGGCAGTTAGAACTACTGAATTATACAGGTTCGTTCATAAAACCTACAGTTAAATTACTCACCACTATTAAAACTATGGCTTTTTGAGAAATTTATATATAGCCATATTGGTTTCTTCTGTATTAAATTATGCAGGACTTTTGCATAATGGGTAGGGGGAAGCTATTTTTCTGTTAATCTGGCACTATTCATGAATACTAAATTCACTTTGGAAAAAGGAAAAGAAAAGACACAGTGCACTACTGCTTTGATATACCTGCTGCCTTCTCTCTGACTAAGAAAATTTCACTGAGCTGCACTACAAAGATATTTATGGCATCAGCCAAATTGCAAGGTTATTAATCAGTATTTCCCCGTCAGCTTACATTCAGGTACATCTAACTAGAAGCAGAATAGGACAAGTTGTGGGCAACATTCATCTTGGGCCCTAATTCAGGAAAGAACTCCAATAAAGTTTCATCATTAGTGGACAAGGCTATAAGAACAGGGCTCACTGGATCTACAAAGAAACGTGCCCTTGATTCTTTATCATTGACTATATTATTTTTGTATGGAGACTGTTTTTAAATGAGACTGCAAGAACAAGTAGAAAGGGGTTGGAGTACAGACTTGCCTCCAATAAATAGCGGATTATAAAGAAAACTAAATGGATGCTGTCAGAGACATGTCCCTATAATATAATAATTCAGAATGAAACATATCTCCGTATGTAGTAGATTTCATTTCCCTGCAATGTCAATCATATGCTAATGGGCTCAACTTAATTTTGACCATTAATAATAAGAAAAGGGATTTTGATAAAATTATTTAAAGACAAATATTTGCTTTCAATGAAGTATATGAATCACAGTACTCAACCTTTCCAAATACTGATTACTGTCTCTTCCAGTCTAAACATTGTTTCAATCTTCAGAACTCTAATATTAGTGTTTCCACAACATCATAAATTAAGTGAAAAACAGAACGAGGCAAACAGCAGATGCTTACTCTGATGACTGAATCTGTCATGATAAGTACTAATGCCTCTTCAGCAAACATGGCTATAAATAGGCATAAAAATTAAAGATAAATCAATCCTGTGCATTTAGCTGGAGACTTTAAAAAAGGGTCTGAAACTAGTGCTGTGCTCAGTGTTCCTAGAAATTCAACATCTCTCTTCAACTTTTTTGAAAACCTCAGGTAATATCTGCTTTTTGATTTTCCCTGGAGATCTTCTCCAGAGAACTTCTTGGGAGTGAATAATTTTTGAGTGACAAAGCAACCTTTTAGGAAAAAATAAAACAAACCTTTCGCCACAAAATCTTTCAAATTTTGATCTGCACTTTTTGAAAAATCTGAACAGTTTTTTTTACTAAACAGCTGCAAACAAATCTTGCATCTTCCTACATGTGTGTTTGTGATTGATAGGCAACCTTCTAGTCTGAAAAATCCATTCCTTCCTCCCCTCATACCTGAGTAAATGACCGATTAACTTTTAATAGCAGAAAAGACCAGTAAGTAATATTTTCCTTTTGGAAAAGTATTTTACAGTTTGCAGCACTGTAGCAGAATATGCATTTGTTTACATGAAATTGTGCTGTTTGGCAGGATTTTCAGTTACACCTCATCTGGTACTGAGCTCTGAGTAGACGCAGGGGCCAAAGCAAGTTAACTCACCACCTCTTCCGACCTGCGCTGTGAGGCAAAAAGCACTGCCCTAAGAACTAGAACAGAATTAGATATTTCTCATAGACAGTAAGTTAAAATTATCTGCAAAGATTTCGTCCGGCTGTGCCACTTTCTGTCTCTGAGTACAGCCCTTCCGGGTCCAGTCGAGGAGCTCACAAGCTCTACCTTTAGTTACTGCAATTTCACAACGTGGCGAATTCATAAAACTATATAGATAAAAAAAAAGAAAGAAAAACACAAAAAACACACACACACAAAAATGACAATCTATAATAATTCTGAAAAGGAAAATAAATATCTCCAGTAAAAAGATGCAGTTTTATCCTGGAGTAACTATATATTCTTTGAACACTTAATATAAATTTTTACAAAGCAAACAGCATACAGCTTTCAAATTTAAAGATTCAGCTTTGACTTTGAAGATGGTGTCTCGACAAGTCAGTAATGATCTACTTTGACTTACCCCCTTTGGGAAAAGGAAACCCAGAGGAGGGAGGATAAACTGCCAGTGTCTGAGCAGCCACTGAGAGATTGGTTTGGATGGAAGCCGCGGCATTTGGTCAGGAAAGGAGGAGAGCCGAACTACGAGACGGAAGGGGAAGAGCAGCACAAAGAAATTAGTCACTCATTCTGTATCTTGCTTTAGAAATAACCCAACAACATGCCTGAATGACCTTACTCATTTGCTGCATTAACTCCTTTAAGCAATCAGCTATTGCGGTCCCCTGACCTGCCCTAGCTGCTCTATTAAGTCCGAGGCAATCTCCTGGTAAGACAGCGTGTAGCTAGTGAACTGTCACCTCCAGCACTTTACCACATGAATGAAGACTTCAGTAGGAAACTCCATTCCTTTTATATCAATATCCAGTAATCATCTATTCATTCTCTGTCAAAATTTCTTTTGCATTTGCAAATTTTTATTGTAAACTCCTAGATTGGTTTAGGAATCTCTAGGGTCTCATTTATGGTGCATTGTGGGGCTTTTTTTCATTGCATTTTTAAAAGACCCAATCCATAGAGAGTGAGGTCACAAGACCCACTAACTATTGTGTTTAGTAACACAAAGACAATGTTCTGTTCTTATAAAATTCAGCAAAGCTTTAGTCAGGGAGATTTACATACCAAATCCCTAGGCAATAGAATTCATCAGCCTCTGGAATTATTAGAAATGAACAAGGGCATGTGTTTATCAGGGCATGCTACATCCTTTTTACCCTGATAGACTTGCTCTGTAACAGTTTAATTTTAGCTGTTAGGAAGCATACAAAATGCATCAATCATATATCATTTAAAGTACAGCTGAAGAACACAATAGAAAGAAAGGATGTTCATTTATGCCAGGCAATGCTGCAGTGGTTTTTACATTCTTTAAGTCCTGTTATTTCAGGACATGGTTTAACTTATCCATTCAACACTATTCATATTAGTGAAGATATTCTTAATTAGTACCATTATAAGGATAAAAACAGTGCCTCAAATCCTTAAAGCTTTTAAAGATCAGTGTAAGTTCTACATAAAAAAACATAAGATTTTTAAAATATTTTGGTGCAAAATCTTTTAAATGCAGATAATGAAATGATGATTTCATGACTTATGAGTATGCTTGCTAAGATTTTAGCATAGAACATATTTAGAAATGTATTTGCAACTGTGCCATGATGACTACTGAAACAGTGACTTTGGGAGTGGGCTAACTGCCCAAACACCAAGCTTCTTTCAGATTTTTTAATTAACTTCATTGCCCCTTTCAGTAACTAGGGAATGGTAATTTTTTCAAATGAAAAATTTCCTTTTCTTAGAAACATATTGGAGTTCCAAAACCCCATTTCTAAAGGCAGTTTAACACAAATAAGAGTATTAGTTCATAAACTTATCTTTAAGGACTGATCAAGGGCTTTACTCTTTTGATTAAGATGACCATCATTGTCTAGAATATAGTTTTTATTTCATTCCACCCAACTACTCTTAACCTATTGTGTTTAATTTATTGGAAGATATTTTTTAATGGTAAAAAAAATCAATAAAATCGGATTGTGGATTAGAAATTGCTATCTCAGCTCAATATTATCTTGAAAGTGTCTATTAAAGTGGTGTCTGCCAACATGTTGGTAGCTATTCACATTTCCTTAGCAGGCTGGAGGCCTAATTCTCCTCTTACTTACATAAGATTTATACTAGTATACTACCACATAAATAAATGAAAAGAGACTCAATTCCTGAAGAGCTCAACAGCCAGTCAAACCAAAGTGGAAATATACCACACACACACACACACACACACACACACCACACACACACAAAAAAAAAAAAAAAAAAAAAANTACTTCTGACTTCAAAATTACCACTGCACACAGAGGCCCACCCAGAGATCAGGACCGCCCTGCAGAAGACACTGTGAATAGGCAGCCTAACAAACTGTATTTTGATGTCAATTAGCACATGATCAAGATAAAGGTGCCCTGAAGGTGTTATTATTAATATCATAAAGATGTGAAACTGGAGTGCAGGGAGACAGACAGAAAACCTAATTTAATGAAGAAGGTAAGTACCACCAAGAACCCAGGGAAGCATACAGTAACTTTTTATACACATGTAGGTCTTACAGAAAGCAGAAATAGCCTTTGGAGCAGAAAAGTATAAGAGAACATGATTTCTTCCCACTTTCTTTGATCAGCAAGGAATTACAATTCTGTTCCTCTGCAGCCCCATTCTGTCCCTTTTAACTACTGCATTTTGAACTCCAGCTCAGAAAGGTAGATGGAACATTTCAGTACTAATTTATACTCCAAATCTCATCCTCTACGCAGTAATTTGCTTCATGGGGTTCACCTAGGAGTTCCAACATACAGTTAAATGAAACCACATGGTGAGGTTTTTTTTCTGCTGTATCTTGTAAAATTCAGTAACATGGCATACAGGAATTAGTTAAAAATGACTTGTGGTTTCATCGTTTTCCAAGCTCCATGACGTTTTCATGCTTTGATTTTCAGAGACCATATGCAGCATTAGAGAAAACATGATGTATCCCTGCGCTTAACCCTTTCCTGTAGACCAGCATACATCTTTCTTTTATAAGTAGAATCCCTTATTCATGGCCATCTACTGAATTATTCACACACACACACACTACACCATTGTTTGAATACTGAAAGCAATAGCTGCAGACTGTGCATAGTCTGCGTGCAGGATTACCAGGATACCTCGAGGCTCCTGAGACTGTTGCTCCTTTGTGTTATCTGAGTGCGAAGCCGAGAAGGAGCCTCAACTTATAAAAAGGCAGAAGCAATCTTCTGCCTGCTTTAGGTAGTCAATAATATTTCGGCTAAGGTCACCAAACGACAAAATGTCCAAAAATAGTGCGATGAAAGCGGAGGAAGTATAAGATGTGACAAATATTGCATGGACTGGCAATCTGGTCATCCAGGTGTTCGAACTGTTATCTTAGTTTTCTCACTACTGGGAATGACACAGTATTTGTCTGGTAGCCACATCTCTGTTCTTTGGACTTTGGCGGAGCTCAGAGGAAGTAACAAGATATAACAAAACAAGTGGTAGGGCAGAGTAGCGAATGTTTAAAATAGTTTTTCATGGCAGAGGATCGATGGAAAGACGCATTTTCTGTTTTGGCAACATATCTTCTCATGAACCATTTCCATTTCAGCACAAATAACCTCAGCTAATGTCGCTATGCCAAAATTAATGATGCACCTATGAATGTGAAAGCTTGAAGAGATGGTTAAGATAGCATTAAGATGCAATAGATAATAAATAGTGAAAGAATAAAGAAAGATAAAAACACAAAGAGATTAAAGACAACTTTTGCTTTATGTGGAGGTGTAGGCTCCAAAAATTCTAGATGAAGTGACAATTTAATGGAGAAGAATTTTGTATTGCAGGACTTACTTACAATGAAAAGACATTTGTACTGCTCTGAATAGCTGATTATTATCCAAGCATAAGTTCTGACAAGCATGTTTTGGTGGTGTGAGAATATTACGAATAAGAGCATTACTTCTCCCAATGACTGAAGAGAAAGTGAATATTTGTGTGTCTCTCAAACAAGTTAAATATGTAGGGGAGTAGATGTACTTTATTTTCTCCTTACTGAACAAATATATCTGTTCTAAATTAAGATTGTAAGAACCAGAGTTCTTTGGATAAGGAAATGAAGCAATGGAGGGAGCAATAAGGAGGGTCCCATCACATCTTTGATCACTTTTAATTCAAACAGAAAAACAAACAAGCAAAACATTTCCTCCTACTCTAAGGGGCTGTCTTGAATTCAGTGGTTTTCTAGCTTTTCATTTTTCACATCCCTAACAATTTTCCAGTGAAAATAGGAACCACTGTGTAGTAGACATAGTAGAATATACTTGCCTTCCCAAGCTACTTGCTACTAGAATCAGTCCACATACGCTAAGAATTAAATATGACTGCTTTAAAAGACATTGATGTGAGGTATCCATTTCTTTGATCCAGAATGCCCAGAGTTTTTACTAATTATTCTAGGGTTCTGCAGTAGAAACTTCTGATCATTTACTGGTATAAAAATCATCCTAACAAGGATAGAAAGTCCCTAACAACCCTGGTTACAGCCAAGTACATATAATAATGTCTCTAATTAAGTAGTGCAAGTGATCTCTGTGAGCTCTTTTGGGATGGGAAAGTGTGGAAGAGTTGGATTACAACTCACAGCACTAAATCAACACGCACCATTATATGCACATATGGTACAAGTGGAATTCAGTAGAATTTTTAGACATCTGAGGCCAAATCATCCCCACTGCTATAAAAGTTATCCCTGTAAAGAATAAGAGTAAAGGTCATAGTAGCTGATGCCAAATATAAAAATGAGAACTAGAGCAGGAAACAGCGTTCAGATGTTTCAGAACTTGAAACCTGTTTTATGTCTACTTTTAGCCTTCCATTTGTCCAGGAACTACACACAAGTCTTTCTTTGACCAATTCAGATATAATATAGGTTCATTTTTTAACAAGCAACAGTTGAAAAGAAGCTGTGTTTCTTTGCTCCACGTGCAATACATTATAAGAGCAAATTGGTGGGCATAAATAATATTTTAGAGCTGCTCTACTCCCATTGTTTTAAACTATTTACAGATAATTACAATTCTTACTACCCATTAGACAAATATAAAAACTCTTGTTTCTTACAGTAAGAATAGAGTGAGTCTTGCAGAATCAAGAAAAAGGACCCAGGCATTTCAACTCTAGATTCCCAGCTGGAATCACAGAGAGAACTACCTGGATATGTGCAATTAGCAGTGTCTACCACGGTGAGATTTAAAAAACAAACAAACAAAAACTTATCAAAATTACTTACAGCCTAAATTTAAAAAGAGATTCTATGTTCAAAGAAAGAAAAACCAAGAGGGAACACTTTGCAAGATCAGTATGGCTTTGCAGATGTTCTGCTATCAAATCTTTGTTGCAAGCAGCCTGACGATAATGAAAAAGCAAAATGAAAAATACAAGGAACATTGTGAAGATTTAAAAAAAAAGGAAAAAAAAAAGATGGAGAATGAAGAACTAAGACAGATACTACAAAGAGCACATCAAAATTTTGTAACCTTTCTGTCTGGTTCATAGTACTAACCTAAGGACACATTAGTATTTCCCTTTCCATTGCATACTCCAGCTTTCAGTGGTTTGTCAGCTATGTGAAAATTCATGTGGGTAAAAGTGTATTTATTGTGAAGTCTGAACCTTGAGAATAAAGATTGTCCATATGGTTAAACAAATTGTGTACTGAACTTGCTGCTTATATGAACTGAAAAATACTAGGACCTTCCTCAGCAGGAGTACTTTGGATATTGGTTGTACAATCCATTATTGATTAGACCACATTATGAGACCACATTATATGTGCAAGACCCCAACAAATACACATTCAGCACTCAGCTGGCATCAGAGTGTCTCTGGTTTCATCAGATGAGGAGCTGCTTCTACTAGGAGGAAATCCTTATCCCACAGAAAATACTATCTACATTTCCTAGTTTACAAACTGCAGTCCAGAAGATCAACCATGTCTCAAATAGATTAAAAAAAAAACCTTTTCTCAAAGTCATCTGGTTTGAGCAGGAAAAGACTTTCCACAACCTTTAAGGGCAATGGAGGCAGGAAGTGAACTGAGGACTCAGTTTTCAAGTTGCAGAAGCTTGCTCTCGGCATTCAAACATACTTTCTTCACTGAAATACATAGCTGAGTAAGGAATATAATTAGTGGGGTTTTTTACATAGATATATTCTTAGCTATCTTCTCTTTGAAAGCCTTTCTTCAGTTCTCATATGGCTATAGAGAAGGTTAAACATCTCATACTTTTTTCAACATATCTAAACTATAAATAAATGCATAAAGTTTTTTTTTTTTTCTTAGCAAATTCCTCAGCTTTTAAAACAACTGGTATTATAATCACTCTTATACACCAGGGAAAAGTGAGGAAATTATTACAATACAATCATCATTAGATATGTATTGAGGCTAATATGATTTTTCTCTGCTTTAAGGTGACAGATTACATACTAGTCAGTATTGCTTACTGATATGTGGAGGAATCACAGTCATGATAGACAAGTAGTAATTCTGACAGTCCCCAACAGCATAATGTTGCACTTACCTATTGCACAACTAAAAATGCAACAAGTATAACCATAAATATAAAATTTCAATTCAAATCTGTGCCTGAAAATATTTATTTTTAATGAAGAAATAGTATAAAAAGAGAAATGAAGTTACTCCTTGGTTCAGCAGGGAATTGCTATATTGCTGACCATTTTATGGTCTGTTTGGCCTGGTTACTGATGCTGTGGCTAGTTAATGTGGAATATACAGTGTACACTTATGTTTCTTAATTGTAATGGGGTTGCTAACAGGACAAGAAGGAATATGTGCAACAGCTCCCTGGATTAGAGCATCTTGGTGCATGCTTTAAGGATAAGAAAAGCTGTAAGTTTAGTGAATCTTATTTCTAGCACTGTTGTTAGTTATTAGTCAGTTATTGCTAATGCAACTTGTTGGCAGTTAGATGTAAGCCTTGTTTAACCAGATCAGTGGCCTTGGGATTAAAAAGAACCCCAAATTAATTAAAAGGCTTCTCAGATGAGATAAGCGAGATGAAGGAGAAGAATGTGGCAATGGGTTAAATCTCAAGGGCTCTTGCAGGGGCAATTTGATGCACATGGTAAGCCACAGCAAAAAAAAAGGTGAGAAATTAGCAAGAAGTGGCAAATCATAGGCAGGCGGACATATAGTCCATTCGCTGTTTTGAAATGCATCTACCTCTTTAGAATTTGGTTCTGAAAAAAATGCCTGTTTTGATAACAGTTATTTGGTAGTTAGTTATCATGAATACTGTTTCCAGGGGTGGAAAAAAAAAAAAAAACCTAGGAACAGTAAAACTAACTTAGGGCTGCTGAGGCAGCTGTCATTAATCATAGCGGATTGTAACCTGCACAGGGTGGGAAGAAAGTGTGATTCAGCTAAGACGTGATGGATGCCCGAGGTTATTTATTCTGGAGGATACCAGGGTAAGAAAGAATTGTAGCTATCCCTATAACTGTAGTGAATCCTCTGACTAACAAGTTTGTCTTTTAAACCAAACACCTTTGAAAAACCAATGGATTTTGCATCCCCTCCCTAGCCCCCATTCTGTGCTCTTGTTAAAAAATAATAAAAGATGCAAATACTTTCAGCAAGTGCATAGCAAAGTACCACTGCAAACAGGACACTTGATAACTAAATTAAAGCAGTTAAATCAGTACACAGCAGTTAAAAGAATCCAGCAGCCTGAATGACATTAAAAGCACCTTTCATACAGGTAAATTTTATTGCTCAACTACATATCCACATACCCATTTTGAGTATCAGCCACTTCAGCTCTCAGGACTTCTGCCTTGTCAAGGTATTTAATAATAACTCACCTTTAGGAAGATAAACTATAATAGGATCAACCATGTGCAGTTAGACATGTACCATATTTCAACAGTGCCTTCCTGAATTAAGTGGCTGTATTCTTAAAACCAATAATTAACTACAGACCTTCTAATGTCAAGAACACAAAGTTAAGTTTGGGAAGTTTCAACAGTGGTGATGTTTAGGAACTATGCTCAAAAATAATTAGTGCTTGGTGTCTATCATGATCGCCTCAACAGAAGCCTCAACAGAATAATCAAGCAGAACAACAGAAGAGATTTGTGACTAACAATCAATTTGCAGCTGTTGTAAATGGCAAGAAAAACAATTTTTCTCTTATAGAAAGTCCTACCAGAGTTCCAGAGGTAGGCCTTGCTTCAACAGCACATGGAAATCCATAGAAATCCAAACACATTCACAGTGCTCTTTCAAGCATGGCTATAGTTCAAGGGATTACATCTTTAGCATTTATTTACTCAATATCTTGAAGTCATCACTGTAAATTCCCTTTTCCCTATTACGGAGTAAGTGAAGCTGGTGGTGGAAACACAGATCACAACCAATATTTCTTAAAACACCTTGCAATTATTAAGCTGTTGTTCACAGAATCAAGTTGTTTTTGTTATTATGACCAGGCAGGTGACTATCCATACAATACATTCATGGTTGTAGTTCATACATGCCCTCACAGGTCACTCAGAGTTACACAGCCAGAGCTTGGATGTCAGGTGCCTCCACACAGAGTGGAGAGTCAGACTGTGTGTCATCTTCTGGGCCAAACCAACTTCTGATTTTTTTGTTCTTCATAATCTTTTTTCTCTTGAATTTTCCTCCATCCAAGGAAAGGGTGCAAGGACGATGTAAGAAACCACGATATTCTGAAATGTATTGATGTTAAATATACACATTCAAGTATTTCCTAAAATACCCCAAGATTCATGCTGCTTATTTGGGAAACAAACAAACAAAATGTTAATTTCAAACAGAAGAATTTTTGCTTTCTCCTATGTTTTACTGTTTACCCTAGACACAACAGGATAAAAGCACCGTCTTATCCAATCTTCCATATAGCTGCTTGGAGGTTTGGGATTTTTAAAGAAAGGAGACAATTCAGGGAGATAAGTTACATGTGTTCAATGCCATACAGCAGTTGCTACTGATTAGTGATCTTCTGTAATGGTAATGCAGCGTAGTCTTTGGAGAATTGCAGTTGATCTCTTCTGAAGATACATAGTGTGCCCCTTGGTTGACCCAGCCTCTGCAACTGCAGAATGCACTAACAGCACAGAATAAGAGAACAACTTGCAAGGCACTTGCAAGGCAGCGTTAGGAATTTATGTTATATTAAGACAATTTCAGGTAGCACCGTTTTGCCTGTTTGCTTGCTTTTGGAAGTTCTTCTATTGAAAAGGTCTGTTGCATTGGTTCTACCTAAGTTAATAGAGATAAGGATAGTTTTAAATCTTAAATATTTGAGTCACTGATACTCTGAGAATAGCAACCATGAGTTTTTGACACTGACTACTTGTACAGACGCATCAGTTATATAGATTCTTTTTGTGAGATCATAAAAATAAGCCTGTAAAAACAGCCTGGGCAGTGTAATTCTTCACAAAAACTTGTTTGAAATGTTCTTAAATTTTTAGTGATGGGGATTCTACTGACTTCCCAGCCATTCAATACCATTGTTTGCTTAAGCAAAAGGTTGTCTGCATCAGAAGTGGTGAATACAGCTGCCATAGTTGCCTGGAGATTAAGAAAACATGGGGACCAAGTTGCTTATGCTTACTGGGGAATCTGTTGAGGAGGCAAGAACCATGTTCTTGACACCACGGGAAACACATGTGGTGAAGAATTCCTTTGCTGCTTTTCATGTCACTACAAAATCTCTTAGTTCAAAGCAAATTAAATCTTATTGAAGGAATTCAACAACAACAACAATTTTCCTTTAAGAAAGAACTGTGTTAGCTTCCTAGCCCAAGACAGCTTCAGCCAAGAGCTTTGGGAAAGTACCATCCCTAGGCTTCACTTATAATTTTCTCATAAATGTACGGGTATTAGTCACAAGTTCATAGTTGCAGGGGGTCTCCACAATTTCTGAATCTCCTCAAAGGGGCTACTGTCCAACTGTTAATAAGTTATTGCTGCTTCAAGCTCTGCCATCATCACAACTTCTGCATAGCAGTTAGTTGTCAATGAGAAGCCCAGAATATTGAAAACACTGTGGCAATATGTTTTTCTTAACCTGGAGTAGCAAATTCCATGTCAAAGTCTACCAAATGTTTACAAATTTTCCTATAATTCACTGATAAGCTCTTCATATCCATGTAAATCACTCTCTGAAAGTCTAATTTTCCACAGACATGCCCCAATTCAGACAGCATTAAGGTATGGATTAAAGACATTCCTTACTTTACTCAATACTGGCATGTTTTCCTGACCGAGGAAGGATTGTTAAAACATTCAGAAAGGAGAGATCTTACGAATTGGACCCAGGAGATTGCAGAGCGTAGTACGACTGTCTATTGTACCAATTCCTGGTTAGAAGCTTTTAGAATAAATTGTTCATTTAAGCTGCATATTCTTGCTATACTTGACTAGCTCAAGGCACATAGACATTTACTAAAGATAGTTTTTTGCTTAACCTTTCTTACCACATGATAACTAGACTTCTTCAGAGAGCACAATTTGTAAGTGACTTTGTCACAGAAGGAGGCATTACACACACTGTTCTCTTGTAACTTCAGATGTATTCTCCCTTATAGGTGCCATTCCCCTAAAGAACTTTATGTGTTTTTTGTATGTGTTTTTTTCTCAAATGAAGGCAGTCAAAGGCATGCTCAAAATCTATATGCAGAGATGTAATTTGCCAGCTCATATTCAAACGCTATTCCAGCACTGAAGGATTTTATGCTGATGACTGTGTGGAGCCAATGCACCTGTCAAGATACAGAGAAGAGAAGTTACTTAAAATAAAGAATGCCTGGTGTAAATCAAATATTGATGAAAGGAGCCCTTAATCTCCTACCTCCAGCTCCACAAAGCACTGCGATAGCTGATTTCAGACTTATTTCCCGAGTTCCTTTCACCATTTTTCTACCTTCATTATTTTGCTGGGAAAGACTAAATGGATGGATAGGAGAGGGTTGTCTAAAAAACCAACAGTACTTATAAAAATGTACTATTTTTTTAAGTACTGTTGGTTCTGATAGTCTTCTCCTTTACCCTACATCACTGCTTCCTTTTTGCTTACTTAAATGATGAGTACATACACACAGACAAAGCATGCTGCACAGTATATAAATGGTAGTTCATAAATGAAACTATCTTTTTATTATTTAACACGAGAATGTGTTGTGTAGTATTTTATCAGCTGTATTTTGGACCAGCTGATTGGCCTCAGTCTCTCTTGCTCTATTTAATCTTAGGAGATTTTATATATGTGCATTTATACATTTATATGTGCAGATGCAAAGACTTCATTTGCAAAATCTCTCTTTAATTGGGAGGATTGCATTTGCTTGCTTGTTGCAGGATGTGCGAATGATTTGGTGGAAAAGAGAAACACAACACAGAGGCATGTCTTTCCATCCATTTTCAGGATCTGACTACTAGCCAGACACACTATTTTGGTATTGTTCATACATAAATATATGTTTAAATCTTGTATTAAGAAGTGTTCGAAATCCAAAGCGAAAGAAGGATGGAATGGAAACAACGTGAAGGGTTGTGAAGAATAGCATGGCTGGGATAATAAACATTGATCCATGATGATCATTACTGAACAGCTACGAAAGCACTGGGAAAAAAAGGAAACATTATTCAGCTGTACTGTAGTCTCTACGTAGCAGGGTCTACAGCAGCTGAACATGCATTCAGATGGCTGGAAAATCAGCAAGGCTGGTGGGGACTCAAGCATGCATGAGATTATGCTATTAGAAAGCTTGATGTCCTTCCAGTGCTGACAGCAGATATACATCTGAAGGTATACAGCATCTGCTCCTTTCCCTGATGTTCAAGCTGACCATAGGCTCAGCACAGAGAACATTTAGCTGTTACCCCCATGTACTTCCTGACTGACACAGGATGCTGCCTCCCACAGCAATAAAGGAAATGATAGCCTCTCATATACATTCAATAATATTAATAAAATAAGAAGTACGTAAGAATAATCAGAACCATATGAAATATATACTTCATGAACCTAAATTAAAGAAACGGCTAAGCATGAAAGGTCAGGGCTCATAAACTGAATATAATCTCCTGTGCTTTATGCCTCCCTCACGAGCAAATTAAATTTTAATGATTTTTGGAAGCTGTGACAACTAAACACCCTTTCTAACTTTCCATATGGATGACGCAGCATAACCCTGAAGCTGGTGAAAGTGGGCAAGCCCCTGTGCTTTGGCATCAAAGGTGCTGGTTTATTCTGTAAAGGATACAGCACATCAGCCCTGATGGGACAGTGTGAATACTAGGGTCAACTGCAGCTTTGGTGAGAGCTCTGGAGACCCAGATCTCCACTGCTTCATTGCTGAGGATCCAGTGAAAAACATTGTTGGAGCAGAAGAAAAGGACTGTGGATGCTAGCAAGGTTTGGGAGGTTGCATGATCTAGGGAGGCTAGGGTAAAGAAAAGGAACTTAACGTGACATGCAATACACACACAGAGACATCATATGACCTCAAGCTACCTGTGTGACCTGCTGTGTCTTTATCTAACTATAGATGAATCCTTACCTTACACAAAATTGCACCTGTGTTCATCTTAACTGGTAAATAATGGCAATCAAAAATGGCAGCAGATTTTTTAAAGGCATGTTCATTGCTCAACCTTATTCAGTTATTCAAACTGCTTATTCAGTTTGTATATCTGTATAAAGCTTGATTGTCTTCTAATGAAATTGAGGCAAAAATACAAAGGAATAATAGTTGGTACTACTGGTTTTTAAATTTTCTGTTTTCAGAAAAAATGCATTTTATACCTCTTGAGTTAAAGTGTTCATGAAAATATTCTACACTTATTCAGATGTATTAAATGAATTTACATGAGAAGGATTTTTTTTGTGTGTGCATTTCAAACATACAAAATCATGGCACGCACATTAGAAGACAAAACTGCTGTGTGTATATTAAATGAAAGAAGAAACATTATTCCTACTCTCTACCTGCACATATTTGTTCATTCATAAACTACAATGACAAAACATTTTTACTTCACAGACAAAAAAAAAAGAATGTAGGTAACTTTCAATCTAAAACTTGTTCCCAATTCCTCCTACTCTGATTGTTAAGCACACTGATAATTAATGCCAGTTTTTGTGATTTGTAGTGTTTGAAAGCATGGAACCGTATTTGGTAATGTGACTGTTGAAAACAAAAGAGGAAGTGGAGATATATAAATATAAAAGGCAAACCTTCTCCAATGTTGGGCTGTACTAATGACAACTGCAGTACAAGCCTCTCCTGATAAAATCAGATCATCTTGAGGTCATTATCACACTTGAAAAAAAACTAAGCATCACCGACTTTTCACAGCTTTTTTGCCTGCCCATCTGTCATTGCTTCCTTGTCTTTCTCGTATGCTGTAGAAATCGGCAGTATAATTAACAGGGTTGCTATCTCAGGAGGTGCTCCTCTTCTGCAGAGTGCAACTCTAACACATTCTTTACAGACATGCAGTACAGGCAGGAGCATTCCTGTGCTTCCTGAAGCTGTGGTTCACTGCTCCAGCCCACATTGTGTTGGTGGCTTATAGACTAACTGCTCTAAGGAATAAAGGTTAGAGAGCCTTTAAGATCTGGTGCAAGAATTAAACACAGGTCTGGTCTCCCCAGTACAAGAAGGACATGGAGCTACTGCAGAGAGTCCAGCATAAAGCTACAAAGATGATCAGGGGACTGGGACATCTGCCCTACGAGGACAGGCTTCGAAAGCTGGATCTGTTCAGCCTAAAGAAGAGAAGGCTGAGAGGAGATCTTAACAATGTGTACAAATACCTTAAGGGAGGGTGTCACAGGAACACTGGAAGTTTTGCCTGAATTTAAGGAAAAACTTCTTGACAGTGAGGGTGACAGAGCACTGGAACAGGCTGCCCAGAGAGGTTGTGGAGTCTCCTTCTCTGGAGATCTTCAAGACCTGCTTGGATGCAGCCCTGTGCCACGTGCTCTAGGTGGCCCTGCGTGTGCAGGGGGGTTGGACTAGATGATCTACAAAGGTCCCTTCCAACCTCAACCATTCTGTGATTCTGTGATGGCATGTTTTAGTAAACCCATGAGACAAATAAGGAGTTCCATAATAAACTCCAGAAACTGCATGCCAGAAATTGCTGTACCCAATGTTTTCACACACTCATGGATGCAGTGGAAATATTACACTCTGAATGTGTTCCGATCTATTAGCTCCTCTTGAAAATTTTTTCCTATATGAGCTGGTAAAGTATAGTGGAACCTAAAAAACACACATGTGCAGAAAAACTTCTAGAGAATTTGGGCATATCAAGACTCAGGAAGCTGCAGCTATTTCCTATGTTTACCTCATCTTCTATTGTCATGAAAAGGACCTTAAATTCATTTCAGCAGAGTATTTTACAGTTTTGCACCTTAAGCAGAATTCACAAGCTTCTTGAAAGCCGAAAGTATTCTGCAGAATATGACAAGATAGTCTAAAAACTTTCTCTAGAGGAGAAAATATCCAAATTTAATCCCGTTTCCAGGAATTTTTACTTGCTATTGATCCACATGATTTATATTCAACAAAATCATTAGATCCTGAGAAACAAATCCTGCATTAAACTCTTATTATGCTATTCTGGTAAATGCATCTTTTGTTAGTGCTTAGAGATGAAGTTACAGGCTGTGAATTTGTTTTCCTTTTGGACTGTACGACACTGTCATTTTTAGCCCAGTAAGGTGGATTTGGATGTTAATTTTTGCATCATGTTACTGTGGTACAGCTTACTGCTCTATCCATGCATTAAATATTCAGAATGATACAGCAAAAGAACTCCAAATTCAATTTTGTCATGAAGAACAAATGATGGTTTTCTTGAGATGAAAAAAAAAAAATACCAAAAATGGGTCCTGTATCGCTCATGATTACCTGTGGCTTGTCAGAGGGAAAAGATACATACAAGTATGACACATTTGACACATCTGAGGGAGATGTCCTCTTGACAGGGAGTTTCATTATGCATTTAAACTGAAGGATGGATATTTATTGGTGTTGCAACATATTTTACATAATGTAAAGCTGGTGAAGGCTCACTGGAGATAAAAGGATCTGAAGAGCTTCTCCAGAGATAACCTGAGGAAGGATGGATCTTATAATCTTCCTTACAGCACATCTTTCTTTTTATTTGATAATTAGGTTAAACAAATTCTCACTTCAAATAGCTGAATTTCAGCTTCAATCTGATCAATAGAGACAGACCTCCACATTCAGTGGTCTGAATTGCCTCTTAAAAGATGCATGTATCTGAGTTCACCACATCAAGAGCCCAAGCTTCTAAAATAATCACACCATAGAGATCCAAACTTTAGGCAGCTTAAACATAACATATAATTTTAGAAGATATTTTAAGTAAATAAAATGTATGAGTTTATCTTTCAGGTTTACATGTAGAAAATTAATTACTAAATCTAGACTGGTAATTGTGATATTTGCTCTTAGATTATCTAAAACAATGCAACTAATGAGAATGCAAAAGCTTGAGATCTGAATCCCAAATAGGTAAAAATAATACAGACTGACTTTTTCCTTTAATTCTGCATCTACTTTTGACTCACCTAAAAAGGTACTTTAGTTCATTATATATTGGCCAGGAAAAAGACTTAATGCTGGAATTTATTTTTTAATGAAAATTACACTGATTGCATCTACCCTGACATAACTCAACATTTATTTATTTATTTACTAAATGCCCTCCTCCGCGTCCTTACATTTCGCATGATCTGGCTATCTTTCATTTAATTCTTTGGGGAATTTTTTTTTTGTCTTCAGACAGTTATTACTTACAGTAAGTGAGACCATGATGGGAGCATAAAACGCTTACATACTTATAAGTGAGATATTTATCTCAGCAGGACTTCAGAGAGGGGAGATTAGGAATCAGAGGCAGTTTAATGCAGATATCAGTAATATTTCCAGGGGAGAAGGATTCGGTGTTTGTCCATATGGAGAGTCCTGCTGACTGTTTAGGATTCAGACACGGTTAAAGCAGGAAGTGCAAACAAGTGGTGTTCCCACCTCGTCCCTGACACAGTCCCCTGACACTGTCCCATTTCTGTGTTTCCTCTATTAAATTACACTTGTCTAGGCTGTTTCTGTTACAGTTCTCTGAAGCGGTTCCCATCTTTCACAGCATAAGATTGCTTATCCTGTGGCCTTTCTTTCTTCCACAGATGTCTAAACCCATACACCCATGTCATCTATCTATTAGGTCCTTCCTGCAAAGACCTAATCTATCTGCCATTGGCAATCTGCAGAAGAGCCATGAAAGGCAGGAGCTATCCTTCTAAATGTGACCTACACTGGGTATCAGGGGTTCAGGGTAACATTTAATCTCTGGATAAATAAACAGCTCCGAGATTTTACTTTTACTTATGTGAAAATTTATATTCTGTTGACTTTGCAGCACACACTCATTCTAGCGAAAACTGGCACACAGACAGATTAAAAAAAAGTGGTTGTTTCGTGCAACACTGATATCTGCCCTGTATCTTTAAAAGCTGGCCTTACATACCATTAAAGGAATACCGTAAATGTCAATCAAGGCCTAATTAGTGTCTATAAAGGTACTTCCTGGCAATAATTGATTTCTTAATCCAGATCCCAATCTGCTCTACTGATATTCTTTAATGACTTTCTGAAGTCAGTGATAACAAATTGGATAAGAAAAGATGTTTTCGTCAATCTGGAGGATTCACAGGAGACACAAAGACTGAGTTAACATGACGCCGTTGCCAAGAGTGACTGAACAAACGGTGTTTGCAATTACAATCCACTTCCCTAACTCCGTTTCCAGAAAAGCGGCAGCACTTTAACTTTAATTATGGCTGCCCCAGAGTAAAGGAGAAAAAAAAATTGCTTTCCATTACTTACTTGTTCTTTTCACACTCCTCAGCAATCCTGATCATGTAATTAAACTCAAAGGGCTATTTGCTGACAACCTGTGGTCAAAGCGCAACGGAAGATAACGATTCTCAGGTTAGGTTCCTCCTTCCTGTACTATCAGTTTTGGCCAAAATGCTTCCTTTTACAAATTTCTGTATGCCATAATCAGATCAGCTGGAAGTGGGACATGGTGTAAATAGCTAGGGAAGTTTAAAACCTTGCTATTAGAATTGCTTAAGGAGGAAGAGCACTAACAGCCCATTTTTTTCATACCTTCCGTCCAAGCAGAGGAAAGAGCAAGTTCAAAGACCGCAGTAGCTGGCAGATTACTCCTGCACAGCCTGGCTTTTCCTGAAATATAAATATGGGAGCAAACATTTGTATTTCATTCTAATCCTGTACTCGTAACTCAAACCAGCATTAAGACTAACAGGCCACTATAGCGGCCCACACTAAGAAGTGAGAAAAGCTAAGGAAAAAGGTATTCTGTACGTGGATGGAGACTGGAGCCTAGGGATCCCCTGAGCTCGGTGCACGCTCAAGCCGTACCCTGGACGCCTGCCCTTTCCCAGCCTCATGCAAGGAGGTTGCCAGTGGGGACAGGGCGGCTTAATCTACTCCGGGGCCTGGTTGCTGCGCAGAGCTGTGGCTTCTCCTTCCTTCTCCCAAACCCTGGGAATGCTTCGCGATTCCGAAATCACTGCTTTGCTCATACTCTCCTATTTTTTTGAGCCTCTACATGTTGATGAACTTAAGTCCTTTAAAGTTCTAGGAGTCTTGGCTTCAGCATTTTAACTTCCCGAGGAGACGCCTGATTCTTAATGCACCTTAATCTTGAATTTCAGCTTTCTTCCAGGACTGGCCTTTTCCTCAAAACACACAGACGAAAGCTCCCAATTACACTGTGGTTTGGCAGTCACGAATAAAATGTGCCTGAGGGCTTAGCCTGAGAGCATCAACTCATTTTCCTTAGTGACCCAAGACAGATAACTAGACGCTAGGTGTCCAAAGGTGAAAGGCTGCTGTCACTAAGCCACTGCAGCAACTTAATTGAATGTTTTCTCCCAGCACCAGCAGCAAAGGCTGCTTCTACTATTTGTTCTGCATTGGGATTAGTATGGAGTATTTGCCCAACTTGGCTCCGAACAAAAAATGTAAAAGAAAAAAAAAAGTTTGCAATTACCTCTTGAGTGTCATTCTGACATATCCCAGGGTCATTCACACAGCCTTCCAGTCACTCTGGGTCAAAACTCATTTCTGTTTTGGTAAATCACACCAAGGGTGTCTTTGTTGCATGTTATGACCTGTCCTGGATACCACAGATCATCAGGCATCTAAATTAAAGAGAACAAACTCCAAAGTGTTTTTTTTTTATTTCTGTTTTCCTTCAGAGTTCTCGCTCTTTTCCAATTCCAAGACAAATATAAAGGATTCATCTGTAATGTTTTGCCTCTTTTGGTTTCCCAGTTTCTAATTTGGCATTCAGGTAAGGGAGGAGATTGACGCGGGAGTCACCAGGATTTTCTTTAATTTCCCAGTAGGGCTATGCAGATCAGTTCACAGCCTAAATGTGATAATGCTTGCTTTTCTTCCCCACCCCTTCACATACACACGCACATAATGGAGATGGAGGAGAGATAATAAGAGAGGGAACAGGCAGCTCTTCACCATTTGTGAAGCTAATGAGCCCCTTCATTTGGTCTCATTATAAATATGCCACCTCTGGCACCAGGCTTTGGTTCTCTTCCTGGCTACATCAACATCAATTTCAAGGCACACTGATGCATTACTAACATACATAGCATCCAAATCTCTCCTTTTCAGCCTTTTTTTTGTACTATCTGAGACCTTCCCCTTTTCATTGCTCCCCCTCAGAGAGGCACAGAAGCCTAGATTGAAAAGTAATGAGACTATTAATTAGAGTGTCTCTTAAGCAGGGCTATTCTGACTGGATGTTGTCTCTGTCTCACTCTTTGTTCCAGGCATGTTCCGTGAGATTAATTCTTGTTTACATAGATTAAAACAAGAAATGAATATCTCCAGCTAGAAGGAAAAAATGCCAGCCTGAGTAAACAACCTGATTTTTCTTGCGGTGGACAGTTGGGATTCATACTGAGGAGATGCAACTCTTTTGTCTTCCTGGCAATCCTAAGATACCAAAGTAAAAAGGCATCTTTTCTTTTGGAAATTTGATTTTAAGGTAGTTGCTGAGTGCAGCAAGGGAGAAGCATAGAAACATTATTGCCATGGTTAGCTGTCATTTTTTTGCTGCTCACATGCAATCCGGGCTGGAATCTATTTTAATCTCTTGACTATATAGAGGTCTTCTTGAAATGAGTTTGTGGTCTCATGCCAGTTCTGAAGAAATGCATTCCTGTGTTCATATTTTACAGTTTTACCACAGAAATTGAGAGCTGAATGTCTGGATAATGTCTGAAGTTTCCTCAGTGAATGTCCCTATTGCAAAATGAAAATGTGCGCACATAGGCAATACAATAGTAGGTTTAGTTTAACTCTCATGGATAATAATAATCGTGAAAAATTTTGTGACACACAGGCTGCAGTAACCTAGTCTTGGTATTTCATGTCTTTGTTATTTCTTGGGTGAACTACCTTGATGCAGTATACATGGTGGAATCGTGAATTCTATTTTCTACTTCATCTCTACTTCAAAACAGCTATACCAAGAGATGTAATTTGATTTCCTAAAAGATATTTTAAGAATGTTCTGTAGGATTTGCTGCAGGGCCTTCCACATTCACTGGCTTTGACTTGCAAATTTAATTGTTTTATTCAGCAATTGTACCAAACTCTCCAGCTATATCGCTATAAAAATGTCATGAAAAGCAACACTAAGGAAGGAGACTATGTTTTGTGTGCATTGCAGTTTGTGCATGTGTGTGCATCTGCATGTCAGAAGGACATGTAATCTTTTCCATTAAATCTGCTTCAATTTCTTATTTAATTCATACAGTTAAACTGAAAATAATTCCCATTATATATATGAAAGTTTAAAAAGCTTGAGTAACCTTTCAAAAGGAAAGCAAGTTACTATTAGAGCAATCCTGTTGACTGATTTTATAGCCAAGTTTTCTAGTCAGCAAAATATGCCAATCCCACGCCCAGAGACCTCTGGCACTCAGAGATTTGTTGCCTCAGTCCTAAACCTGAGTCTCACACCTGGTAGTGACCTGGCTCTACCGCTGGTTTGGAATCCTAATGGAATGGAAGATGACACATCCTATAGACAGGAGATAGATACTGAGATAGTGGTTAGCCTCTAGATCTTTGTACTTTTGAATTATTTCCTTCTTCCTGCTTTTAAATCTCACATACACATAAGAGAAGAAGCCTTAGACTACTGGACATTTAACTGTCTTTCTACTTGTCATTAACAAGTATAGTAAAACGCAAAACTTATTTACAACAAAAATCTGGAAAGTTCTTGCTGCTGACTAATTTTACTGTTTTGTGGCCTTTGCTACCAAAAGTGGTATTTCTCCAAACCAGAAATTGGAGGACATGTATTGAAAATTAAAATGCAGCCATGTGTAACATCTTTCTCTCAGACAAGATAACACAAAGTGAATAAACAGAGCTGAAATCAGTCCAGCCAAAACCTCTAACGAAAAGAAAATGGGGAATAAGGAGGATATATGTGGTCTGGCTGAAAATAAAAGGTTGGTTTATTTTTCTAAAATCTTCCAATCCAATTTATTTAAGAAGACAAAATCTAGAGCCTTGATTCTATCCCTGGCAACCACACCAGCATTTTACAACATCTATTTCACTTGACATAAGCCATAAAACTTTCCTAGTTTCCTTAACAAACTCAAAAGTTATAATAAAACCCTAAAGCTAAAATTATTGCCAAGAAGCCACTTTCTTGACATAACAGGGAAAAAAAAACTCAATAAAAATCCAAGCTAATTCTAAGCAGGCTACTATGTTCCATACCACAGATGACAGCAAAAAATGAGCCATCCCCAAATTTAAAATCTACATGGTTCACTACCAGTATGAGCAAAAGGAAAAAATCCTTTTGTAGCCCCAAAATTGACAATTATGTGAATATGTGAGCTGGATACAAAATAACTAGCAGTGTGTAAAATCTTGAAATTTTTACTTGTACTGGGAAGCCTTTTCTTTTCATCTTCTTTCTGAAAGCTTTTCCATAGCCTCAGAAAAGGAGGGGGAGGAACGCTCTTATGGTGCAAATGGGGAAGAAGGCAGCCAATGGAAGTCTTGAGAAATAGGACTGGTACAAAATAAAGAGCATGCAAAACGTGATCCCAACAATTTCCAATTTCTTTTGACAATGCAGTTTCTTCTTCCAGTTTCACAAACCCCATCTCAAAAAAAACCACACGCCGCTAACCTTGAATGAAATTTCAGAACTTCATTCTTTTAATATTGAAAGCCTTTCAATTTGAAAAACAATTGAAAAACAATTTCCAATTTGAAATTGTTTGTTACTATTTGACAACCAGTTACTCTATAACTGGGTTTCTCTCCTTTTTGATAAATATTTATCTCTCAGCCCAAATGTATTTGTTGAAATTCCTCACTGAATTTCATCTGGATAACCGCATAAATGAATCTTCTTTTTATAAGAAGGCAGATACTCCATTCATTTGATCATCTTATGAGTTCTTCTCTATATCTGCTGTATCATATTCTTTTTTTTAGCATTGATGACCAGAACTGTATGTATTCCAATTTATTTTTTTCTTACCACTATATTATACTATTGTATTTAAGTTTCCTGAACACTGCTAAAAACACATGAAGTATTCTAAAATTTCACAACTCCATTCTGCAACTCTATCTCACTCTAAACCATCAGATCAGTTGGTCAATATACGCATTTTTTTTTCGTGTTAGCTCCAACTTATACGTTTGAACTGAGTGTTGATCCAAGTCTATGCAGATTTTTTACTACACTTTGAAGCTTACTATGGCTCATGCGTGCCATTCTGCTAGTGACTTTCTATAGTACCTTTACAGTGTCAGCAGCCAAACACCTTTCAACTGCTCAAAAAGTGACTGGGAGAAAGACCAAACAGCAAACACATGAACACATGAACACAGCAAACACATGAAGTCTTTCCAGGACAGTTCCTTTAACAGTTCTTTGAATCTGACATATTCATTTACTAGAACAAGAGAATGCAAATCATGTCTACAGCTACATGTATGGGGAGACCTATCTCCAAATTATCCTCATTAGGAAGTGAATGAGGGGATTTGAATTTTTATGAAAAAAGTGCTCTATTGACCATAAAATAATTCACTGATTTTAAAATGTAAGTTGCTGAAAATTATTTAAATTATCTGCTTCATTAGTACGTTAAGGTTATGACTTCAGAGTAGAATATTCATCAGAAAGTGTTGCAAGGCTAAAACAGTGTCTGCACACAAAGTTATCGTAGTTCAGTTCTCTGTACATATAAAATAAAGATCAGGAGAGCAGACAATCCAGCAAAAAATATGTCACAGCTCAGTAATAAAATCATGGAATATTTCCTGCTTGAATGGATAACCTGATTTGCAATATAGACTTTTTTAAGAATTATTTGAGGTCCAATCTTCATGTTCTAGCTTTTATCTGAAATTACTTCGGACCTCTGAATTTTCGTTAAGTTTCCTTGCTTAGTAATTGCTTAGTTATCTGGTATTCTACAACTTAGAAATTCCATCCTCAAAAATGAAATGAAATGGGCAAAAATTCTCCATGCAGAAGAAAAAAAGAAATTTTCAGTGCCATGAAGCAAGGCTTAGTTTCCATAAATACCAGCTTATTTTCTGTTCATCTGAAAATATCTATAATACAGGGTACATCTTTCTCCAGTAGATAATTTGGAAGAAGGATTTGGATTTCCTATTGGAAATTGTCAATTAACAGATTTTACACTGAGTTCATTTTTACTCAGTGACACACTGGTCTAGAATGACAAATTATAAAAAGACATTTAATACTGTAAGTGACGGTAAAACTCAAGAAAATTTGGGTGAGCTGAGCCTTAACTTCAGTTGATACCAACTGTTTTGACATTTATCTACCCTATAATAAAATATGTTTCTCAGCTGGCTAGATTTCCAAGATACCTCACCGATAAACATGGAACTAGAAATGATCCAATCCCATAGACAAAAAGTCACACAATGCACATACTTGTTTTGAACTTTTCAAAGATCAAAGCTGAGCAGAGTGAATGGAAAGACTCATATTGACATCAATGGGTCTTGGAACAGGCTGGATGTGTTGACAGCTAGTGAGAGGCTCTGAAACCATCTGAAAATAAATTCAAGGTCTGATAGGACATTGTGACAAAATAAAATAAAATAAAATAAAATAAAATAAAATAAAATAAAATAAAATAAAATAAAATAAAAAAATATACCATTGCTTCATCCTCCTCCACACTAAGAAAATATCTCTGAGTTGTCAGCATCAGTTTCTCATTTTGGTGTTTATGTTTCTGGACCATCTCTTGCCAAATGGCTTTCCTTTTGTATGTATGACAACTGATTAATAACAAAATGCAATGGTGTTATATAGAAGTAACACGCTTTGCATGTATAACGTGAAATATTTCTGTGTCTTACCTTCAAATAATATTCACCAAAAACCAGAAAAAAAGCATAAAGTCAAACTAATTTATGTTAGCAGGGGGCCTTTAAACTTTGGAATTCCCTTCCCAGTCTTAGCTTTAGTTAGAAACTTTCCCCTAAACTCTGATCCACCTTAACAGCAGCACTCAAATTTCAATCGATTTGGTGAGATGAATGTTATTTACACTTCAGTTTGCACCTTTTTGTAAGATTTCATACGAGAATAAATCTACACTTCCAGGGACGGCTGTGCAAAAGGAAGTCTGGGGCTGTTAAGCAGAAGTGTTAGACACGTATGGGAATGTATTAGTAAGGGTCACACCTCCATCTTAAGATTTTTAAGTGACAGAAAGAGAATAAAAGACAGCAGGATGGCAAAGAGAGACTGACTGTGTGCAGCTTTTTTCTTTTTTATAACTTTGTTTTTGAGATTGTTAAACATTGACTTCCAACAACCTAGATTGATCCCATCACCTAGGAAGATCAGCGAGTTGGAATTAAAACTTTAATAAAGTATCTCATTACAAATATATATGATTTCCATGCTATATGTGCTGAAGCCAAGAGATTCAAAATGCCAAATATATTCCCAATCACAGGTTAGTAAAGACATTTTTGTGGCACTCCTAGTATAAAATCATTAAGATGCAACATATAACTGATGGCACTCTGTGAATCATCATATGTGCATGATTTCAGGTAGAAAGAATTTGCACCAAAACAGAATAAATTAAAAAAGAAAACAGTACATAATTATAAATTTTTGACCTTGCTTCCTCCCTTTCCATTTTGCCTTCCTGTTATCACTTTCAATGTCAGCAGTTTCCCTAGATATCTTAAAGGTAACCTACATCACTGTGATTTCTTCAAATTGAGTTGCTCATGGATTCTGCAAGTGACAAATTAGAGAGTCAGTTCTCAGAGTCTGAGCAGCAGCTGCTACAATACTTAAACCAGTTCCTGGCCTCCTTTTCATTCAGCAGGAGTCTGATCCTCCAAAATTCTGTGCTGGATGAGGAGATTATTCAAATTCTGCCCTAAGCCAAAACCAACCACATAGCAGACTATATGCAGGCTTCTTGGGCATCTTGGTTACACTGGAGACTCTACTAAGCAGGATAAGGAGTTATATTTGCTTTACATTCTCGGTGGTGCAGTTATATCTGCTTTGCTTTAATCACTGATTATTTTTTCCTATCCAGTCACTTCATTATGTTCTACTGTGCCTAAGTAACAATAAAGCAGTTAAAAAAAAATCACAGCACTTGTAAAAGATTCTCACTTCAATGAGAACCAGTCATTTGTCTCCTCACCCAGTTCTGGTCTATATATTACTACAGTTTGTCCAAATACTGAGCCAAATTATCAGAGCATAAATCAGCACCTTGTTGTGCGTCACCAGCAGGTCAAGACAAATGAGCAAACCCTTTAAATGGAAGATCAAGTTTCCAAGATGGTGAAAAAAAGGACAAGAAAGAAGCCAAGCAAAGAGACTCAAAGAAGAAAACAGTGCGAGTGGTTGCATTAGCAGCTAGGAATGACTGTATTAGTGAAAGCATTTTGCGAATGATTGCTGGAATCAGGAAGGTTGTTACATTTGAGATTACAGATGAACATTGTGAAACCAAATTTTCATCTCTCTTGCGCTGTCATATTTGCAGAAATGCTAGCGAGACAGAGTGACTGAATTGATCAAGACCGAGAGCAGTTCTGAGGACAGCATGAAGCATGTTCCACGAACTGTGTAAGCGGTATGCACAGCACATGCCTGCCACCTCATATATCTCAATGCAATGCGTCTCTTATTGATCCGCTCTGATGCCAATACCAGACACCTGGCTAGCTGGGGTGATGAGGTAATCAGCTATCATGAAGATTGATCCACAGCACTCTGGCTGGGATTGATGCTAAGAAAGAGAAAATGAGCTGGTGCTTACTAAATGGAATGCAGATATTTTCCCCCTTTGTAAACAGCAGATAAGAGGGACCTTCTGATTTTGAGGGCACCAGAAGTGTCAATGTGTGTTTGTACCATCATAGCAATTCCTTCAAAAGAAGGAAGTAGATAGGAAGAAATGAAATAAGGTGTCTCTAAAGCTTTTCTCTTGTATAATAGAAAATATTTTCTCTACCTTACTTTCCAGAAATATATCTATAGCTTCACTTTCCCCAGTCCGTTCACTATTGTCCCTTTGGCTCATATCTATCTATTCACATAGTATTGCAAATCAAAAAATGTTATTCCATGGAACCCAGAGTTAAGAGGAAGAAACTAGTTTTAGCATGAAAGAAAATTTAACAAATAGATCATAGCTAAAGGCAGCATGAAACCTCTGCAGTCTAATTAACAGAGAGACACTAAAGACGATTTTGTAACGGAGCCAGAATCACTACCACGCAGGTATTCAGGTTTCAGACAGTTTCCCAACTTGACTGTGTTGTCCAGTTAGAAAAGGCAGCAGAAATGTATCAGAGAATCTGTTTCAAAGACTCTCTAACATGCCCTACTCCTACACAGATAATAAAATGCTTTCTTGTTTTGTTTGGCCTTGTTCTTTGTTTGCTTTAATGTCAATTAGAAACCTTATTTCTTTTAGCCTTTCACTCCTTTATTCATAAAAGTGACTAATAACTGCTAAGATGGACCACTATGGATTAAATTGCAGCCTGTGCTGCAGCTATACAGAAGGACTGAAGCTCCATTTTATTTTTTTTATAGGGTGATAGGTAACAACATTGGCGCAAAAATGAGGCAGAAATCAAAAACACAATCAGGACATGATTCTTCCTTCCTAGGCACATTGTATGATTCCTGGCCAAACCCTTCCCATTCTTCTGTGCTTGAAGACCTTATGAATGTCTAGATTTCTAATATTCACATGGATCTCTCAAAATGAAATATCATGGTTTATTAATTTCTCCTCCAAATTTCTCACCGATCTTTTTAAAGCATATAGAATGTAATTCTATGGAAGATTGTTTTTAAAGTAAACAGTTTTACCATCACAGTTTTCCCACAAACTGTTTTTCTGAAAAATTCTCTCCATATACTTTTCTTTGTATTCCTATTAAATTGGGTTGCATCCACATACCTTTAAAAAAGGTATGTTTTTCTGTAGGCCATCCTCTTTCAGGAAGTTCTCAGTTTGCCATTGCTAAGCTTCTCTTTTGAAATTATTATCTCAGGAGCTGCTCCCCAGGGAAATTACTGCAATCCAATCACCACAAATGTAAATTAAATCAGCATCCAATATAACCACAGCAGTTTGTGCTTCTCCCCACTCCTTTCTCCCTTTGAGAAATCTAATTCTGGAACTACTGGAATAAATTTCTCTCCCCTCCTCCCATAGGGAAATAATTCTAGAACAAATATGGTCTGTAGGAAAGTACAGGACAACGTAGTTGTGATGCTATGGTCTCTGTCTAGCTCATTTCACCTCACCACTTCAGCGCAACTCCTTCTGCTTAAACTCTCTTTTCCATTGTCATTGTCCTATATTTTCCAAGGTCAAGATAATGCTGTGAATTTGACTTTATATGTGAGACCATATTTGCAGAATTCCCCATTTGAAAGTTGTGGAAACTGCTCCCCTCTGTCCAGAGATTTAGAAGAGTTCAGGACACTCAGTCAGCACAGACGTAGCACATGGCCAGCCTGGACCCGCATTCATCTCACAGCTAAGAAAAGAGTAGAAGGTTGTGCAGGATGGAAAAGTGCAATGTTAGCTGGAAAGAGAACCAGGTGCCAGACTATAGCAAACAGTGAATCAAGCAAAGGAAAAGGGCTAGGTGTGCACAACCTGGGAGAATGGCAAAAAGCACTAAAAACCTTTGGAATTAGATTAGGAGCAAAAACACCTGGCTGATCCAGTCCTGCTCAGTAAGACTTTAGTTTTCCTCTTGTACACATATTTTGTAAAAAGAGTAAGTATCACACAAAATATTTCTCTCAAGTTATAATAAAGGAAACATTCAATTAACATTAGCACAAATAGCTGAGAACGTGACAGTATCATTCTGCAGTTTTTACTGACAGACAGTGATGGTGTCAGAGTATATCCCTATTAGTATATATTTGGCTTTTACACCTCAGAAAGGGATGCAATACAACCGGGCCAGAATGGAAAAACCTTCACTTTGTGAGCAGTATAAGCTTTGATGTATTTCCAATTTTTCCGTCTATAGTTAAGACTTAAGTTTTCTAAATATCTCTGGTCACTACAATGTTGCTATTAAGCAACTTTATTTATTCACAGATGGAGAGATTCTGTGTACAGAACTCATAGATGGTTCTTGCTCCCCCCTAAGTGACTGAAAATTCAGAAAATGTCAGATGTAGAAAAGAAGAATGAATCAATGCATCTTTTATACAATTTCTGGCAAGTTCACAATAGTGAAGGTCAGAGAAAAATAAGGGATAATGCTGTAAATTGTGTACATAAGCAAGAATAGTAAGAAGTAGTTAAAAAGTGCACTTAACTATGCAGCTGTATTCCAAAGGATGGCATCATCCAAGGAATGATAGAGGCACGGATTGGTAATGTAATGTAAGCAATTAGTTCTGGCAGCTACAAAAGAACTGGTGAAGCAGAAAAATCAGTCTCAAGAACTAATCTGTAACTGCACAATAGCAACGTCTTGATAACAGATCTGCAGCATGGCAGTTCAAATGGACAGGACAGAAATGCTATATGGATGCCTCAGATAACTGACACTCAACGAAAGACTCAGAGCCAGGTGAAAGCGGGGAATTATTCAGGAAAACTAAAAAGGAAAATACAGGTCAACCATCTACCACTTAAATGTAAGATGCGTCTCAGCAGATGAGGTCAGACAAAAATATTGCTTCAGTTTTACAGAGCAATTTGCTCCAAGAAAAATAACGTTTCTTTATGTACTGGTAAATGTAAAGTATTCTGTTCATTTCCAGTACGCACTAGCTTTGAGTTAACAAATCTTTTATGCATATATTTAAGCTTACACAGATTCACCACTCAAACAATATTATTGCAAGCTAGGCTTGCCCTGTTGTATGAAGTTTTGCTTCAATCTGTTCTTTGGACAGAACCATATAGGCAACTTGCCAGTGAGCCTCTTTGTAGATGACCTTGACCAAGTCGTTTCTCTGTTTTTCCTTCAGTACAATCCAACAGTAATACCGGCATTTTCTGCTAAGTAGGTTGAGAGACATTGGATTCTAATCCAGTAGGCAAAGTCTTTTATACCAGCTGGGTTCATTTAGATCAGAGGAAAGATGGACCTCCACGATATTATACGATGTAGTGTAGTGTCTGCATTTGTTTCAGGACTCCTGAAGAAAGCCAGATCGGCTGACCAAATTTACCTGGGTCCACCCCAAGAAATGGCTGGGAATGTGCAGGTTGGATTCTTTCCTAAAACACAAGACGTGCTCCAGCTGAGCACCCAGAGCGCTCCAGCCGCTAAGGGATTTTCAGCCTAAATCACCAAACCAAAGCTGGCCTGGGGTGAAACCCCCAAATGTATACATATAGACCTCAGCACCAACTATTCCACTGTTCAAGTACACCTATTTTAACTTATTTGTCAAAACAGATGGCAATTAACAGAAGTTCAGTGTCTAAAATGACATATGGATACCTATGGCCACCTGCTCTGAGTCTGAACTTCTTTTGTGGATATACTGGAGGCTATGAAGGTTGAGCTCATGCTCTTAATTGCAGTATTAACAGCTTTGCTCAGTAACCTATTCCTCCAAGAAACTGGAGTATAATATCCTAAATACACCTCTATAATATATTACTGAAAACTGGTCAAAGGTTTTAAAAGATATTGGAAAGAGGGCATGGAGGAAGAAGATCACAGATAGCTTAACAAGATAAATCTTGTTTCCCCAAGAAAGTAGGCTAACATAATTCATAAAAATACCGTCCTAAAAAGGAAAATTAAACTCAGATGATAGCCTTTCTAAGGCATATCTCAATGATTACATTTTAATGGACATAGCGTCACAAAAATTTTGAGAATCTTAAAGGGATTTTAGAGCATTGTTTTTTTCTAAAATATGCTGTCATTAAAGGGCAAAGGTAAACCCCAGCTAAATACTTTGGAGTCTGCACAACATATCATTTTCTTATACCTACTGTAATACCTCTGTCTTTCCAGTTTAAAAACCAAGCTTAATTTCTTCCAGTCTCCTGTCCACAAGTAACTCTTAGATAGTATTTAGAGATTTTAAGAAACTTACTGTTTTGAACTTATTGGACAGTCTGACAGTGTATGGCAAAAGACTTTGAGAATCTATTTTAAATTTATCTTTAATTTACCACAATTAAGTCATAAATTCAAAGAAAAGCAAAGTGCTATCATCCTGGAAGAAAATGACCAAGTGGGTCATTCCTGTTTTAAAAGTAGCTCACTTCTTTGGCTTGGAACTCCAACTGTGGAACTCCAAAGACCATTTATGTAACATGAGAGGCCTTTTCTGTGTCTTACGTCTATTACCAACTAAAAAGAGGTAAACACCAGGTTAAAAATGTCACTTCAAAACAGAAATCCCCCATTCTGTTCAAGTTTCTTTTAAGAACTGCCCCAGCTTCCAAATCACCATGACACGGATATTTTTCAGCAATTGAAACCAAGTAGTTGCAGAAGAAGCTACTAGCCAATCAACTTGGCACCTGTTTAGTAGTACTCACTTTGTACTGTATAATAGTTGCCTGTGTGCTCAAAACTAAAACTGAAAAATAAAGGTAGCTGCATTTAGTGGCTATAAAGAGCTTTGTCCTTTTATTTCCCTATTTTTGTGTAAATATGTTAACAACGCACTGTATGGACAAACCTATTGGATGGAATAGCTTGCAATTGCAGTATTTACTTCACAACATCCTGCACAGTAACCCTGGTGCAGACAATGAAGTTTCAGTTCAATGTGACTCTATATCCTGCAACACATCACAGAATAAATCAAAGTTAACTCATGCCATTGCTGTCAGTGTTTATGTATAGAGACCAAAACTCTGTTCAAAGGGATTTTCAGAGAATTCTCACATTGGAAACATGATATACTTAGCACCACAATTTTTAACATTTTTGTTAATATATAACTTGCTAATTACAGAGCAGCTTCTTTACTTCTAGTTTAAAATGCTCAGTAAAATCAGAAATCTGTTATGATCTCTAAAACATTAAAATCTGTGCATTGATAAATTTATGAAGGTAATAAAATGCTGCACACTTACAATGCTGCATCCCCAGACTCCTCTGGGCTAATTGTTGCTGTCTTTCAGTACAGGAAAAAAACATGTATAAATCTTATCTTAACAGAACAACAAAGCAGATTTTTATTTCATGCTTAAAAGGGAGAGACCATATGGGGACCTGACATGCCGAATATAAAGACAGGGGAAAAAAAAAAAAAAGGAGAAAACGTTGCACACCATATTACACTTCACAGTTGTGAGGTCCAAGTTGACACCCCCAAGGCTGGGGTCAGATAGGGGCTTTCGCAACTCACACCAGCAAAGAAAGCTGGGGAATTTGTGCCTCTGGTTGGGTATCTGTCACCAGGCACCTCTGCAGCCAGTCCTCTTCAGCTCCCCTTCCCCATGCACCTTCTTTGACATGCGCAAAATTCACCATAAAATATAATAAAAAAAGACCATAAATTAGGAACATATTCTTTTCTCACCGGTATTATGAGCCTGCTTTGCAGAAAGCACTTTTGTAAATGTCATGATGTACTGGAATCAATGGTAGCACGTACCCTTTAAGTGAAACAACAAAGTAATTCCTGGGAGCCATGGTATTTCACGACATCCAGGGTAAACACCAAATTTTATTGGCACTGTGGTTTATTCTCAGGTGATCCAACAAGAGAGCGCAATACATGAAAAATCTGTGGCGGTAGCCAAGCCATAACCGGGAGGAGATTTTATTATGTATGCATTCAATTCTCCCTGGGAATTAGAAAAATAAAACTAAAAGTGTGGTCTCCCAAAAACATGTGACCAGCACATTATTTCCTCCTTAATAAAACATAAATAAATGTGTCTAAGTTTCTCCAGATGGATATATTTATGCATTGGGGGAAAGATAAAATTCATAGGAACATCAAAGATGTGCTGAAAAGTTTCCTGATTAAATATTATCTGACCTCCAAGTGTTCTTCCTCTGCATTTCCTGCAGCAATTTGGCTAGTAGTCAATCTGCTCAGTCTTCCTTCTGCAGAAATGCACGTCAGGTTTATAAATATCTGAATCGGAACCGGGATGTAAAACCTCGTGTTCCCATTCAAACAGGTGAAGTTTATTTGTGTGTGTTTTGTCTGCACTTCAGACACAAATGTTGCTTTTTTCAATCTTTTCATATGAGAAAATAAAGGCATCCTGTGGTGAGAGCTTCACTCTGCTTGCATACCTCTGTGACTCAAGCTATTTCTGTTAATATCCCTTGATCAAAACCCAAAAGCGCTGGAGGAAGCCTATGTCTGCAGATCCCACAAACTTCTTGAAGTTCATCCTCAGGAGCATATTTTGATCTGTTGCTCCATGCAAATCAAAGAAGGAGAGCAAGTAACAGTCTAGACTCGACAGACTTTCGTTACAATAAATAATGTATTCTGCATACGCTCTTAGGGATTTTTACACACGCACGTCAAAACACTTCAGTGATAATTATGACTATTGCTTCTCTTGGTAGGTTGTAGCTTTTACTGCTGTAAGCAGGGATATATGGCAACTTACCTGCTGTCCCCCAAAGCTTCACGATCCCCATCAGGAGGACCACGAGGGGCGAGCATGGGAGCTCTGCTGCCGTCAGGCAATAGCAGGTAGATGATCCCATATCACAGTCCACTACAGAGCAACACGAGGGCCATGGCGACAGCAATGAAAAAACAGGCAACAAACAGCGAGGCTTCTCCATCACCACCTCCTCGCTTACACAGCCCTTTAAGAACAAAGCCAGTCCTAGGCTACGGCTGGGATGGAATCGCAGACATTGCAGTCAGGGCAATCCCATTTTAAGAGCTAAGTAGAGGTGGGGTAGCAGAAGGAAGATCTACAAAATAGGGTTTTTTATATATATATATGTATATAAATATGTATACATATATATTTAGCAAAAGACATCAAATAAATGCCTTCCTCCGCTTTAAAGGCTCATATTGTTCTGTACGAAGGATTAGATTTATTTGCATCCCAAAGCAGTTAGCTGTGTTTGCTGTGCTACCTTCATCACACAGCACTTTTCAATAGATTTAATTTCTACACACCCTTAGAGAGAGCTTTCCTTTCAAAGACAACTCAATGATATCCTGTGAAGACCATACGCTACTCTGGGGAGCCCACCTACTTTAGGATACAAATTAGATATGCAAACCGATCTTATCCCGAGCATCAGTTAGTGATGAAAGCATCCCAGACCTGGCTATTTTTCAAAGAGCACCTCCAATTGCTTTGCCTTACACTAAGCATTCCTGCCTCATCTTCAACAGCTGAGTGATCTTTCAGTGCCACAACGGGACCGAAATCCTGGCATAGATGTATCATGGGACAAGCTCTCCTCAATCACATTGCTCTTTTATATGCCCACAAGGACATCAACACTGGCTGTGCTAAAGTAAATACAATTTTTTGCCAAGGATGAAGACTGTCAGTGTTGTCAAGCTCCTGCAAACGTATAGAGTCTCAAGTAGGTCAGGAGGGTGTATAATTCTGCATGAACATGAAGTCACAGTTTTTCCTCCCATACTATAATACAATACAAACCCTGGGAAAAAAAAGTCCCAGTTAATCTATTATACATTAACAACTTTTTCTCACCTTTCCTCCACATTCAAGAGCTCTCCACTGTCCATATGGGTAGAGTTGTTTTTGTTCCACCAATATTCATCATTTTGGGAAACAAGCTCCATTTCTGAAACTAGAATTACCTTCTCCCAATAGGCCCATTCCATATGTTGGGGGCAACATTTGACGGGGTGCATTTCAGTCCATAAATTACTCAGAGAAAAGTGCAGTTATCCATATCTGATACTAATCAACTATCCCTCACGCAGCTCCTCCGCCCCACAAAGACGTCTGGGTCCCAAAGGTGCAGGGGAAGCAGGGCTGTGCTGCTGTATGGGGGCCCGAGAGGGGCGCTGTGGGTGACTCTGCATGGGGCAGGGCCCTCTGAGTTGGGCCAGGACAGCAACAGGTCGCACAGGGTCCCCAACACGGAGCGAGGACATGTTTGGGGAGCCCCACCAGGGCAGGGAGAGCAGGGCATCCCCAGCACCCATCTGAAGGGGAGGTTTTGGAGGAGGGCGGTGAGGAAATTTAGTCTGTTGGTGCCCCCAGGGCCCTGACATAGATGCCTGCCATTTGGAGGCATGAAAATCTCTTTGGAAAGCTACCTTTTAACAGTCACAGTTCAATAAAAAATACTAAGAAAAAATAATAAACCAGTTTCTAAAACATCCATGAGAGTGCTCTGAGAGCAAACAGGTCTAGACATTCAGGTTAGTATTTGCAACAGCTGTGTTTTCAGTGAACATAATTAACCTGAATATTAAATAAATACCAAATGTTCATTATCCACAACAAAATTACATTATGGGCAGTATTTTCTGATTATTCACACACACATCCTTTTTCCTCCTGAATTGGGTTCGTCATGAGAGAAATGTTACTGTCTTGCAGAAGACAACAGTGCCCAGCTCATGAGGAGTGTCAGCTCTGCTCCCTGTCTGTTAGGCAGAAGAAATACAAATTGAAGTGTGGGGAATTATAGGACCAAGGAAGCCCATACTGGGTTTTAAGAACTAAGCTTCTACTAGAAAGATTTTGTTTACTCCTCCTTACAGGTTGTAGAATCAGAATACAGTGAAACTTTAAAGATGTGCATGCATAACACAAGATCTAGGGTTACAAGATACTTCAGATTGTATCAAACCATCCATAAACCATCTTTGACCTTTCTCAGCTTTGGCCTACTATGTGCCTATATACATCAATACCAGACTACTAATTAACTAAAAGTTTGTATCTATTACAAGAAAAACTGTAGCACATTACCTAAAACATCAGAAGTAAATTCCTCATGTAGCTAAAAGATGGCTAAAAAAGATATTTTTACATGAGCATTTTATTTGTTGCTGAGTTATCTATTGAGATCACAGCAACACCAACAGTCAAGCTAAGAGCACTGCATTGGTCCCAGGTCCATACATCATGACAAATAATGAAAGTGCAAATACTATTAATTTAACTACACAGCTCATTATGATGAAAAATTTATTTGCAGATACCTCCTTGATTAATGACTAATGCCTGGTTAATCTTAAACATATCCAATAGGAAAGAAACTAAAGTCAATGAGAGGTACCCAGCATCACAGTGAACACAATTTATCACTCCAGTGAATAGTTCACGGCATTGTTTGCTGCGCTTGCAAACACACACACGCACACTTTCACAACCTCACCAGAATTACAAAGGATCCAGGAAATACAAGGCAGGAAAGGGCAGAAAAGCCGTGAGGCGTATAATATAGGTATTTGCATAGACAGTAGACAGACAGCTGTGAGAAAGGAGATATGCCTGCTGAAATCTGCTCTACACTCTTGTGTAACACTCGATGGCATTTGAGAAGGAGCTACCAAAATTGTCAGTGCTTTCTTCTTCATTATACCAACTCAGTTTCCACAGATATGTAGAGCTGCATTCCAGCTGGGCATGTTTCCTCCATGCCAGTGATTGAAGAGATTATTTTGTTTACATTTGCTGGTATCTAAGATCTTAGCTATACTTTCACTGTACCTCTTCTGAAGAATTATAAAGATGTGATAAATAAAACCTTCTGTATTTCTCCACTGAACTGCATGTATTTAGGTAAGCTTGAATTTTAGAGCAGATCCTTTAGTGCAAGTAGACTAGCTCACCTACAGCAAATGTTATGTCAGGTAAGACCTTCTAGCAGTAGGAGATGCTACCTGGAAAGAGCACAAAAGCCTGGACACCCTCTGCAGTCTCATCCTCTTGTAATAACCCAGCATCCACAAGAAGTGGGTAAGGGATGCTCAGAGGGACATAGAGTCTCCTCCTAGAGAGTCTCTTCATGCCAGTTTTATCCATGGATTTGTCTAATGCTTTTTTGCTTGCCTATATAGCTGCCTTTAGTAACGAGCTCCATAATTAAATGTATTAAACATTGGTTAAGATACTTATTTTATTAAGATACTTTATCTATTTTATTAGGTGATCCTGCCTCTCTGCTCAGCCCTGGTGAGGCCACATCTGGAGCACTGTGTCCAGTTCTAGGCCCCACAGTACAAGAGGGATGTGGAGCTGCTGGAGAGAGTCCAGCGCAGGGCCACGAGGATGATCAGGGGCCTGGAACATCTGCCCTATGAGGAGAGGCTGAGGGAGCTGGGCTTGTTCAGCCTGGAGAAGAGAAGGCTGAGAGGGGACCTGATCAGTGTGTACAAGTACCTGAAGGGAGGCAGTGAGGAGGATGGGGCTGGCCTCTTTTCACTGGTGGTCACTGACAGAACAAGAGGAAATGGCCACAAATTGAAGCATCAAAAGTTCCACAGGAACTTAAGGAAAAATTTCCTGACAGTGAGGGTGACAGAGCACTGGAACAGGCTGCCCAGAGAGGTTGTGGAGTCTCCTTCTCTGGAGATCTTCCAGACCCGCTTGGATGCAGCCCTGTGCCACGTGCTCTAGGTGACCCTGCGTGGGGGGGGGAATGGGACTATGTGACCTCTAGAGGTCCCTTCCAACCTTAGGCATTCTGTAATTCTATGACTCTATCTGTTTTATATCTATTTCAACCAGTTCCAGTGATCCCTATTGTGGGAGTTAGTGAGTGGAAATTTCACATTCACTTTATTTCCTGCCTTTATGAATATCCCCTCCCTCCACATTCTCCTCAAAACAGAAGAGTCCTGATGTCTGTTCAGTCATACTTCTAGACAGCAGCTCGATCCCATTGATTGTCTTGATTGCTCTTCTCCATACTTGCCTTAACTCCAATTCTGGTTTATTATAGTCTCTACCATCTTGTCAGACTCACTTGGCTGTAGATCTAAGGATCCCTCTAGAGTTCTTCTGTTTTGGCAATCCATCCATCCTATAGCATAACGGCTAATACAATAATAGATAACATGTTCAAAAAACAGGCTACTACTTTAACTGATTAAAGTCAGAATACAGAATGGAGCCATAGGCCTCAAAAAGTTACCAAATTTATTCTCTCAATAGCAAATATTAAAAAAAAAAGAAAAGAAAGAAATCAACATAGCCCTTCTTGAAAGCTATACACTGAAATTCTCATACGTTGTGCAGATGCTGAAGTTTTCACATATAGCCTACAAGATTCAGATCCAGTGCCTGCAGGTTATTTAGAGCTGTAAGAGTTGGGCAGATTCTTGTGACAAAAAAGTCAAGAAATAACTTCATCTTAGATACTCATCTTATTTCATCTTAGAATTTCATGCATTACTTTTTACTAATTTAACTAAGTGGAGTCTAAGTGGAGGAATATGTGCATAGGTACCTTAAAAACAGACCATAACAAATGCAAGTTTCTGTTCCAAACAGCCCCAAGATCCCATGTATTGACATCCATCAAAGCAAAACAACTTCTGCCAACAATAGCCTATGCCTATAGCAATGACTTCATTAATCTCTTGCAATCATAAGGGCCACCAACACTCTCACACCAGTGTCCTAGCACAGAACGAAGCAACACTCAGAGCACTCCAAGCACATTTGGAACAGCAGCTGGCTCCGGTGCCTGGGACAGAGGCAACTGTACAGATATCCGCTAAATACCTCAGTGCAACCCAGCGTTATACAAAAGGGTGAAAAATCACTGAAATTTTCATGTCACTTTATTACCAGGTTAGCCAACAGACTCAGTTCCTGTCTGAAAGATGGGAAGGAGGGGAAAGAGGAATGCATCCCAGGTCAGCACCCTTGCTCCTCGACAAAGCAGAAAGCTGGTACATCTGCAAGGGTAGGTGGGATGAACAAGCACGATGAGTGCTCACAGTAGGGAAATAGGCTGGAAAACTGAGGCATCACACACGTGAAAGACCATTACTGCTAGGTTGATTCAGAATTCTGCCAGGATTTAATCTGTCACCTCACTTAGTGTTTATGTGCTAACTCAAAACAATCAGTTTTAAGGTTTTCAGGAAAAGGTTGAAATAACAACTATAAAAGTTTGAGCTGTATGATAGTCTTTTCGGGATAAATACCCTCCTTTTTTGTTATATTGCCAGCCAAGCATGTCTACTACAAAAAAAAAAATAATTGAAGAAAAGCAAATGGTGGAGTAATGAGAAAATGCTTTTATTCCTGGGCATTGAATGGAAAGAGGTGATGAGAATGCTAGATGGAGCTTGAATAAAATTAACAATGTTTTCCATTCGAAATGGAAGAGGAAGAAAGGAACAATATTATCATGTACACCCACAACAGCTCTAAGGGTCTGCGGTTTTGCAAATGCGCAGTTTTTGCCATATAAAATCTGTGAAGCTGATGCAGGATTATGGTTTCTGAAATAGTAGCACCATGAGCTACACTGGAGCTGCTATAGCAGGGAAAGAAACTTTGAAAATTCAATATGGCATTGCCATATATTAAAGACTTCTTGCCAAAGATATAAACAGCAAAAGTAGCACTTGATTGGAAACATAAGTAAGATAATTTTTCTTTGTAGAGGTCCTTTAGGAAAAAAAAAATCAAAGTAAAACAAATGTCTTCAGAGAGGAAAGGGATAAAAATCTTAGGATAATGCTAAATTTGCAAGATTTGATGATGCCTAATTAATAGTTTCATGAACTTCTTGAGTCCAATGACTGCCTATAAAGTAAAAATCAATTTAGTGCTGCAAATCCACATGAGACACTCTACATTATTGAATGGCACAGAATATGTCAAAAATATGAAAGGCTTTGCAGGGACTTTTGCAATAAGTGAATTGTTGCACCTTGAAAGAACCCTGCAGGTGCTGTGACTCCATTTATCATAATTTTTAGTACATTAAAAGCAGACGCTATTTAGATAGTTCAGGACCTGACTGCAAGACTTTGGCCAGGGAAGCAGAAGCTACTCTGTTCAAAAGTAGCCACTTAATATATTCTATACTTCTCATTTATTGAGATGTAGGAAAGAACCTAAGGGTAAGAAAAAATATGCTTTTACTCTATATATTCTTTGGCTGTTCTGTAGTTAGAGCAGTTGACCTCTTATAAATAAGAGATGACAGATCCTATGTCTCAGTAAAATGGCATATTGCTAGTAGCCTCTGGGTTTTGGAGGCTAATACATAATTTTTAATAGTTCCTAGTCATTTTGTAAAAGTGACTACTGATTGTCTTCCATCTGAGAGGCACCAAAAGCTCCACTGAAAAGAAAATTTAGCAACTACTAAAGAATTAGTTTTTTTGGAGCAGTGTGCAACTCTCTCTAGAACATTATAGTGATGAAAAGAGTTCCTTGTCTGCCCTCCAGTTCACAGGGGCAGATGATATGAAGTTTTTGTAATAAAAGGCAGGAGAACCCCCAAGGATATTAGTTTGCTTGGAAATAACTATGCTGAAGAAAGAAGCTGTTAGAGTGAAAGATGGTGAGCTTGAAAGGAGAGAAATGAATGAAACAAGAATGAAATATTTTCAGAAACCAACATGCGTGCCAAGAAGGCAAAAAAGGGAAAGAAAACTGAAGGTTTCTGAGTGACCTTTACTTTTAGCACAGAAAATAAATGTTTCCTTTTATAGTTCCTTCTTAAACTAAAAGATGAATCTTTATACTTCTTTATAGTTTGCCTTTTAGTGAGACATTTCAGTTTTACATAGAATTTTGCGTGCAAGTACCTAAACTTACCCTTAAATGTGCTAGTCATAGTATAGCCACCTGTAAATATATACACACACATTTATGTTCAAGTGAAAAAAAAAAACAAAAACAAAAGACAAAATTGACAAAAATTTCTCATCTGAAATTGAGTTTGAAATTGAGTCTGAAATTGAAATGGCGTTTTGTAACATCTTAAGTAGTAAATCAAAACAGAAACCTGAATAACCCCAACTGTATATACGCACAGCTGTAATCATTGTTTCTTAGTAGACACTGTGCCTGTGATCGCTCCTGGTCCTCTTCCATCTCCTAGACAGCAGAATCCCAGAGTAGAATCAGATACTTCTCCGTCCCTCACCAGCCCTGGTGTCCCTGCCTCTGCAGCAATGTCATACAGAGCACACAGTAAGTGTCCTGCAGCAATGTCCTGTGGAAAACAAGGAAGTCCATAGCCACAGACCAATGGTTTTGACCAATTTACTCTTCTCCCAGAAACCAACCTACAGCTCTCCAGAAGTTTGCAACCACTCCATCCGTGCTTCACACCCTACAGCTCTTCCTGTCAGCAAGCGACTGACTGCCTATATGCATAGATCCCAAGGATGTTGTTAAGATCTTGGCTTTTATTTAGTCCTTTCGTACAGGAGAATTTTCTAATGGATCATGGATGAGTGGTAGTAGTCCGGGACATAGCTCTAAGACAAAAGCTTTCAGAGGATCTGAAGAACTTTTTATTTTCCCTGCAGTAAGGTAGGTCTTACTTGGCTTGGCATTGTGTACCAAAGCCCACAAGCTCATACTGACACATCAACCAGTGTCTTTGATCTGACCTCAACATTGGCCCTGCAGTCTGGCCTATTTCCATGAGGAAGAGGAGACTTCTTCCTTGCTTACGTATGATTTCGTGTATTTTGGTCTGTTTCTGGCATTCCTAGATAGTCTGCGAGTCTCTGTGGTGCCTTATATTTAAGTGGTTTTCCTCTGGTTTAGTCATAAACAGCCAGGCCAAGATACTCATGTCTCCAAGCTCAGGGCCATCAGGTAATTCTGGGTGGCTCTTCCTTTCAAAACATCCTCGGGATATCTTGGGTTTCCTGCCAGAAGGACTAACATAAAAGAGAAGATTCAAAAAGTACTTATATCCTGAAGGTTTTGTTCAGGTTTGGCTCATTTCCTGCACTTTGCTGTTAGCTGTGAGAGGAGAAGGAGAAGGGAAACGTGCGGCTCACCTTCCCTTCCCTCCCTGCGGCCAGACATGGTCCCTGTCTCCTTCTCCTGAGGAGAAAAGGGAGATAGCCAGGCGGGATGTGGCTTGGGATGCAGAAGCAGGGCAAGACTTTATTAATTTTTGCCAGCGCAGAGGAACAACTGCTCCCCTATAAAGGACCAGTTAAGATGATATTTTAAAGCATTTAAAGATGATAATTTAAAGCACATATTTTAAAGCTGTGTCTAAATCTTCTTCATCCTTTCAGCTTATAAAGCATTTTTACATGCTCAACTCCTCTCAGGTTTTAAAGCTCAGCGTCTCAGTTCTGATTTTGCCAGGAATTCAGTAGCAGAGAAGAAAGCCTAACAAGATGATTTTCTGGCCCTTGAAGTCAATGCTGTACAATGAAAGCCTGCATGATATGACACAGAATATTACATATTCTGTTCTCTTTTTAGTGCTAGATACAATGGAGCTTTATCAATAAAGGCATTCTAGCAAAAACTTCTGATAAATAGTTGGTGTAGTGCAGCTAAACGGAGAAAGAAAACAGCTTTAATGACAGACACAAGTCCCTTCACGCAGTGTGCTTCTGGAGGGGTTATTATAAGCAGTATTAGTAGCCTATTCTTCAGTTTCCTGCTTTTTGATATACCTGTGATTCAGGACCGGTTGTAAAAATCATATTACCCATTTCACCTTATAAATCATACAGCATATTGAAGCATGCTTATAACACACTGCCAAATTTATAACCTGCTGCTAACTCTCCTCTAGCTCAGTCCCTCTTTCTCCTGCCTGTCAGCAAAGGCTCAGAGAAAAGGAAGTTAGGACACTGAAAAAATTGGCAAGAAACCATAACAAGGGAGGAAATACAAAAAGCCTAAGAAAAGAAGCAAAAGCATCCTTCTCTGTTGTGTTTTTAAGTCAAGTTGCATAGGAGGAAAAAAAAAATGGTTAGACTCATTTTCCACTGTTGCAATTTCTTTGTCCCCTACAAAACTGTTTTTGTTTTACAGTAGTGTGAGGTCTGTGAACTGTATTGGACTGTTAGCAACCCTAACATGGCACATTCATGTACCTCTACAATAAGCGGGGGCAGAGAGACATAATCCCTGGCTAAAACGTGAAGTAGCAAAGAAAGGACTAGGAAAATAGAAAACAAAAAGAAACAAAAAAAAACCTACTTGGGATTGCCGATTTACTGTTTCTCCAGGAGAATCCCAACTGCTCTGAGTACTATGAAGTTAGGCTCCTTGACCTCACATTGCTATAAATCAGCAACAATTCTACTGACATTAATAGAGTTATATCAATGCAGGGTCAGAATCAAGTCCTCAAAGTCCTCTATTTTGTTTTTTTCCTTCCCATCCCCTCTTCCCCTTCAGGATAGATTTTCCATCATGATTATGAAATATATGAAGAGGTAATTGAATACACAGACTGACATCCGCTGTTTTCCTGCACTTAGACAGTCTGTAGATGAGGGGACCTTCATCTCCTGAAGGTAAAAGGGAGGCAAGGTAAACGAGGGAGTTTGCAACTCCTCTGAAAAGTAGAGTTGTGTGTAGGATTTTTGCAAAAACATCAAAATTTTAATCTGCCCAGCAATGATCTGAGCTGGATACCCCTCTGCTGAGTGAAGCACAACCTATCTTTGTCCCTTTTACCTCAAATCAATGCCTTAACACAGCCAGTAAATGCCATGGTGAATGTACCCTCTCCCAGAACTCTAGCCAGAGGTGGACGGTCAGAAGTTATGCTTTGTTTCAGTTCCAACTTAAAAAAAAACATATTAAAAACTTAGAATCCCCTGTAAAATGGGTTCTAATGTATCCTCTTGTCAGCTCTGTCGACTGGCCCAAGAGGTCAGCGAGAAACCTTAAGGCCTTGTGTTTACTGTTTCAGTTTTAATCCAGCTGCACAGTCTGTCAAGTTGGCTTCCAAAGTCTTTTTTTTCCCCTCATCTTGCAGTTGGATATGTTCTCCATTACGCCAATAAGATACTACAGTTCTTGTACCCCATCCCAATTAAATATATGATCCTGGTCATTGCGGCATCTGTATGTTCCCTGCTCACAATAAGGTATATTTCTATGCCTATGTGATACAAAGGTCTGATATTGCTTTCCTTCCTGCGTACACTAACATTTTTTTCCAAAACTACTCTAAGGACACAACTCATGGATAACACCACTGTAGTCGCAGCGCATATTAAAATATGATGTGCCAAACAGGCTAATTCAACATTCCTCTAAGAGACCCCTGAAAAGGGGCTGGAGTGTCACATACAACCTGCCATTATGAGCACTGAATAAAGATGGATGATAGCAGTCAGACAGACACTAGTAAGTGGAGACATAGACATGATCTAAAGAGTACAGATTTCTTGCACATTATTAACACCATCATTTTCATTGAGTTATTTCAAGTACATTGTATAGTTGCTTCCAGTGATCCATTTGCCCATGCCAGAAACTTACTTACACCTTTGGAACAGCCAGTGAGCTTGGGGACAAAGAAGTCAGGTGAGCTGTATTCAATATTTTGTCAAGTAGCAGTGCCTCAGCAATCAAGTGCAGCAACCAAGTGCAATAAAAGAAGTCTCTGTAAATGCTCAAGATGATAACCCCATCCAGGAGATCTCACATACTTAATGTCAAATGAGAGGCATTATCTGGAGCACTTGCAGGATAAGAACACCACCACAAAATTCAGAGATCCCAAAATAGCAGTTATTTAACGTGATAGTTGGTATCACAAAATATCAATTATCGACAGCCAACAGAAACACATACATTTTTAACTGCTGCCCATCTGTGTATCTGTGAAGCTTGGCTGTGACAGGTGCAAAATATTTGTAAGTACTCTATGAATTAAGGGCAGAGGATTGTCATTTCCAAAGCACATGGTACATGATGGTAAAAATGCCTAAACACAAAAAATCTTGAAAGGAAGAGTTGGTCATTTCATTTATGCACTCTCTAGTGGGTTCCTCATTTATCCAAAGAACTGTCACCAGTGTCACTATTTGGCTTGAGAAGCTAATTGATGCAGCTGTGGCCGAACTCACAATTTTTGCTGGCAAAACAACATGACATGCTGTGGAATTACAGCAGATGAAAGAAATCGCAGGTGCTCAGCAGAGAGATACAGCAGGAGACCAGGTTTAATCCATGAGCGTGGAAGACCCATCATAGAAAAAAGAAGACACTCTTTTTGTACATTGTGTGTGAGGAAAACAGAAAGCTGTAAGACACCAAAAGATTCCTGACTTGAAGGATTAGCAGATAAACAGCTGGAATACCAATGCTATTTAACTTTGGGGTATCTCCTTCGAAGTCACAATCCACTGCACTACCAGGCAATTCCTGAAAGAATTTTGTCCATTCTAGATGTTGGATGCCCAGGAGGAAAGTGACTGCAGCAGCTACTACAGGCGACTGCAAGATCAGTCAGCTTTAATTGCATATGTATGTCTATATTATCTGAAAGACTTTAAATTTCAAACTCTCGATATGTCACTGTGGATTTCATAGCATGAAATGGGGCTGCACTGAAACTGCCACATTATTTGAATTAGTCTTGAAGAGTAAAATTGGAAGATTCACTAGAGACCCATTGCGAGTTTTAGTTCTTAAAGAAAAAAAGTTATTAAAAAAGAAGTTGCAACTCACGTATTGTTGTGGACAAAGCTTTTGCATGGCATAGTTATCTGTCCTTTTAATAAATCACTCCAAAATTACTTCTACCTTTTCACCACTACTCTCTCCCCCTCATCTCCCAGGAAAGACAAAACAAACAAAAAACCCACAATACTCACTTCAGACAACAGAATAGATATGAGTCATCTTCTCATGCTTTTTCCATTTTGAGCATCGTGGGAGTGGATGTAAATTAACTGGATGCAAAATAACATCCAGTAATTCTCTGAATAATTGTAGGTTATTCAATTCAGTCTTTTTTCATCTAAAGAAGAATTTTATTCTGCATATTTCAGTAGAGAATTTCATTTAATCTCAGTTAACCAAAGTACTTTTTTTTTGTCAGCTGCAAATTTTCATACTAAATTTTTATCCTGTTTTCCAGGCCACACATTACGACATATGGAATGATTTCTTAATCCACTGACATGTTCTACTAAATGGTGCCAGCTTCCAACAAGATGATTTATTTTAATCCCTTCTCCTGTCAAATACCTTTACTCTCACTTGGTCTTTGCTAATTTTTCATGATGGCCTATGAATACTAAGCCACAGAAGCTAAGGTCCTTGGTCTGTAGTCTTCTGATTCTTCTTGTTGTCTTGACATTAACTAGACATCCACAACAAGCATAAGAATTTGGAAAACCAGCCTGTATGACTAAAGTATTGAAATGCGAACTACTTTTCTCTCGTTGATCTTCTCAAGAGTGCCCACTTCTTTGGAGCACCTACATTTTAGTCAGCATTACATACGTTAAGACTTTGACATAATCTACGGGTACAGAAAAAGGGAAAGCACAGTCTACAAGAAAAGCTTTTTGAATCCTTGTTATTTGTGTGTTTCACAAGGCGGTTTATAGTCTTCTCATTACTTCTTTCCAGAAACACCCTAAATGTAAGTCTCTCTCTTTTTTTTTCCTTTTTTTTTTCTCAGATTTAGAAGGAACACGAATCAGCAAAGCTGTACACAAAGAGGGTCAAAACATATTTGTAAGAAAAAAAGATCACGTTTGCAAACAATTAAAGTTGGTAGGGAACATGGATTATCATACTGTGAGTTACTATTCTGTATCAATCATGGGGAACATGACTAAGATCTAATCTAAAAGCTAAGACTAAGAGCTAAGATCAGTAAGAGCTTAATAGGTACTCTTAACAAGAATGGTACATTTAAAGCTTAACAGTCATTTTGGTATTTGTTTTAGAAGAAATGACAAAAACAATGTAAGTCCTATTTTCAAATAATCTTTCATTCACAAGGAGCATGTTGGGAAATTGTTTTTTGTTGGAAGCCTGTTTATATTAAGTGTAATATGCGTACACTGGTAGTTCTCAATATATTTTTACTGCACTGAAGAAACAATGGGAACTTGTAAATTCCTCTGCCCATAATAGAAAGACTATACAGCCTTTTAGATAAAGTGTTTTTTTTAAACTAACCCTGCACAAACAATTGTATTTAATAGGTGAGCTTAGCAACACTGCAGGAGGAGAGTTACGAGAGACATTTTTACTCCTGAGACATTAATACTACACACAGGAAATAATTATGTATAACAAATGTAGGAGTGTGCAAATATACCAAATGGTTATTATTGACTCCTGTATTCCTTTTTGTTTGCAACCGTAAATCACTCTTCACCTAAGAAATTGAGTTTGAGCCTCTCATTTTCCTTAACTAAAGCACTACCTATGGTACAGGCAACAAAAGCTTCGTAGCACCCACGCAAACACCTATTACACTAGATTTGCACCTCTTCTCTTCGAAATAGTCTTCCTGCCCATAACATTTGTAAATTAATCAGTGATGATGGCCCTATGGCATATGCATGATTGCATACAGCAGTATAGGGAATTAATGGAAAGACTTCGGCAATTAATCATCCACATATCAACTTGCATTTTGCTTGTGCTTCATTTTAGAAAGAAACTCTATAGCTATTGTTTTTTTTTTTCATCAAATTTTGAAACTTATTCCTGTTCTTAATGACCGCATGTGTTCTCTGGAAAAATGTAATGACCTTAGTTAGCATACAACGAACATATCTCTGAAGGCAGAAAAGGATCAGTGAGAATAAAATTTCAAAAACTCAGTGTTTTCTATTCACTAGCTCCCAGAAACCACAATGAATCAAACCCATTTGTGTTTGCTAAAGGTAAAATTTCACCCAACTGACATTTAATTCAGCATCATAAATAACAGCATAAGATTTGAGGATCAATTTTTCGTATTATTCAAAAGCCATGATTCCCAAATCAACATTTCTTAGCTTCAATTTCTAAGTCAACTCATATCAGACATTAAAACAATAGAGGAAACCTAAATATCACTGCACCGCAGACTAGCATAATACACAGCTCAACATTCACCTGATGCAGTGAACTAAGGAAACAGTTTTGTAGCATATTTTTTAAAAACTGTGCAAGTCATATTGTCATTCATTTAACAGAAAAAGATTATTATTTGAAATAGATATTATAGATTTTGCATGAACACATTTTTTAATATATAAGAAAGGCATAAAAGGCAAATAAAAATATCTGAGTTCCAGGTATAGAAGTATTTTCATTAGGGAGGTTATTCATGGGAGTACTCCAAAGAAATCATTTGCAAGGGAGTATGTTGTGCAGAGGTGAAGGTCAGTTCTGATTCCTTGAAGAAACTTGTATAGTTATTAAAAATAGCGTATTTATTTTAGAAAAGTAAAATCTCATATAGTGAACGTCCATAAAATGGACTCTGCATTTTTTGTGTGTGTGTAAATAAATGAAGGTAACTGATTTTATACCTGTGGTACAATATTGCCATAAAACTGCTTTTGCAGATTAGGCCTATCCTTCTTTCCTGCATGGGTTTATTCCTCCATGACTCCTATACAGCTGTAAGACATTGCTTATATTTGTAAAATGCTACAAAAATCCCAAACTTTGACTTGTGTCATCATTCACATAGAGAGTGTGCATTGGTGAACAACATATTTGATAGCTGGCTGAGTTTGTAGCTATAATAAAATTTTAGGAAGCAGAGAAGCCTGATGTTTTCATTTAAGTTGGTTCCTACAAAACCATTATTGCAGGAGAGTTGCAGCACTTAGAGTTTTCCAAATAATGGCACTCTTTCTTGAGTACAGGTACACTGAGATTCAGAACAATAGAAAGGCATCTGTTCTTGAAATAAATTATTTATGAGTATACATGAAAGTATATATACATTTACATATATTATATATAAAATATACACACAAATACACATATACATACATACTACACAACAACATAAACAAATATTCTCATTGAGTTATTAATGCAAGTGACACCCCAGCAATTGTGCAAAACCCCATCAGGAAATGTCATTTTATTGAAACAAGCAAGAAGAGATCCAACAGATTCCAAAACCCACTAGTGTCTTCCATTCTCAAAAGTTTGTCTGTTGCTCCTGGATATGGATTTTTTTTTTTTAATTGCTATGGAACTCTGAACAGTTTCAGGACACGTGCTCTAGACTACTAACTAGCAAGATACCAAACACTCAAATTATAATCCTCCATTTTCAGATATTTATTCGTTTGTAAAAACTTCAACCATTTGGGATAAAATTCTCCTGTAAAGTACCTACTGATATGCGTTTCTTTCATGTCTGTGTTTGTGTCTCTCTCTCTCCCCTTCCCTATTCAGTCTAAATGATCCAGCTCTTTCCAGTAAGGTCTGTAGAAAGAAATACCTTTTTCATTGTAAAATACTAGATAGAAGCCTGTGATCATAAGTCAGAGCAGGCACTTGTCATTTAGCAGGGATGACCCTTGTGTCAGGGGCATACTTTTTGTCATTTCTGCAAAACACAACTTGACTGAGACAGAAATAAGATTTTGAGGAAAACAAAACAAACATAAAATCCCAAAGCCAAAAACCAATCTCTCCATAGTGCTGCTATATCTTTAAAGTTTAATTTCCCAAAGCTAATAAAGGCTGGTTGTTACTCTTTCTGTAGCTCTGAACTTGTGAGGTTCGTGTTTGATCTAAATTGTAGAATGAGTGGCATTATACGTCTACTCTTGAGAAACTCAAGTGCTTATAAAGGCAGCATATCCTCTCCTCCTCTAATGCTGTTTCACACAGAGGGTAGCAACTACTCCATTAGCTCCCTGAATGGAAATAGAAGTCAATGTGATGCTATGAGGAAATTTCTAAGAGTTGTAAGTATTTAAAATCTCAAAAATAAGTCATGCAATTAAAGATCAAATTTAAGCATGCTGAGAGAGAACAAAAGGAAGAATATTTGTAATATTTCTTGGCATTTGTAGGGAGAGTAACATAAGCATTGCAGGAATTGTAGTGGGAAGGTGAAAGCAAGGGTTGGTAAAGAATCAAGTTTATTGCACCTGCTGAAGTTCTTGTTTCATATTTTACGAGCCTAGACTATTTACATACTTGGTTTCTGTGGTTTTCAGTTGCTGAATTTCTGTGATTTAATTTGGAAGGACTCTGAGCTAATCCGTTTCAGCTGGACCAAGCGGGAGCTGCTCTTTCAAAATATGACATGTAAATTATACTGCATACTTTGAAAAGTTCTAAGTATCTTGTATCAAGAACCCAATATTAATGACCACCTTTCTGTCACTATTGCGACTTACAGCTTGCAGAGCCTAGAACTTTGAGTGATGCTCCAGAAAAAAAATCAGGAAGAAAAACTCATTTAGTCACTCCAACAAGATTTGAAGAATATTCTGTAAAGGCTATACGATGCTACCCACCTGCAGAGCACTAAGGAGATGCAAAGGTGTCCAGCTGTCCACTCAGCCTTCTTCAGCTCAACCCCAGTTAATAAAACAGTATGTACTTCTGTAGTCAAAGATTCAAAAAAACACAAGTGTTCAGTCACACTGAAATATGTTAGATGATAGTCTTAAATGCTGGTTTTCCTAATCTCTTAAGTACCCAGTTTTACTTAATAATGTTCTTTTATAATATGTGATATATAATATAATAGTATGTGAGAAGAAATCAAGGCATAGGAGTGATTATTACTACAACAGATGCAGTAATCTCCGTCTGAACACTACTCTAATACAGAAGCAGTACCACTGATATCAGTTAACATGAGTTATTGTGAATAAAGGAAACTACCTCACAAATGGCATCTCAGAAAAAAAAAAGATTATATTCTCAGAAAAGCAAAGATCTATCATGCCACCACTATCTTCACACAGTAGAGTTAGTATGTTATTTGACTTTGCCATTGCAACTGAAATTTACATTTAGTGTTTAAAATAAACTGTTTGAATCAGGTATGTGTATTTGTGTGTCTACATACACATATGGGCAACTGAAAATCAAAGTGTGCTCTCAGAACTGAAATAAACTAGAATATTGCCTTGATCCAAACAATGAAGACTCTGAGCATGTGCAAATCCAACAAGCTATTCAGGCTCATGTATCACACTGGTCAGTACTTTTGGTATTGTTGGTATAGGGAGGAGGTAATAGGATCCATCAGCCATTTTTATAAACACACATTTTCTGAAAGAAGTACGATTTAGTGATGACACCAAATAGACACAACTATGGCTGACGTGGATGCCAAGTAATTGTATATCTTAACCAGACATCATAAGAATACATAGCTTTGATGACTTGGTTATATAAGAAAAAAAAAGCTTTCTGCTCTTCCAATATCTCAGTGACATTAAATATCTATCATTAAAAGGTTTTTTTTTATTTTTTAATTTTTATTCTTAAGCATTTTGATAACAAAAAGGACAATATGCTTTGTCCACTTAGGAAGACCTTGGTAAGAAGATATCAAGCATCGCCACCTTTCCCATTTTATCATCTAGACTAGATTAAAAATTTCAGGACTGTGAAAGTGTTACAGATACAGATTAAACTCAGGCTCCAGTACACAGAAATTGGGCCTACAAAGAAATGTAAAATTCCCACAAGACTATATTTGACTCATTTGACACAGGCTATGCCTATCTGAATTGCTGGTCCCTCTAACCTTTACAAGCACCAAGCCAAACGGCCAAGTCCATGTACCATAGCAGCCAGTTCTAGTAAAACATTAAGTGCTTTTAACTGTCTTACACAGATACATAAGGGAAAAACCTACCAAATCTCACAGATGTCTGAAATTATTATTCCATGTACCAGTGCTGAGATTTTGACAGCAGTTATCAAATCTGAAGTTCTGCTTAGTCAATACCAGCATTGCAAGTCAGAACTTTAAGAGTTTCCATTTTCCCTTCAATACTGGTTTTCTTAATCAGATCCTCTTCTTCTGGACTCACCAAATCATTTCTCTTCTTGCTAAGCTATAGAGTAACACGAGAAGCCAAACTGAGACAGAAGAGTGAATTCACCAACATATAAATCCACCAGACATTAAAATGAGCAGGTTTTTGAATGCAAGCCATACCACATACAGTTGTTAGGCAAAACATGCATCTCTTCTTTTACAAAGCAGTTCCTTAACTCTGTTACACTCTAAGCTCTTCTGGGCTTTGTGTGATTCAGACACCGTGTCCAAGCCTGGTATGAAAAGTCAGTTCCATGAGCAAGATCTGAAATTTAAACTTAAATTGCTCACTTTTTTTTTTGTCAATTATGTCCCATTTGGATAAAACCTGTGCTACAGGAGACAAGTCAGGTGGAGTCATCTGACATTTGTGTAATTTTTTTAAAACTAAATACCTATTGGCTGCGAAATATTTTGCAAGCACAGAGAAAACAAAAAGTGGCTAGTCTCTTCTTAGTTTTTTTCTAGCTTCTGCCTACACCTGTAACAAATTTGGCACATGATATTCACAGCTCTGTATAAGACTCAAGTGCCTTATATTCACAGTGATGGAAGATATGATTGTGTACAGATGCTTATTTTCATTTTTCAACTGATTCCTCTTTCTCTCTCCATACTTATTTTGGTGTTATTTGGGGAAAGGTTGGGGATTTGGGTGGGGTGGGAGGGAAGGAAAGTAGAAAAGGGGTTGAGAAAGATAATAGACTAAAATGCATAGGGTTTGGAAATATATTACATGGAGTCTATGGGAAACCAATATTACAAAGAAAGCAATTTACTGTCCAAATGCAGTCCCAATTGCCTGCAGTCTACTTCTATTTACATACCTAGGGAGACTCAACGTCTGTAACTCATTCAGGAATCAGTCATCTGAGCTGCTGACAGAGCTTGGATTTCACCAGAACATGCTGGGGTAGAGACCTTCAGGTCCTGTGTAAGTGGTAATAAATAATTTTACTTTTTACTGGATGCTTACTTTTTTCAATGAGATAAACAGTTTATAAAATTCAGATGAGCATATATAAATGGACACAGCACCGCTCACAAATCAAACTCTCGGCATTTGGCAACTTTTCTGGACTAGGTGTCCATATCACACTAGCTTGTGGCAACAGTGACCAAGGGAATAGTACTAGGAGCCTGCATTTAATGACAGAGATCTTAAGCTAGAAGACACTTCCAGGAAATGCTGTGCTGAGAGTTACATCATCTCTAAGGTATCAAAATGACTTGTTTCTGTCCTTCACAAAGTGACACAAGTGTTTCACTATTCACTTCAGTGAAAACAAGAACAAACAAAGAAACCAGGAAAACAAAGAAATGTAATTCCACTTCTGACTCTCTACACTTCTCTATGCACATGTGCATCTAGATTAATAACTTGAGCTCAAATTTTCACAGCCTTACAGTTTTCAGAGCTTTAATTCTAATGTTTCATCTAAGATGTGGACCAGCAGAACTAGTCAAGAGCCCAAGCACTCTCCAACCCCAAAAAGCGTATCACCAAGTATGTAATCAAATCTGCAGAACTACTCAGTCTAATACTGTTTAGCTGTTTCCTATGTGCAAAATGGCAGCAGGCCTATTATCTGCCCTCAGGTCAAACTACGGGTGAAAGTGACTGCCCCTTGTCTCAAACTTTCCTTAAATGTGTCTCAAGAAGACAGGGAGCAATACTGTGGCATGCCTTGCTTTCTGTTTCACAGACCTCCAGACCTCCTTGTCTTTCACATCATTTTTCCTTCCTGAATTCTCAGTTTGGCCCTTTTTAGCCTTCAAGGAGAGCAGTTACCTAGTCAGACTAAAGCAAAAAAAAAAAAAAAGATGGCCCTGTCAGATGTTTGAGGAAGCTTTGTAATATCATCAGTTCTGCTCTATTTTTATTGCATTTAAAAACATGCATGCACACAACTACAGCTGGCTGAAGCTTCATCTCAATTATTAGGATTCTACAACTTCCTGTGGAAAGGAGAACATTGTTATTCAGGCCAGAGCTTTTCCCGTACAAAGTTCAAACTCAAAAAAAAAAAACCTAGCCAAGGTCAAGGAATACAGAGTGAGCCTATGAAGACAGGTTGCAAGTAAGCCAGAAGTCAGTAGAGCTGAAGGTGATGGATGACATCTATAGGTACCTGTCCTCTGGTTACCGTTGGAAGAATAAGTTTATACCACAGTTGTCAAAGATGAAGCCTTAGTCTAAGGAGTTCATGCTAATCAGGCTATGACTGACATTCTCCTTGGGTCTCCTCCAGTCATGTAAGTGTAGAAACTCCATCTGAATCTGTTATACCACTGAAGAATCATAAAAGAGAAGAAATTCAAAATAAGTTCTAGAGATCTTTACTAACATCTATTGTATGATAGTTAATTCTGTATTAGTCGCTTTAGAATAACAGGGAGCTTGTTTGCCTGTCTGGATATGCTGACACACTTGCAGGCAAATGTACCCTCTGCTGGAGCTCAGAGAGGTGCCCATCTCATTGGAAACGATTGACTTCTCTGTAGTATCATTTCTCCATACGGCAGACTGCTATGCCTGTTTCTTTCCCCCATCCTCATCCTGTCTGCCTAATTTGCTCTAAAAATTGTCATGGGATGAACAAAGAGTTTGCAGTTCATGGAGCCCAGAAAGCATCCCTAGACCTTTCTTCTGGGTATGGGTATGTGTATGTGTAGGTATGGCTCGGGCACTTCCTTCTGAGTTTTCAAATTAGTGAGTTCCTCATTTTTGAATCACTGACTGAATCCTCCTATATGATTTCTCCAGCAAATAGATTTTGCCTAGGGATCATATTTCTAAGCTTATTATGCTGCCCGGATGTAATCATAATGATATTTCTACTTGTTTATGAGTTGGAATAACTCAAGATTTTGTTCTTAGAGGAAACTTTGGGTTTTTTTTACCTTGTTTTAAGTATGGATCCGGTCATTAAAAGCACACACACAATCTGAAGTAAATGATTTCTGATTTGAGAAGTGAACGTGCACAAGAAAAGACAGACATCTGGAAAATACAGGAAATGCAGTTCAAGTGCTCTGAGTAGACGGTTCAAGTTACTTTTCCCAGATAACTATTCACCTGCCTCCTACAACTCACAGGCACTTGCTAACTGTAACTTCCAACCTCAAGCACTATTTTCACTTAAAACTAAGAAACATGATTCTTTATAGAATGTAAATAAGTTTTTATACTTTCAATTTGCTGTGAATACTAAGAAACCATCTCTATTTTCTATGTGATGAAAGCAAAGGAAAGCAACTTTTATCTGGCTTGCCTGAAAATAAATTTATGTCTCCTGTTCATTGGATACGCTCCTTGTCCTATAAATTACTAGGAGCTGAATTTAAACAAGCTCTCCACTAACAAGTTTTCAATCCGCCAGGTTTCCAAATTATTCCACTGCCGATGGTCTTCTACATCCTCAGGAAACATAGCTAATTATACCAAAATTATAACAAAACGGTTCGTACTCACATTTTCATTTAACATTTGCCAAAGTAGTAGGTTTTTTTCCACTAAATCCATTGTCAGGTTTGCACCAGTGAAAATATCTGTACTCCTATTTTTTCCATATGTGTAGGGGGGTTGGCCTAGTTGATCTCTAAAGCTGCCTTCCAACCTTAAGACTCTACGACTCTATGATCAGTCTAGGTACTTCTTGAAGCTATTAGGAATTTACATCATTTCCTAAAATCACCCTTCATGATTTCCAAGTCTCAAACCAGACATAAGCTCTAAATTTTTCACTTCTTCATTAAAATGTCAAGTAGTAAGGAATTAGTCCCAGGAATAAAAAAGAATTTGAGAAAAATCTAACAGATATTTCTGCGGTAGAGGCAAAATCTCATACAAAACAACTTTCTCACTGTACTGTATCAGAGTGCTAAGCCCCAAGTATATATTAGTACTCTTTTGTGTGATTAGTGATCCAGCCCACCTCAAAGGGCACTTTTCTTATTCAAGGAGGCCTTTAGTGTCTTGCTGCTACTGTGGTTTTAATGAACCTTCATACTTATGGACTTATCTCATCTTGTGCCTCTCCAACATCAAGTACAAGGAGCCAACAGGGTCATCCAGCCCATATCTTCCTCCCCTCACAGACACATGCCTAAATCTCTTCCCACAGCCTTGCATTCCCAGGGAACTGGAATTTCCTTTCCTTTGGGGCAGAGCTGGAGTATTCGGTTTGACAATGTAACTCTTCCCCCATGCCCAGGTGGTTGGCTCAGAAATGAGCTTAGAAATTTGCAGGTACCCCTTCCCTTCTGGGGATGAGCTGAGCTACCTTTCCTTACGTCTGCAAGGAAGGATTTGACTGCAAGACATCAGGCAGTCTCAGCACTGGCTTTTTGCGTGGGGAGCCACCTGCAAGGCCGACAACTAATTCATCACTCCCTGCAGCACCTCTCAAGCCCTGGTTACGCTGATAAGTGGCACAAGCAGAGGCAAGAGACAGGATAAGAACTCACTAAATTCTTGAATCTTTATTCTGCAGTTCCTTTTTTTTTTTTTTTTTGGCCACCACATTTCTAAATTTGAACTCTGTTCAATCACAACAAACAACATGATTCTAAATAATTCAGCAGCAAAAAGTCCCTGTTGAGAAGGATGAAGCTGTTTGTAAAGAACATAGCTGCAGCTGCTTTCACATCATGCCTAGAAACCATCATCTTTATTAGCAATAGCTTTTTTTCACTAGCTTATTACATCATTATCTTGGTAGCTTCTCACAGTTGCCATTAGCAGGTTAATCTTCAGAATTTGAATCAATGGTGAATATGACCAAGCAGGATTCTTAGCAGGCCATAGTTACAGGTTTTATCTGAGGAGTTTTTTTACAACAGTCCAACATCTACAGACTCCACAGCTCCACTTAAGAAGGACCAGCCAGATGCCACCAAAAACATTACTGTTAAACGAGCTACTTCATTTAATACATCTGTAAAGGAATGGCACAGTTTCGTATCTAAAACTACTCTAGATTTTTCCCACTGAAAAAGAAAGAGATAGTTAACAAGCATGATTTGTTCATTTTTCTTTTCAGGATCTCTATGTGTAATCTAATAACAAACTATTTTAAATATACATATATAAGCATACACACAAACTCACCTAAAAATATTTACAGGCAGGGCAACTTTTAAGTTGTGCTATCTTTCTTTGAACATAATATTAGAAAACTTACAAAAAAGGATTATTTTAACATCTAAAAAATGCTGTAACACACCTAGTCTTCATTCCTAGCACTTCTAACATTTGATAAGTACCTTTGCAGATCCAGTTTGGATAAATAATTTGGAAACCTTGGCTCAAAGCCAGCTGAGATGCCAGCTGTGATAGAAATTTTGAAAACCCTGCCTTTTGCTCTCTCTATTTTAATAGTAATGCAAGACAGCGTATAAATGGAAGCACGCCCAAAAATACAGACCTAAAATGAATTGTCTGCTTGAGAAGTCTAAACAATAAAATTAGAAGGTTTACGTTTTAAAAAAAAGTTTATTTAAAATTTTGATATTGATGTTTTCTGACTTTTCTCAAAATGAAATTTTATTAAATACCTGTAAAATAGCTTTATTCAAGACTGACTGCACTAACCAGGACATTGCTCAACTAAGTGGTGTATCCCTGGAGAGTAAATTTGATCCAATACATGGTCATAGTGAAGCCAACGCATTAAAGCCCTACTCACTTCACAGAGACTAGAACTTGGCACGCAGGCTTTGCTGCTACAGTACCTGCCTAGTTCCTATAATGTCTTTGTATAGACATTGAAAAAAAAAACTAACAACAACAACTTTTAGCCCTCCCAAGCGTGTGCTGTGAATTGTATAAATGCAATTAACTTACCTTGACTAATTGTATACATTTTAGACTGATTATTATGCTGGCCTTTTTACCTTTCTAATGAAGGTAAGATCCTAGATTGGTTCTATCTGGTTTCAAGCTGCTCTCTGTGCCTAAAGTGCATCTGCACGTTGTTTTTATTAACATCTGGAAGTGGCCTGCAAAAGACTGTTTTCTCCATGTGAAGCAGCAAAAACTTCTTTGGCAGCCAAAAACCCTCAGTCACTGATGATGGCACTTCAGATGATGTTGCTTAACCTACGAGTCTCCCCAGGCAAGGACCAACTCGCTCCACCTTGGGAGAGCTGCATTTGTCATGCAATGGCTCCTTATTCCCACTGTGAATTGCAATCAGCTGTATCCCCTTCAAACCAGGTATACTTGCCTGTAAACAACAAATTCACCCTGGACACTTCCCATACCAGCATTTCATTAGCTGTCACAGCCTCCCTTTAATTTCATCTGCTTGATGCACCAGTAGTGTCCATTTAAAATGCCACTTTCTATTCACGGGCACACTGCCAATGATAACTATTGCTTTCTACCTACAGTGCGGGTAATATTAAAGGCGCACTTTCTCATGACTCTTGTGAAAGCAATCACTGCTGAAACTATGAGCATCTCAGAGCTGCCAGCACACCAGAATGGAGAGCACACTGAGAGCGGGAATGCATAAAAACAAAAGGGTAGGAGCTGCCAGCAGTTAAAACAGGGTGGGCATTGCTGGCACACCAAAAATAGTCCTGCTGCCCCAGTGCTGCGATCGCTCCTGAGCATCCTCCGATGCTCTTTATTCTCAGGCAGTCTGTCCTCTGGCACAAGGGCTTCCGCTGTGGTACGCTCTGTGAACGGACACCACTGTTCTTCAATCTCTCACTTTAAGGAGAGGAGCAAACTGCCTCTTCCAGGATAGGCCTAGTGATCTGCTGCGTTTTTACAAGATGTTCAAGGGGCAGTCACTGGTGACACGTTAGGGCCTTGCGAGTATATTCCTTCCCACACTGTGAGAATATATTCCTTCCCGTACTTCCTCCTATCAGGAAAGGACAGCAGAAACAAAAAGTCACAGCAAGATCATCTAATTTACTTGCCTGCTTATTGACATTTCCATAGCAACTTCATTGAGAAAGTCATGCCTTTTTTTTTTTTTTAGTGCTTCTGCTTGTGTTTTGTTCAGAGCTGATCAAAGGCCCGGTGCCAATGCCCACCTTGTCCTCTTTCCAATGGTGATACCTTTCAGAACAGCTTTTTAGCATGAATCAAACAAAGACACTACAAAACAAAACGGCAGAGGTGAGGTATTCCTATTTTTCACATTAAAAGAGTGAGGAATGTATTTTGGGCACCTTGAGGGTGAATTATTTAGACTCTGATGCAGAAAGGTGTTTAAGGACAGTGTTTCACTCTGTCCAAGGCTGTACCTCAACACATCTGACTTTTTTGTATAGGATATACATTAAGTTCTTTCTCTTCTATTTTTCAACGAGCTTGTTAATCACAGCCCAGTAACTGAAAATATCATATAAAGAATTCACAGACTTTTTAATCGTTATGGCTTAAAGTTAGCTTTTGACATAGAAAAGGAGACCTAAGTAAACTTCTCTGGAAAGTCTATTCTTTATGTTTACAGCATATAAATTTTTATTTCATCATTGTTCCAAAGAACTAAATATCTAAAATAAAATTGCTGAAAACTTCCTATAAAGAAGAAACCATAAAGGGAGCCTATGCAGGAAAGTGAGAAGAAATACAACTGACGCAATTTCTCTTTCTTGGTATTTCTCCTACAATTTAAATAACACTGGATGATACGAATTCTTTTCCCAGTTGAGTTAGCTGGGAACAGACATAAACTAACAGATGGCAAGAGCCATCATTACGTGAGAAAACAGACAAAAGTCAAAGACTGCCACGCAGACAGAGATGAGGAGAACACAGAGTTTAAGCTACTGAAGCCATCGACACATGCCTGCCTTCCAACCTGCTGCACGCTCCCTGCTGACACCCGCACACGTATGCACAGAACAACGCCTGCTTCTGCAGCAAAGCCTAGAGCTTTAGGCTTGCCTGCGAACATTAAACACGGGTTCTCAAATAAGCTAAAAAGAAAAAGGAAATACAAGGCAATCCCTGAGTTGCCACAACCTGAGAAGAGGGGATAGGAAATCGCATTCTTGGGATTGGTGTAACTTTTGACATATGAAGGTGAGCAAAATGAACCACACACCAAAGTAACTGCTATAAATGTGCGGCTTCTGTGAACACCTGTTTTCTCTCTACCTTGTACTTTCCGCAGCAGAGCAGTTAAGCAAGGCAAGGCCTCAAAGGAGAATAATGCAAAGACGGGAATCAAAGATGTCTAAAGAGTTTTAGTAAACTCCCTCTTGGATTAGGGAGTGTTTCAAGTCAAAAAAATTCACATCCGAAACCCAACAGCCCATTTCTTTCACACTAACTAGAACGCCAGTAATCGCACACAAAGGATTAATTCTTCTTTCTGGTACATGCCATTTCTGGGAGCAGTTCCTAGGGAATGGACAGGGAGATTTCTCCCTCTCTCAAGGTGGACAGCGAATGTTAGCCTGTACCGAAAGCCTGAGCAGATCATTAAAGTGAGACGCAGGAGCGCGCTGCCAGCTCCTCCCAAACAGCACATCCCATCACCTGCGAATTTCTTGGAGGACAGCTGAACAGCTGACACAGAAAACTTCTTAGAAAATTCCAACAATGTGCCCCCCCAGCCTTTCACTTTCTGAGAAATGTTATGCTTAAAAGACTGCTTTAATATCTCCGCTTTGATTTATTTACATTCTCCCATTCCTCATAACTACCTTGTTGTGATTCATTCGGGCTTTGCAACAGTTCATCAGTCATATCAGCTAACAGCGCAGCTGTATTTCAAGCAGAGATTTACATGGAGGGCACCGAATTTCGCAGTATCAGAATGCAGGGTGCGTCATGCACGCGCATTCCTCCGAGGCTGCAAGGTCACCGGGTTCAGGATTTTCTTCATTTTCCACTGAAAGAAAAAGAAAAGAAGAAAAGAAAAAAAGGAAAAAAGAGAAGGGAGGGAGGGGAAGGTACAGGCGGCGCTGGGACAAGGCCACTTTTTTTCTCCTTGGTGACAGAGTCTGACATTTATGTGATGCAAGTACAAACAGTATGACATTATACTGTGACACTGTATAACACAGCAAGAATTTATGTACTATTCTGAATTAATCTGCGTGCTCAGTTTTAGTCTAGGAAAAAATATAGGCTGATGATCCTTGTTAGGACATGATGCATTTAGAGGAGGTATTTTCATGCAGTTTATCACTTCTATCACTGCCTGATGATGACAGTTGCTATTCAAAGGGCAACTTAAGTTCAGAAGAATCGTAACAGCAGTATCTCAGATACTGAGGTTGGATCACTACAAGTGAATGAATGCTGACTCTTCTGTAGCAACGATTATCCTAGAAGGACAAGGGGAAGAAGTAAACCAGATGAATGAAAAAAAAAGGATGCAAAAATTAAAAATGACACATTTTCCTCAAAAGGCACATATGCATATATGTCCCTAAGAGGAATTTTGCATATTGCGTAAGAAACCAGAACAGAGTTAAAATTGGATTAATGATGAACTTATCCATGGATTTTCCATTAATTTAACTATAGCCTAAATTTCTCTGCATCTTAACTGTAGGAACTTGTTTTATCTCAGGAAAACTACAAGGAAGCACTGCGAAGCAGGGAAGCAACCTCAAATACTGCAGCAGGTTCACGTTCACCGCACTCATGAGCAGGGCACCACTCCAGCGTCCGCACTGTTCACATCCAAGGTAGTTTCTTTCCTGTGTCCAATTTTCTCAAGCTAGCATGTTGTGAAAACAAGCTTCAGGGCCTGGCTCTATCCTCAAGCGAAAACACAAGCCAAAATGTCCACGGCATAAGCAAATAAAGATTTCCTGGAAGAGCTTTTATGTGATTTTTAAAACCTCCTGCTGCAAAAGGGGAAAACAAGCAAAAATTAGAAATCTACATAGCATTCATATAAATTTTGCTATTATGAAATGAAAATCTTCTTTCCTACTTTTGAGGTTGTAAATACATATGATCAAAATGGGAAAAAAAAACCAAAACATATGTTTTTGAATAGCGAAACCAAAATCTTCAAACTTACTGTTTTTATCCATCCTCTCAGACACATTAAAAAAATCTCTGTTAACTTTTCTACAAAATGTTTTGCTTCCCACAAGATTTCATTTGCTAGTAGAAGTCACTTCGAAGAAAAATTCCCACGCAGTGCTAATGACAATGTATAGGGTTTGACAATCAACAATATTTGTCTTACACTTCAAGCTCCTATGTTGTCAAAAGCTACTACAAAACAGATGAGCAATAAAACAAACAGAGTTGCTTCAGAACTGATCCCCGTTTGGGTAATATTTATAGATTGTTAGTAAATTCTCATCAAATTCATCTTTCACAGAGAAATTAGAAACATATCCACTCCTACATGGTGTCAGCCACACTCTGAAAAATATGTTTTGTGGTCTTGTAAACGCAACGCTGAGATCCATGTTCGCGCTACCTCAAAGGGAGGCGCGCGACGCCGATGTGCAGATGCCCCAGCACCCAGGCAGAGCCAGTGCTCCTGCTTGAGCCGCTCAGACCTACACGTGAGGGTACCTGCTGAGAGGGTGCTGGAAATGGGTGGGTTAGGGAATGAGTCACAGACTGGAAAATAGTCACAGGCCCAAGCAGTTTGGTCTACATATAAATTATGAAGGAGTGCTTAGGAAGGGCTACACACACGTATGTGAGGAACAGGAAAGGGACGGTAGAGGATTCTTTTCATCTGGAACGTAAAAAGTAAGAGCAGTTAAGAGAGCTAACACTAGGGGAAAAGAAGTAGGAAACAATGCAAACAATTTGTTTTAATAGTTAGAACAAGCAGCAACTGAAACAAACTGCCAGCAACTGTAAGGGGATTTCTTCTTCATTGGAAATCTTGGCATTTAAATTGCTTTTTTTAAAAAACAAACAAAAACCCCATGCTAATTCATGTGGGATTCATTTCACAGAAATTCAAGACTTCTGTTATGTCAAATGACCAAACAGAAAAGGTATTAGGTCCTCCTTAATAGCTAAATGGCAAATTTATTCTTAATATGGAAGTCAAAATCAAGGTTTCAGTGCTTGGAAATGCAAGGTCTTCATCCATATTTCTTCCCCAACAGCATGTCATCAAAGACAGAAAAACAAAACTAATAATGTTAGGAAGAAGAGATGATTATTTATTTTGATTAAATGCACATCTATTTTTTCTGGCTGCTGCTCACATGTTCCCCATAACCAAGGCTGGAAGGCAGCAGAGTTTGTAAGACAGCAATGAGGTGACTCTCTATGTGATCCTGTGAGTGACAAGGATTTCTGTTATCCAGGCTAGACCTTTTGATCTGATTGCAACTCTGTGTAAACTACTGAGCTTCTTTCATATAGTCAAAATCAGAAAAACAAAACAAACTCCTGATCCATCTCTATTTTGTTTCCAGTGAACTCTAGCTGTTTAAAGTAGAAATGACTTCTTCACAAAAAATAATAAATACTCCAGTTGGAATTTATTTATTTTTAGGTTACATATTGGCACAGAGATTATGCTCTTCAGAATGAAATTTCCATTTGAAACACCACAAAATTTTGAGGGTCCATTGCCTTAATTGTAGACCTAGCTTGAAGCGAAGAAACATATCTGCAAAGCTACAGTTGTAATAAAAAACTGAGTGAGAGGACAGAAAGGTACCACAGAGCTACCCAGATCTTTTTGATGCCTGAGCTTTTTGGATACATCTTGCTGTTTCTTTAGGCATTTTCTGGCATACCAAGGCACAAATTAAACTGTCTGCCCTTCACTTAAAAAACAAAACCTGCCAAGTTTCTGCTTTAATGCAAACGTGGCCTTTATTCTCCGAAAACTTCAATGAAGGGCCCTTTGACACTTGATAAACCCGTGTGTTAAACATAGCAGGGCAGCAGAGCCACAAATAGCCCAGTGTCAGGCCCTTAATACAGCACCGCATCCCCAGTAGGAACCCGATTCCCTTTGTCCGTGGATGCCACGGAGAGCTGATGTCATGAAACGGCTATGAGGAAGAATAATACCATAGAGCTGTTTATTTAATTAGTAACAAGGCTAAAATCCATCTAATGCGGCTTGATCAGAGGTCAGTCCGAGAGGTCTTTATCAGAGTATGGGTAGCCTGCAGTGGCTGAGGCTTAATAATAATCTCTAGACTTCAATTTCCTACTAATAAAGGGTAATATAATGTAGGGTAAGCCCTCTTATTTGTTCAGATCTTTTTAACCACCGAGAAGCTAATATGCAACAACTGAACAAACACTGGCCACACAGGTTTCAGTTCTAGAAGCACAGATGACCTCTGATGAAAGAAATGATCAGTCAAGCTCCGAGGCAAGGGTGGAAAGCGAGCGAGCGAATGCGTATTTTTTCTCTGTGAACCAAAGGAAAAGTAAGCTGCTCTTAAATAGCCATATACAATATCAAGTAAAAGTGTTTCAAAATGACTGGAATTGTTATAAGGTACAATTGTTATGTCTTTCAGATTTCCGTTGGTAGACTCCTATGGTCTGGGCCAGTGTATTCTGCTGATAGAGTCTGACGAAAGCTCTACAGTGATTAGCATGACTTACATTAACAGACTTGCTGAACGTTGAATATAACCTCTTTAGCACCTGAATTCACTTTGTTATTTTTCCCCCCACACTCTAGTAGTCAGTGCCCTGATAAATTCAATCTAAAGAAAACTTCCACATGAGCAAAAGTGCATCAAACACAAAAGATTTTACCATATATGGAAGGACCACTATCTTATCTCTTTATCTGTTGTTTGTTTAGGAGAAACTGGATAATGCCTACAGATTTTGCCTGTAGACACAAAAGCCAATTTCAGCACTAGTGCAAGAGAGCACACATGTGCAACATACCTACCTGCAGTAGGCTGAAATGGAGGGTTCAAACCAAACCTTTTCTTCCTCACATTGTTGGTTTTCTGTTTTTGTATAGCTATAAATGTTGGAGCATGGTTGGCAGCTCTTTGCTTCCTCAGCTCTTTGCTACCACAGCTCTCCTCAGACTTTGCCCTCTTCTAATTTTCCCAGACTGTTGCTCTGACAGGAGCTCCCGCAGGAATGACCCCAGCTTCCCATGTCAGAATTTTAATCCACTGAGTCTTTTTCCCTAGAGTGTGTAATCAATACTGAAAGACATATCTGTGTCCCTATAAATATATTAGCTATGAAATAAAATCCATAGAGACTGTCATGTTATCTTTGCACATATTGGGAAACAGAGATGATAAAAATGTTGCTTTTGTGTTTCACTTGGACTAGAATAAATTTAAGACAAACTTGACCAAACAAAATTTTGAAAATATTTGCAAACATATTGTAGCATTTTACCTAGCCTCAGATCATTGTAATCTACATACTGAAAGAATGAAAAGCAAATTAAAGCATACGGTCTCCAGTCAATAGGAAATGTAAATCCTATTAATGTTTATAGGAGTTACACCTGCACACTCAAAGGGCAGTATATAAGACCTTTAAATTGATTACCTGACAAATCACTATAAAATGAGAATAACTTTTTAAAAGCAGTATGTGATTCTACTTCAAACTCGAGAGCTCATAGATTTTACATTTATGGGAGCAGTTGTGAAGCTTATAGAACACTATATACAATCTACAGCAATAGAAAATAGTACAAACATTTAGTATTTACCAAAACAATAATAAAGCTATAAGTTATAGCTAATGTAAAAACAACAAAGTAGGTATAATATACATGCAGTTGTAGGCAGGGGAACTGTACAGTGTAGCAGAAGAAAGTTCTGGTGGTATTAAAGTTTCTTACAAGCAGCTACTTAAAAGACTAAACAAATTAAAAAGCAGCAGTGCTGAATAGCATCTCTGTAAAACCTGCCCTGGGCTGTTAGCAAGGCCCAAAATTGGAGAAAACTACACACAGATCCTCCCTTCTGCTTTTCCTGTATGCTGAAGCACGTAAGAGGAAGGACAAGAACAGGAGAAATGATATCAAATCACTTGTATATCAGAAACATAATTTGCAGGAATCTGATCGAGTTCAGTACCTGCAACATCCTCAGACTTAATTCTGTCTCCATGCATCCTCTAATTTTGCAAAATCTCCAAATTTTCCTCTTCTTCTCATCTTCCAGTAACAAAAGACTCCTCCGGATATTGCTGGAAGCAAATGCCTTGTCAATCCCCTCGAGAAATGCTTGTTAAATACTGACTTTAATGAATTTAAATGAGGTGACAATTTAGGTTGTTTCATTTACCACTACTGACAAGTTGCTGGAGGGAACATACCCTCTTCAGTCCTCAGACACCCTAGACTGTCACTAGACTTTGCTTTTTGCATTGTTCATCTATTTCAGATAAGATTTAGGCATTAACTTCACCCTCTTCTCTCTTCCCAACTGTCCTTTTTCACATCTTCAGTTACCATGTGCTGTAGATTTTTGGTCGTTGATCTGACTCAGCTTTCCACAAAGGCATCATCAACTTTCTGCCCTCTCATCTTCAGACTAACATAATTATCGATAAATGATTTATCATACTAGCAGTTGGATTCCTGCTCCCCAGCCGCTGGGTGATGACAAGCTTTCCACTTGCCATCACAGACAGATCCTGCAGCTAGCGGTGAAAGATGAAAACTATAACACCACTTTCCAACCTCCCTTAACTCCTAAGCTCTTTGCTTCATCCTTCACCGTTACTGGCACAGCACAGGCACCAACTTACTATGCTGGAAGAGGCTGTGTTGAAGATTAGCAGTAATAAACTAGCTAAAGAATAAATTTCATCCTATGTTCTAGGATGCTAATAATTAGAGAGCAAAAAAATGCCTGACCACACATCATCGGTTCATTCTACTACTACTGGAAAAAAAAAGGGGCAAAAGGCTTTTCTCAAAATTACATATTAGTTTTGTATGAATAAAATATAATTTGAAGTCATTCTTTAAGAAAAGAATGGAATATATTCCATAATCATAAATAAATCTGGGAAATTAAGTATTTAAGTGCAGCATGATGCAGGTTGCTTTTTATGTGCAACGTTTGTACATAAAAACCAGCATGCAAGTTGTACATTTATTCAGATCAGACTGGTGGCTGAGTTAAAGGTCTGTTGCAGCTTGGACTGCAAACCTCTGCATTTCATACCACAAAAGCAAATAAACATGAAGTTTCTTTCCTGTATTGCTTGCACCATCAGATCATTAGATAATTAAAACAACAAAAGACACACAGAAATATTGGCTATAGATGTAAATTATTCTAAAAATCAATTACTTTGCTTATGAATTAGCCAAGGGTTATATGGAAAATTCATATTTAATTTGCTGTATGGCTCCAGCACAAACCTAACCAAGCAGCGCAGCAAGCAAAAGTCACTACTCTTTAGTCAAGATATAAGAGCAAGAAAAGAGTCTCTCTGTTGGCAACCATGCTCTTAAAGCAAAGACGGAGTTGATACTGCAAGAGATTATTTTTTCTTGTATGATCCATGACTGTGGCATGGAAGAAAAATCCAGCTACTCTTAAAGAAATAGGCCTTACAATGAGGCAGAATGAGGACTGGGACATGGGGCACCATATTCCCATTTCTTCTGCATTACACAAGAGCTGGGTATATGGAGAGCATTAAATCCTTACTCAAAAAACAGGAAAAAAAAGTGTGAAGCAGAAAAAAATAGAGGTAGATATTAGAAGTAAGCATATGCCACACTATTAAATAGACCTGGTTAATCTAGAAAATGATCAGGACCTTGATGTTAGTTTTTCTGCTCTTTGATCTATAGGTTTGACACCAGACCTTGAGCTAAGACTAAACTTGCTCCTCCCAAGATATTTTTGGAGGAATGTGTAGAATATCTTTATACCAGCCTTGATTTTCTGGAGTTGCCCCAATACTCCACAATTACTCTTCTTCCGAATTGTTGACTCTTTTTTTAATATTTGACCTGCTCTTCTGCCTTACCCAGTCACACTGAGTTTCTCCTATAAAAAAGGACACAAATCTCATGCATACTCACCTTCTGGGGAGAGAACTGCTAGGCAGGTCTACCCCATACTGCTGGCTGAGCTTGGGTCCCTGCACAGTCTGCAAGAACATAACACCTTAGTTGGTTGAATGTGGTAGTTTTTCTGGTCCCTTGTATCTTACTGAATAAAGCGGGCAACCTTCTCCTTCCATCTACCCAAAGCAGTAAAACTCTTAAAGCAGGTATGCTCTGGGACTTGCTAAGAAAACTCACTCTTTGTCCCATTTCCAGGAAAACATCTTTGTCAATAGCTACATTAAAAAAAAAAAAAGTCTTTGCTTTTTTTTCTCAGTCACTCATGTAAATTACTATAAAGTGTTTTCTGGCATGGAGGTGCTTACACAGCCTAGGAACACCAGAGAAAAAACTTCCATCTCTCCCACCACCTTCAAAGGCACTTTGTGTGGGCAGAATGCACAGAAGACAGGATCTGAGCCTCACTATATACTGAAAATGACCTGTTTTATTTCCCCAAAAAAGCATAAGGGCAGCAACCTGGAAAATGGATGGGGCTGCAACAGTAGTGTTGTTGGGTTTGCATGGGTTATCCCTGCTTGAGGAAGAGAGTGTCCATTTAAAATGACCAATGAAAACACAACCTTGAAATACAGCTAATTCTTATCAGAGCAAGTAAAAATTCATACGTTATTCTGTACAACATCTATCTTTCAAGGATATCTTTCACATATCCAAGAGTGTTTCCAAAAGCTATATCATGCATTTAAGATAAATTCTTTTCTACATCAAGCTAATATAATTCTAAAGTCACAATTAAACTTTTTTTTTTTTTCTTCCTGGAGGAAAGCCCAGTGATATCTGAGATGAAGTTTCACTTTAATTTTCCATTAGAGTGAGTTGGGGTCTTCAGGGGGGTAGAGAAAAGGTGGTATAATGCTGCAAAGGGAGAAGGGTAATAGTTATAGGTAATCAGAAAGAAAATTGCTGTGAGTAATGTACCATAAGTAGTTCTAAGAAAACCTCAAATCCTACTTAAGGACTCAAAATAGGGCAAAATTGATATTGAAGAGGCACATTGGACTTGTTCTGAATATCCTAGTCTGTTCTCCTAAATGAATTCTCTTTCATCATATGTTTAATTTGCTCTTGTATAAACAAACATTTAATTGAATAAAATGCCAAGGAAGGGTAGGTTTCAGAGAGGTTCAATTTTGGGAGTAGGACTTCCTTTTAAGAAAGATTTTGGAGAACTACTACTTTGAACAGCATAAAGAAAACATTCTATCAAAAGGGCTGGAGAGAAAGTTTTGCCATGCCTGTGCCTCGGCCCCTGCCACCACCTCAGCGCCACGGCCACCCAGCAAGGGGAGCCAGGGCAGAAAACCCCATCCGTGGAGGTGCCCACCAAAATGCCAGTCAAACACAGATGCAATTGCTAAGAAAAATAAATTACTGAGCTGGGAATGTGACATAAAGAGCAATTAAAATCTTTCTCTTTTTTTAATCAAGGAATGTTTTCCCTTAGGGCCTTGGAGCGGAAGGAAATAAGGCTTTTAGAGCTTTTGCAGGGTAGGTTGTGGAAAATGTCTGCAGTCAACATCCCCTGTCCTTTACGGACTGTGCCTCTAACCCTGTTTTTTTCCGCCCCTTATGGCATACATGTAGGGAGATTTGTTAGGCTTTAAACTAGTCACAAATGTAGTTGCTTACAATTCAGATGCTCTTGGATCCCTTCCTCCAGTAATTACTCAGTGGGTACACCACAGCAAGCTCCATAAGTTACAGCTAATCACTCTTAAGTGCTAGAAGCAGGACTGTATTTGCGCAAAGAAACAGCAATCAAATATGGTAAGCAGATGGCTGCTTCTTGTCCTGTTACCACACTGAGCACAACAGATTAAGCCATGATGGATTTATCAGTGCTGATGGATACATTAACACCATATGCTTTTATAGAATAAATATCTTTTGACGTTTCATTTTAACTTCTAATGCCCTCTCTTTTTTTTTAAAAGTTGTTCCTTTAGAAAAGAAAATGCAAGCAAACTTGTAGGTGTTCTCTCATTCTCTTTCAATGTTGCGGTTCAACACTTTCCATTATGAAAAACCAAATTATAATCCCAGAAATATTTCAGGAAATCTATAGCATTTCTTTCAATCATAAATGGAATATACACTGCCATAGAAGCTTTTTGACAATTCTTTTACTTTAATGCTAGCAACATAAAACTAATGGAAGTCTTAACTCATTTACCATATCTCAAGACTCAAGTATAACACTATGTAAGCAGCAGTAAACCAAACAGAAGCAACCAAAAGCCTTCTGATTTAAAGAAGGATTTGTGTGGGGTGGGGAGGAAAACAAAAAGGAAAAAAAAAAGCAATTGCCTGGGGGCATCAGCTGCCCAGGCTGCTCTTGAAACCGAGTGGCTGAAATGTGCAATTTGTGCGTCCCAGCAGTGACACGGCAGACACTTCAAACCCGGCTCTGGACAGCTATTGCGCACCGTCATCATACAAATGGAGATCAATAGGTATTCACTGCTTTCCTAGCCGCCTCTAGAGAAGCATGATGCTAGCTGCTTAAATTGCAATAAAACAGTTAACAAAAACACGTTCTTCTGAGAAAAATGGGCATTTTGGGTGTTTCTATTCAGTATCCTCCAGTAGTTCAAAACACGTTTCAAAGCCTATTGAGTGTCATCAATCAAAACCAGCTGCGCGCGTGTGTGCGCGCTGCTGCACCTTTTCCGTTCCTCCCTTCATATACTTAAGTTCCCACACAGGTCATCAGTTTGGCGTTTGTTAATTGCTCGTCTGCAGTCTGGGTTTTAATCACCTGATCCATCAAAAGCCCTTCTTTCCCTGCCTATATTCATCTTGTCAGCTAGTGACATTTTTTGTAATGAAAGCAGTAGATCTATTGATAGCATCCCTCAACAAAGTGGAAGCCATCCTGCATTAGCTTTGTCTCCAAAACCAGCCTGTTCTATTACAATTGACCTTCTCCTCTTGATTACCACACAAATCATAGTCTTCTCCCTGCTCCTCCCCCTTCAGCCCTCCCTCCATCTATTAGAGTATTTCTTCTATAGCCATTCAATTGCCTGCCTGCCGTCGGTAATTGGATTCCTGTTTGGAGCACAGCACTCCCCGTACCAGCCTGGAATAATTCAAATAATAGGACCCTGGTCTAGAGCTGGGGACATACGTTAAACTCACATTTGAGTCTGTAAAATCTGGAGTAACCTGACAGGAGCAGAACCGTCTTGACACAAAATTCTGTCCCATTTGCAACCTGCACTTCTCTGAAGTAAAATTCCACGTCACTACTATTTTCAGACACGAAGGGCAAGGCAATTTTGTTATATTGACTTAGTGACAGGTTAAGAAGACAGTACTTTGGCAACTGTCTTGCCTCACTAAGCTTTTGGAAACAACGCAGACAGCTTTCAATTATGGTAATATAAAAATTAAACACCATAAAAATAAAAACTCAGGCTGGCAGCACACTTTGTGTATACTCCACACCATTTAGCATGAAGTCTCAAGAGTTTGAAACTTATCGTCGGATCCAAGATTCCAAAAAGCTATGGCACTTGAATGTGCAGCTAGCAGCATTAGCTCACTACTGTGTATATAACATTATTTTAGCATGTACCTAAAATGAAACATTACAGAAACAACAAGCAGTCAGATTCACCTTGCTCCACCTATTTAGACTTTGCAGTTTCTCACTTTCTCCTCCTCAGGTCCCACACAACCAGCCCTAATTTCGCACTGACCTACAGTTACCACTTAACCCCTTTGCTTACAGAGATAAGCAGTTTCTCTCAGTGCGGACACTCTCCTCAGGTGTGACCCATTAGTCTAACTTTATACATAGTCCATCACAATATCTAATAGCAGCCCCATAGCCCATGCTACCCTCCTGCCTGATAGTGTCCCCTGAGCAACTTGTTACCTGAGATAATGAGCTTCTTCCAGCCTGTGCCCTAAAAAATAGCATCAATCTGTAATTGCCTTAACTCTAAGGTTATTCAGGTGACCCTTTCCAGGGTCCTCAGGCAATCTGCACCAGTAAAACTCATCTAGCTCCCAGACTCCTTACCCAACATTTTTACTAAGGCTTTTTGGAATACTAGTGCCTCCCATCCCAGAAAAACACCTAACCCTGCACCTCACTTTCACCAATAAGCCTTTACCAACTGGAGAAGAAAATATAATGCAAGGATCCTTACCGATGTGGGCTCTCGAGGTAGGTTCATCTCTAGCTGTTTCCAAGCAGGAGCAATGATACTGAACTGGAGCACCCAAACTCCAAACACAGGGAGTATACTAAAGATCACAGATGACCACCCAGAGCTGATTCCTGTATCTTTGGCATGTTTATAGTTTATCAGCAAGTGAAATAAACCACTTGAAGGAATTCATTTCTGTCTCCACTTCTTGCAGATTATCAGAAAAAAAAAAAGCACTCAGGCAAAAAACATTGTTTGGAAATATTCAAGGTTTGGACATTTGATTCAGTGGTCATTCTGTACCAACAACAAAGCAGCTTTTGACTTTCTGGTGATAAAGCAGCCACCTGTGGTGTGGAAGATTTGAGTTATATTTCCTGCTGTGCCTGAATCAAGAAAAAAAGCTGGAACACAGCTTTACTTTGCTTTACTGGGCCTGGACATAGCTGGGAAACATGTGCTCACTGCCCTGACAGTCAGCTGGCTTCACTGCTCTGTTTTTCTGCAAGCAGCCATCCCCGCAGCCGGCTTCTGTATAGAGTGCTGTATATACCAGGTACCTACAATGCACGTCCTGGGTTGCTTGTTCAGTTCAAAGCAGGGCCTTGATTTGCTAACTCACATGACAGATTTAGCTCTCCCTTGTTCTCATTTCATTGCATGTTCTATTCAGGACCTAAATTTCCCTGATGAAAATATCATCCAAGGTAATGCACTCCTGCAGCAACATCCATTTTGATGACCTGGCATTTTTCGGTGTTGTTTCTCCAGGGACAGCACATTTAACAACACTCTGTCTTACTAAAGAAGTAAATACAATACAAAGTACCAACCAAGGAGCTAGAAGCTGGTTAATGGTTAAATCTCTGTCTCCTATCCTCCCATCCACAACTTAAATTTGCCTCCTTTTTTATCACTAAAGGTCTGGGAATGGCCTGGTAATACCCACCCGAGCCATTTGGCCCATTCCTGCATGTCATCCATTTGCTACAAGAAAGATAAATTCTGCGAGCAGTTACTGAACTCACAAGTTAGTTTTTTCCCCAGGCATTAGGGCTCCTGCAACCCTCTCCTTCCAGGAAATATGCTATACCCTTCACTTTCTGGGCTCCTAGCACGAGATGCAGCTTGAAGAGCAACTGTTGTCTCTGCCTGTGGCGTCACATCCTCCCACCAGACAACCTTTAAAACATAAGCAGGTCCAGGATTTAATACATAGCAGGGAAGGAGGCTCTCATCTCTGTCAGCTTTTGAACTGCCAAATTCCTAACTTGTTTCTCTTCTTTTCTTTGAGAGAGTGCTCCAGGAACTGCTGACTAAAATCTATCTCCAGGGTGTAAAAGCTGCTAATGGCCCGATTTCCTCAGCTCTTCAAGCTGACTTCAGCCATAAGCAGATTTTATCCTTTCACTTCCATCTATTCTAGAGATAAAACAGCTTTCTCCTGCACTAACCGCCTGACCGAAAATATGCTGGAACCTGTGGAATGTGGCTATTGCTGACACCTCCAACAATTTTTTTTTCTTTGTGACAGATCTTGCATTTGCTATTTTCCTTAATACTGCAGCTCCTGAGAGACAGCAATGAAGTGAAAATCTCATCTTCTTCTCACTTCCCACCATTCACCACACGTGGGAGACCCCCGCCTTCTACCTTTACCATCTAAGCCAGAAAATGTTACTTCAGTGGGATTTAAAACCACTGAAATGACAAAATAAAATAAATAATTTTTCTTTCCTCCATTTCCTACTTTTTACCTTTAAACTCTTAGGTCTGCTAGAGTTAAAATGCCCTCTGAATTGTGATTTAAGAGGCAAATTCTGGACTTGCATTCATGGAGAGCCTCTGTGCAGGTGCCAATCCACTTCTACATAACAGTAGGAGGTAAGGAAGATCTGAGAAGCTAAAAGGGACTTAAGACTGCAAGGTATAATTCACCTCCTCACAAGTGTTCTCACTACAAGCTAACTCACTTGGCCAGATGTTTCCATGAGGCTTTTAGCAGATAGAACTAAAAATAATTTCAGTGAAAAAGAAGAACTTGTAATAAGCGCAAGTCCACTGAAGACAATATTTTCTTATTCTTAATCATGCAAACAAGTGCAAATTAAAAATAAACATGCAGATGCCATCATCTATGTTACCTTATTATGTTTGTGAATTTGCCTTGAAGTTACATTACAGTGCGTCTACTCATCCAGCTAAACCAAAATTCTCTCTGTGGGAAATGAAAGCTGTCAGTAAAACCTTATAAAAAGTGCCTTACTGCACTTATCTCAGTCATCATTTAATCTGTAAAATCGCAACCAGAATATTAGGTGTTTCTTTCTGGAAGGCTTGAGATGCCATCCTTTGCCATCTGTTCTAATTATTTTTGAATAATTTGGCACATCTCTTTGCCTTTTTTTGCTGAACAGCAGAAACCGACTTTACTGATCTCAATCACACAAAAGATGTTAGTATTTACTTCAGAACTACAACAATATTAAATAGTCACACATAAGTAGCATGAAGTGTGAAGTCTGGAACATGCAAGGCCAGGTAGATAAACTAGAGCTAGGTCTATATTATTTTCCATTGGATGATATAAAAGCAAGAAAATAAAGCAGATCCAGGAATTGACTGGAATTAATTCCTGTGCATCAAGAGTCTCCTCCCTGGATTCGTTTTCCTTGAAGGATTATAAATGAATTTATCAAATTATTCACCTCCTGATCATAGCATCTGACAGCCTCACCTGGGCCGTGACAGGAAGAAAGCCATTATTGTCCCATTTAATGGATGGGGAAACAAGACCAGAAGAAGGTAAATGAACTTCCCAAGGTCACACAGGATGTCTGAAGGAAAGCTGGGGATTGCGCACAGAGCTCTCAAGCTCCACATCCGAACTTCAGGAATTATCATGGGATTGTTCTGGAACAGTCAATACGACTGAACCTGTGTTGTTTTAGGATGTTGATTAACACTTACCAAATGGTTAGACAATGTTTAAATATATAGTATTAAATCAAGTTTCTGGAAAAGAGTAAGCAGCAGGATAATAGGAAGCAGTACTGAAGAATAAACAGTAGGTTCTCCAATACTAACCACTAATACTCCAATACTCTTCACTAATACTAACATATAAAGATATCTCAGCTACTTTAGCCTTTGCAAAAATATTCATCCCTTCCAAAAAGATGCTTTTTGGGATGGGAGCCAGAGAAGGAAATAAATTTAAGAGCCAAGTGTGATCCCAAGCTTCCAAGAGTTATGGTCCCATCTCTGCCACATAGTGGGCATATAACCTTCAGCAAGGCCTCTTTTTCAACTGCCTCATCAGTGAAAAGGGCCAGAAAATCCTCCCTACACTTCCTCACACTGATACTGTGAGAGCGGATGGACATTTGCACAGCTTTTTGAACATAACAAAGACTTACAAAAACCAAAACATCACCGAAAGGCTGGCAATGCCAGGTTTTGTGTTATTACGACTCGCCTAAGTACTAAATTTTGTGGAAAACAAACAGGTGAATGACAAACACTAGTTTTGGTCAATAGCACCAGTAAGGCTGTACTGTCAGCTCGTCTGCAACAATTTGTGCAACACATATATGAAAGCACTTGATGCTGCAGTATATGTATGGATCAGAGGCAGAAAGGAAGCACATTCAAGGCAGTCCTTTTTTTCCTTATATTGTATCTGTACTCTGTCTGGGCTCATGGTCAAGACCAATGTTTTCCTTCCCCAGGGGCAGATGAAGCTAAAATGGAAGGTTTTTCTGCTTAGATTTCTCTTTACAGAAGACATATGCAATTTGCCATAATGCCCTTACAACTAGATGACTCAGCAAATGCTGTCCACAAGAGCACTTCCCTTTTTTTTTCAGGTGAAGAAATAATATGTTGTGTTATCCCTTGCAGACACTGGGAGTGCTGAAATGAAGCTTGAATAGCATTATTACTATTTTATCTTGTATGAACAGCAGCAATGTGTTTACGGCAATGGGGAGAGGAGCTGAGATCCTCTCCACCTCTCCTGCAAAGGCAGAGGACAGCCTTAACATTGGGCTAGCGAGCAGCTGTACTCTGTGCCGCAGGGGATATTCCCTCAGGCAGATCACTCTGTGATTTTTGTGATTTCACATATATCACCGAATGAAGCAGGAGCGCCAAAACCCTTTCTGTTTCAAATTGCACAGCTGATTTTGAAAGCCAGTGTTTTCAAAAACTGGACTAGATTTCAGGGTATACAGTGTAAGAAGATGTAACAGGGTCCATTTCGCACAGTGAAAAGATGAACTATGGAAAGAGGAAATTATTCACAGATTCAGAGCACCAGATATATTCATAATTCATCCCAGTTCATCTGCTATTTTATAAACTTTGGTCTTAGTTCCCAAATTTCTAGAAATGAAAACTAGAACATGAAGTGGCTACACCATACAGAACTGCAAATTAATTTGCAGAGTACTTTTCAATTACGTGACTATTGTACCACAGGAATGTTTTAGGCAGCATTAAAAGACAACTATTTTAAATATTTAGATAAAAAAATCACTTCCCAAAACTTAAAAAGAGACTTACTACCATCCTTCTTCAAGGCTATTTTTATGATCCACTTACCCAGGAGAACAAAAATCAGGCTGTAGTAGACAAGATATACTACTTTACTCCTTTTTTGCTAGTAAATAATGTAATATTGACTTCTTTATTTTGGTAACGCCTTTTGTTCACCATATAAATACATACCCAAACAAGATACATTAACATTTAAAAATATTATCCTTTTTACATTCAAAAACTTCTATGATTAAAAAAAATAGCTCTTTACACCAAAGTCCTAACAAAGTGTTAAAAACAATTAAAAAAACTACTTGTAGTCCTCCACAAAGGAAACGAAAAAACTTCTGCAAAGGTTTTATTTTTTGATATATCCTTTTCAAAAATTGGAAGTATTTTCAAAGAAATTATTTCCTTGATTTTTTTCCACAGGAAAAGCAATTTGATTTCCCATCCATCTGTAATGGTAACTATAAAGTTAAAGCAATCTCCTTCTGGACACAAAGCACACGTAGACACAAACAGTATACTGGGATCAGTAGTGGACCGAATTCGGCTGTGGTGTAAGCAAGAGCTTGTTAATTTTATGCAAAAAGGCAGCAGAAGATAGCAGTGAAACAAAAAGACAAATAAATGAGAACACAGAAGGACATGGCAGATTGCCAATATGAGATGGAGTGTAAAATCAAGTTTACATAAGGTTTAAAAAAAAAAAAGAGTGAAGATCAAAAGGGAATATTCCCAAAGCTGTCTTAAAGGTGAGATGCTGACAAGTGCTTCTTGCTTTAATAATATTAGCTATAATAATTCTACATTATAAAGTACAAAAAGAGCCACTGAGAAGATCGGGGGAAAAGGTGGAAAACTTGGCATATTTCCTGATTTAGAAGCCAGTAAATCAAACAATAAAGAGAGCAATTAGGGTAGTTCTACTCTTCTTTCCAGTATTGTCTATACAATAATTACAAAAACTCTAGGCCAAAAAACCCGCTAGTGTAAGTGAGCATAACTATTATCATCTGCAGTTCAAATTACATTAACTTATGCCATGAATGTTTCATACATGCAAGTATCTCACATAATCTCACAGTTAAATAAGAATGGATATTAAAAATTGAAAGAACAATTTTCTCCCATGTATACCTATTCAAACTTGCAGATTTTAGGTTAATGTTTTACCACAAGTTTTAATTTACCCTGCAAATGTATCATCATTGTCTCTCACGGGTTTCTGATAACCTTAAAAGAAACAGAATTTTGGCTTTTTGATTTTGCAACCATTACTTATGATCACTAAATGAAGATGAATTGTTTTGGCTTGAATCTCTCCAGCAGAGATACAAACTCCACAATACAAGTTTAGCTTAGGGGTTTTGGTTCTTCATCTACTTATGCAGGAAAAATGAGAATCTGGTGCCATCATAAAAAATAAAAGCAGCTACATAACAGCGTGAAGGACAAAACCTGATAAACTATCGGATCATTTTGCAAAATTTCAAGATCCTGCATGACCCTGCAGTCTGAAAGAATCTGAATATCACTATTACCTACACGCAAAACACACGCCTCAAGTCTACCCTCATTTGTTCTAGGATGCTGGTAAGGTGATGATAAGGGAAGAAAAAGCTTCTTACATATTCATCAGCACCATACAATAAGCAATCTCCAATTCCAGATCCAATAAGACAAAATGAGGGGGGAAAGGAAGAAAAAAAAAAGAAAAAAGAAAACACATAAACATAGATCAGATAATAACCTTGTGAGATAAAATTACACAGATTATAAGAGGAATTGATGTACTTATAATTAACAAAATGACAGGTGTAACAAATGTCCCCTCTAAGAACATTTTTTAAGACCAGAAGGAATCTACTGAATCAATGAAGCTCCCCCATAAATACAAGCAAAAGCAGAGTAGAGCTTTAATTCAGGATGGACACAGTATCTGCTCTATGCACCCTTGCATATCCCAAGTGCAAATAATCCTTTGCACTGTCAGTTTAAGGTCTCCAACACTATCTAAAAGAAAGAGACATACTTGATTATGCCAAGGGTATCACTTGGTGATATCGGTGTATGAGCACCCGTGTATGAGCACCAAGGGCATCTGTAAGAGCAAGGCTAAAATTAGCTAGCTAAAAATTTGTAGGTCATCTGTGGAAGCAGAGTATGCTGTGGAAAAAAAAACCCTTTACTAACTGTGTCTAAATTCTCTCAGCTTGAAAACCCTTTAAAACCTATTTCCAAAAATTGTTAAGCATTCCCATTTATTTTGGGGAACTATTCATACAATTTAAGCTTCATCGTGGACATTCGCAATAAATACACTGTCTGGTGCATATGAGGAATTTTTACCATTGTCTCTTCAAACACACCAATCCGAAAAAAAATAATAATTCATACTCCATACTCAGAGTCTCCATGTGGCAAGCTATAACAGTAGAGCTACTCTTACTGAAGCTCACGCTAAACTATACTTGAAAGAAAAAAAAATCATTTCCTATCAACAGGTTTTTGTTTGAAGGCTCTAAAGTCGGGTGTTTGATAGATAGACAACAGCTAGATTGGGAAAAATTACTGCTCAGTATCATAAATACTTCTGTTGCAACAGAAGAGGAAGCAACAGTGTGAGTGCTGCTTGTGGCAGTTTTGATTTAATGTGTGGCTGAATTACAGCGTCAAGCACCAGTAATCTGATGCCTTTCACACTTTCAGCTCAAAATCAATTTTAGAAAGACACGAACAAATGATAGTGAAATGTTCTCATCAACGTCTAATCTACAAGTTCTACAGAAGGAATAGTATATATAGGGATGCAGACTGAAATATGAAATATTCCAAAATCTACTATGAAATCTAACACAATGTGTTTCCTAAAAGAAGGATACATGATTGAGTAGTCTGCCCATGCACGAATGCTTACCTTTGCTTTTGAGAAACATATATTCAAGAAACTTCTGAAATCAAGAAGTTTTGATGGCTGTCAAAGGAAGGATAATAAATTAGTCAGAATAGGTGCCAACATTTGCTAATATGCGTGCACAAATCTGTCAATTGTCTCAACTTCTTTGGTCTTTTTTAGTAAATTATCCCTTATGTAGCATTTGTAAACTTGTCTGTCAAGTCGTACAGAACCTCTCTTCTCTTCAATTTCTTATACACAACTGTGGATAGCTTACCATGTTCCCTCAGCTTCTCCATAACAGAAAACTTATGAAGAAACAAACACATTATGTTAGCAAGTTGAAAATTCACTTACATGGCCCCAAATGCTTCTGTGAACACGCAGACTTGTTAATCACACAAATAAAACACCTAAGCAATTCTACATTGTGAAATGTAGAATGTGAAAACAAATGACAGGTGGGGAGAAAGGCTGGGGATGGGGTTCCTTCCCCAGGGCTCGCAGAGGAGCTGCTACTCAGGGAGCTGCAACTCTAGGGTTTAGCCTTCAGCCTTGAAGTGCCATTTTGATTCATCCTTACATTATCTTATTTCAAAGCACCATCTCCCCCATACCCACCAACATATGGCATCTTCAATGTTCCATTATGATTCAGATATAGGATATTTTGAAGAAAAGTAAAATTTCTAGGAAACCTGGAAATTCCTGTTCCTACAAAGTGCAAGCACAATTTAGCTTGCACTANTGGGGATGGCGTTCCTTCCCCAAGGCTCGCAGAGACGCTTCTGGCTACCCAGGGAGCTGCAACTCTAGGGTTTAGCCTTCAGCCTTGAAGTGCCATTTTGATTCATCCTTACATTATCTTATTTCAAACCACCCTCTCCCCCATACCCACCAACATATGGCATCTTCAATGTTCCATTATGATTTAGATATAGGATATTTTGAAGAAAAGTAAAATTTCTAGGAAACCTGGAAATTCCTGTTCCTACAAAGTGCAAGTACAATTTAGCTTGCACTACCACCTGCCTCTTGAAGGTTGGAAAGGGCCAACGCTTAGTTATAGTTCCACCTGAGGTGATAAAGCTTCAAGTTATATGAAACCAGGTTAGTAGCAAAATTATTCATTTCAGCTTATAAGATAAGCAGCATGGTTTCAGATCCTGCAGGAAATTCAGTACCTTGCTTAACTTCAAACACAAAGCCCAGATGACACTGCAATCACCCTGGGATACAGTACCTCAAGTTAAGGAGTATTTAAATACTGCACTGGATTGATATATTTAGCATCTTGATGGCCAAACCTGTTATATATATGATATAAATGTATAGATATTCTGATTTTATAGATTAAGGAAGAAAGTTCAGTTGTGCATCCTTCTCTTCCTTAAAAGGTAATACTATACCAATTGCATGTTATCTCAGAGATGTTTGAAGAAAAAAACATGTAAAGAAAATATCACAACATAAAATGGAAATGGATGTAAATAATGATGTTCTTAAAAATATATCACAAAGAAAGAAGAAAAATCTATATCTTTGACTTTGGAATAAACTCCAAGTAGGTTAATGTTCATCTTTCAAATTTCAAGAATTATTTTGCCAGAAAATTATATCTAATGAAATGTATAACCCAAACTAATTAATACCTTTACTCATAAATTCTCCAGAAACCATTCAGCAATCAAAGTGCTGTAAGTATAGGGTGAATAGTCTTTCTATAATTCATATCTGACAAAGAAGTTTAAAATATTTTAAGTGAAAATCTGAACACAATTTTAACTAAGGAACAACTGTGCAGTTTATATTAGAAATATATAAGACAAAAATCCCTACAGCAATATTCTAATTATTAGGTTGTAATGTTCTGTGATATGATTGTTTTGCAAAGAAAAATAATTCAGAGGGGAGATCCTGCAAAAAGTATGCATATTTGACAGAAGTATTCACTTTTAAAACTAGAACTTAATCAATAATGCACTACATTTTTCAAAAGTCTAATATTTTTAAGAAGACATATGCAATCTGAAAACTGTGAGTATTCACTGTTGACATTATTGTGTCAATCCCATATCGAAAGAAGCTGAAATCAATCACGTCTCAGATTAAGGATTTTTTTTTTCTTTTTTTCTAATTTTGCATTTGAAACCCTGTTTGAAACAGAGCTTGAGAAAGGAGATGTCTTTGTATAATCTTCACTAAAGAAACATCCACATCAGAGACAAAATTGTAATTGAACTCCTTTCTAGTAATCTATACAGGGAGGCAGAGGTCTAAAGAAGAGCATAGATCAGATGACTTGAAAGTGGAAAATAACTACAGAAAAAAACACCAAAATCAAAAGATACTACAAAGTTAGGTGAACACAGAAATGTGACTAAAGTATGCTAGCAATATATGCTTTATAGATAAAATAATGCCTTAGAGTTTCCAATATTAATGTTATCAACCTTTCTCTTTTAATAAAACTCAGGTTTACATAGTGCTTGCTTAGATCATTCATGCTCTCCCAAAGTCATGCAGTTGATGTATAGATTAAAACAGTAACTGCTAGATATAGCAAAAATACTGTCAATTTGAAGTATAGCACGAAAAGTTGGATTCTTATCCAATCTTATTTTACTTGCCATGTGGCCACAGGAGCTGTTTGGGCTAAGGTCACTTTTTACTAATTTAGCTGGAAGGTCTCGATCTCCCCAAAAGACTGCAGACTTCTCGAGACCCCACGTGGCCGAGCAGCGGTGAGTTATGGGAATTTCCCCCAAATGAGCTCAGAGTCCCTCTGTGTCAGACCTTTGCTCCCCCAGAGAGCCAGCCTGCTGCAGCTGTGGTGAGCTCTAAGGCCTGCAGCCAGCCATTACTCCCACTAATGACATTTTTAGAGGGTGAACATCTCATTGAATCCATTGACGTTGACCCACGGGGCTACATTTTCTCCATGCTGCTCAGTGAATTAGGCATGCAACTGCTATTAACAAAAGCAGGAGACCTGTATATTCACTTCCCAGCTCACCAGACTGCTAGCGCACCCCATAATTTGATGGAATTATGTCTTAAAGGCTATACTGTGATAGAGGAATCACTCATGATGAAACAATGCTTAACTGGCGGAAAAATGCCTTGGTTCTAACATTAAATGAATTTCTCTAACATAGACTTTCAAGCAAGTATTATAGATGAACAAGTCATGCTTTAGAATACTTTATTTAAAAATAACAGCTTAGACTTCAGGTACTCAGACTTACTCAAACGATTAGGCCCATTTCTAATGAAGTGTCTGTCCCAATTCATTTCATCTGAGTGCATTGCCCTGCTTAATCAAAACAAAACTTAGGACACCTACATTTACTTTTCTTATTGAATATAATGATTATGAGAGGAATTTTGCTTTTTTTTGCAAGAAGAGAGAAGTAACTATAAAAATACAAGTGACCTACCACCAATGCCATTATTTTAGCTGACATCTGTGAGCATATTTTTCTTAGGTTGCATCAAGACGGACGACAGCCCTTTGTGCCCTTCTGACACTGATGGCAATCATTAAAGATTTACCAGGGTCATTAAAGTGACGGTAACGCAGAGCTGAATATCACCATCCCATGTGGATTCAACCAAAATGCAAAGAAAGCCAGCACAGAATTAGCTGAGATCCTGCACTGCCACCTTAACCTTATTACCTTATTGCAAGAGAAAAAGAGAGGGGAGAAAAAAAAAAAAAAAAACAGCAATTGTCTACAATACATTAGGGCAACACATCTCACTTACGTGGCAGGTATTGCCAGTAAAGGGCATATCACTTCTCTCTCCGCATTAAAGGCACTACTGTGCTTTCATGACGTACAGCTGTGACGAGTGCCGGCAGGGGAATTTCGGGCTACTGCATTAGCTCCAGTCAGTCCATGAGATGCTTCTGCTGGGACACTGCAGTAAAGGCACCATGAGATGGCACCTCCAGCGATGGCACGTGTGGGGCCAAGCTCCCTCGGCCACCACAGGGGCTCTGCTGAACCCGGCATGCCCAGGTAGACCCTCACGCATTACAGCTGGGAAACTCCTGGGGTGACCTGCCTCACCATAACTGACTTACAGTGCACGAGGCCACCACGTGAGTAGTCAGTATTATGGGCCCCCCTCAGCATATCTAGTAAAGGCACCAGCAGAGCACTGTCAGAACCCCCTTTTTAAAAGAAAAAAGCAACCTCTGTGAGTCTGCTTGTTGTTACCTTACAGCCTAACCAAACGTTGTGCATCTTCTCCTTCACTATTAATCATATTCTGCTTCATCATTGGAGCTGAACTTCAAAAATAACATCCCACTAACCGCTGGAATATAATCCTTACATAGGCCCTCTCACCAGCTTTGGTAAAGATGCTAAAACATAAAGTAACACACAGCTGCTGCTGTAATACAATTTAGCACATTTAAGTACATGCCTGATGATCCCAAAGAAACCTACCTTGCCAGAGCAGCGATACTTAAATCCTTCTAAGGTAAGAAATGTACCTATTTTTTAGGTCATTTTCACATGTGCCTTGAATTATTATATTACTTTGTGAACTGACATCACAAAAACCCTAGGAGAAAAGGTGGCGGGGGAGGGGGTGTTAACCTCGCTTTGATTATCCCGTTCATTATATCAAATGGAACAGGAAAGCGATGTCCTACGGGAATCAGTTACTGCTCTTGTTTTAATCCACCTCCTTTGATTTCCGGAGCAGCCCAGATTAAAGATAGACCTTCTCTCTCATCTGAAGTTGCGTCGCACTGCGGAGCTGCGAGATCGAGCGAGAGCCACAAAGGCCTTTGTCTGCTGTGGCCGCTCTAGTCAACAGGCCTTCAGGCCCATCGCAGCGCTACGCTGTTTGGCGATGGCTGAGCTATGAAATACTTCCTGCCAATCATCCAATAAATGAAATACCCCGCAGCACTGGGCAGTGGGAAAAAAACAGAAATTAATAGCAAGTTAAGAAAAAACTCTGAAAAATTCACTTTGCTCCACTTTGCTCTTCCATGCTTAAGAAAAGTGCATGCAAGCACATATACCTATGCATACCTTTATAAAAAGGTATAAGGCATCTACAAGGAGTTGATATACAATGGTTGTGGACATTACATTTTAGGTGATTACATATCAGTATTCACTCTACCTCATTATGGATGCTTTGTTTAAGCTATGGGATGCTGATTAAAAACTCCCTCTCAAGGTAACTTTTGCTAATCTTGAACATCAGTGATAAAATAATACTTCGTGCATACCTGACTCACACGTAACATTTCTTCAGTCAGACGACATTATATGATGCATGATGCTGAACAGGTATGAAACATGTTTTATACAGCACAATCAAACACAACGCAACTAGTAAGACTAGTAGTTGGTATCCAGTGACAATACAACTCCAAGCTTGTGCTGTGGTGAGATAATGCATTTCCCAGATCATTGGAGGCATTCGTTTCACCTGCTGCCTCATGATACTTCCAAGGAGCGCGTTATCTCTGGGTAACACATGTCTGCTTGTACCTGACTGTTTAATTATTGTACACAAAATTCCACCTCGGAATAATTGTCATCTCAAGGTACTCCTGCGCACTGCAGGGTCCTTCCGATTCCTGATGTAAGTAAGTGAACAAGTGTAAGAAGTTGTGCAGCAAGTAGAACAACCTTGGTAGAGATTTGTCCCCCGAACTGATGGAGTTTGACAACTTCAGAGTACTACCAGGAAAGGAATCTAATGCTAGTGCTGTTAGTACAATTTTAATTCAGATCGCCATAGCTGTTTGAGATTTGTATTTTCCATTCAGAACTTGTCTATGCAAAAGGTTACTTGTGGGAATGCACAAACCAAGATTTCCTAGCATATTTTCTCTAGGTCATTGCTTAGTAGTGCTAGATGATCTTCCTTAATGACAGCCTTTCACTTTCTATAAGCAAACAAATAAATACTCTTTGGAGAAAGGCTTTGAATCTAGCTTTTTACATAACAGGTGAACGGGATACAGATTAAGCCCCTGATGCAATGAATTAGTTATACGAAGGGCAGGAACTCCAGCAGACAGGGTGGGCAAGTCCCACATGACAGGAGGCTGAAGCACTGCATGAGGTAGGGGAGGCCTAATCCCAAACTCCTAGTACTACCCACAAGCGAATGAGCTTGCACCTAGATTTTTCCTCTGAGGTTTGAACATCTGACATACAAAGCATCCATGGTGAAAGCTACTTTATACACNAAGCACTGCTTGAGGTAGGGGAGGCCTAATCCCAAGCTCCTAGTACTACCCACAAGCGTATGGATTTTTCCTCTGAGGTTTGAACATCTGACATACAAAGCATCCATGGTGAAAGCTACTTTATACACAATTAAATGCGTTTACTTTTGTTCCGTGAGAAATCTCATCTCAGAGCTGAGATGCATCTCACACACCTCAGCCTCAAAAACAAAACTGTTCCTATGAGCAATTGGTGTTTTGGTCAGCTGCCATTTTCTATCCATCCCTGAAAAAGAAGGCTGATCCCTTAAATACCCACAACCCTCCAAGTACCTCTGAAAAGTCTCAGTAAGATCTAGTTTCATTGCTTAAAAAAAACAAAACAAAACAAAAAAAAAACTTCAAATATTGTGATCCCAGGAAGTATTTAAATATCTTGCACATTTATTTACTAGAAATGGAGAACTCTGGGAGAAAACAAAAGTTTCTTACCCTCTTGGTGATGTTCTGGGCTGTGGATGCACTGTCAGTTGTATTTTGACCCCTACAGCAATTGATCCTAAGCTTCTAATTGTGGTGACAATCCATCATCAAAATTGCTTGATATTTGGGAAGGCAATCTGTCATCTGAACTACTCAATATTGGGAATGTAACATTTCAGATAATATCTTACCATGAATCAGTAACAAGAAGGAATGGAATCATATAAAAGAGTCTTAAAGGCTCAGTAAGGGTTATTTATGCAGCTCCCTATCCTACAGCAAAATAAGTAACCCAATCCTGACAGATGTTTACCCATTCTTTTATGCAATCAAAATTGCCTTCTACTTAGACAGTATCTTTAAAGACATCTGAGGCAACAGAACCTACTCTAAAAATTCTTTTTCTATTTAATCACTGCCATTTTAATTTGGTATTTAAACATATACCTAGAAGGTATTATGAACATATGCAGTTCTACAAATGATTTTTTTATTTGGGCTCTATCTACGCTAGCAAGCTTCTCAGCATAAAAGGAGATGTTTGTTTTATGGAAGCAGCTGGATCTGAGGTCCACCACAGAAGTTGCCTATAATTAGTTTGGGCCCCTGAACTGAACATCCCCACCATGCACAAGAATCAGAGCAGCAAAAAGTTAAGAGATTACTGCATTCTCCTCTCCTCAGACAGTTTGTTTTCCTTTCAAAGGAGTCCAGTTCACACATATTGACCCTCACTCTGTGAACCATCATGTGCTAAAACGGGGTAATCCAGGGATCAGCTGGGTCCTCTGGCCCACACAAAAACTGCACTGCTCCTCCAAGCCAAACACTAACATGCCTTTCTTCACACTGCTGCTGACAACCTAACCTGCACACTAGGTAACAGGTAGAAAAACACTGGCAGTATTAAGCATCACTGTGAAAGCTATCAGTGCTTGCTCAGTGTTTTGACATAAACTTCTTCGGGAATTACCTACTGGGGAAATTGTGCATTTGCAGGGGATTAAGAAACTATGTGCAGAAACTCTCACCAACATTTTTATATACACACACATTTTTATATGTATGTACATATAAATATATGTGTTATATGTATATAAGTAAATATATATATACTTAGCATACTTCCTTGTTTTTTAATAGATATTTGCAACCCCTAAAGGGTGCTGCCAGAGCACCTGTGATTTTTCAGTGTCCTTTTCCATTGTGCTCCTTCTCAGCTACAAGAAAGGAGAGAAATTATGAGCTCTTTCATGGAGGATATAGATTTATTTTCCTCCTGATGAGAAATTAAGGTTGCCCTGACTGACAGCATGTGGTTTCTATTTCTGTTTATAGGTAACCTTACAACAGTAGGTCAAAAGGATTAGAGGAAGGTCAGTGTTACTGTTTCTTGAGGAAACCGACAATTGTGGATTCACATCAGTGTTCTTGCTTTCCAAAGAAAGTGGAAATCTTATATGACATTTTTTTTCAAACACCTGCTTTTTTATTTTTTTATTTTTTAAAGTAACTGAAGCAAAGAATATACTGGTGTGCTTATTTATCTTTCTACTTTCCTCATTACATAATAAATATTAAACAGAGAAAAGGATTAACTTGTTGTCTGATACAGACCTTAAAATGCACTTTTTTCATAACAATGAAGCAAAAAAAAAGTAGTAAAATAGTAGTACATCCCATATATTATTTAAGACAAAAATACATGGAAGGACTATAATATCACTGAGCAATGTACACTGAAATATAAGTAAAAATGTTTTTTGCAGCACAGTCTTTTCATTTTCTACACTCGGATCTGGCTATTCACTAGTGTTTCAGGGAAAACTCGCATAGTGTTTCAATTCGTATCATTCACACATATCAGGATCCATATAGCCTATTGATTTATTTCGCAGCATATAAATAACTGGCAATCAGTGACCTATACATTCAGGATCAGCATCCGCAGTGTAGCAAATAAACGACAAGCATAGGTGCTTAAACGATGTTAATATATAAATACAAATTTCCTTGCAAACAGTCATTTTCCTCTTTAACATAATGGGTTTCGGGCATTGAGTGCACCCAGTTTATGCTCACTCTCCGACATGTTACCGAGCTTTTATCAAGGCCATTTCATCATGGGTGAGCTATGTCTGCACATCCCACACCTCCCCACCCAGTCTATTCCACTGAAGAGCGTTTGTCCTACATACACAGCATGTAAAACATGTGGAGCATCTTGGAATATTTTTTGGATTTGTATGCAGTAAATGTCACTCTATTAGGACCTATTTCTACTTCCCAGAAAAGGATTGCAATGCTCCAGTTGCTTTTAATGGTTGAGGAATCACATTCCCTCGAGTGAGAAGATAAGCTGAAAGGATTTTTTAATTAAAACTCACTGTTCCTCATCTTTATCCCAGAAGTCTGTTTCATGTCGAAAGAACAAAAGCCAATCTTCCTATCTCTCCCTGGCACTGCAGGTATGTCTTGCAAACTGTTTGTTTGCTCTCACAAGAAAACTAGATTACAAGTGGGAAGGAGCACACACAAATGGACACATCTTGACCTCAGCTATAGGCACACACATGCAGCAAACCAAGCTGCAGAACCATATTGCTGCTCTGCTGCTTGCAGCAGGATTTCCTTAGAAAATGAAATATGTGGAGCAAGCATACGTCATGTTGATGTAGCCAAAACCTGCAGCAAAATCCCACCAAAGGAGGGCTGTTCTCTCTTCCTGCACCCTTTGGGCAATGAGCCAGCGGGATGAGAAGGGCCTACAGGCTCCTGGGCACCCTGCAGCACAGACAGCAGGTGGCTCAGGAGCTGTAAGGGGAGGTGCTGTGGTCTCCATAGCCCTCTCAGGGTCATTGGTCCACCTGGCTGGAGGAACCCAGTGGCTGTCCACCGCAACCATGTAAAGTCACTGCCAAATTACAACCATGGCACAGCAACTAAACCACTTAAATTGTGCTAGGCTAAACCAGGTTTTGTCGAGGGACTTCACTAGAATTACTCAAGGCATGGCTTTTGTCTCCAAAGGCAAGGCATCCCATTAATTAAAATCAAAACAGAATTCCTTCCAACTAAAAATTGATTAGGAGAAGCCATGTAAAAGCCAGTGCTGATAACCAAACAGTCACGTATCATCTATGAAAGGTCATGAAAAACAGGAGAGATGCCTGAGGATTGGAAGAAAGCCAATGTCACACCAGTCTTCAATCAAAAAGGGCAAGAAGGAGGATCCAGGCTACTACAGGGCAGATAGCCTCACCTCCACCCCTAGGAAGGTGATTGAGCTCATACTTGACATTGTCTCTAAATATGTGGAATACAAGGACCTTGTGATCAGGAGCAGTCAGCATGGAATCACCAAGGGAAAAAAACATGATTAACCAATGTAATAACTTCCTATGAATAAATAACTAGCTGGACAGATGAGAGGATAGAAGTGGATGTTGCCTACCTTGATTTCAGGAAAGCTTTGGACACTGTCTCCCAGAACATCCACATAGACAAGATCAGGAAGTGTGGGTTAGATGAGCGAACAGCTGTGCTTCTAAGGTTGTGAAGTATCTGTGTGTTGTATTAACAGCTTTATAGAAAGCTTTCACAGAAACACAACATTTCTTTTTTGTATAAGTCCCATGAATGCATTTTACTTACCACTGTATCAACAAAAACAACAACAACAAAATCAACAAAAACTTTGAGAAAATGTAGAAATTCAGTTCTCAGTGCCAGTAATGGTAGTGCTTGTTTCTCTATTTGGTATGTAAACAACCAGTTATGTAATTTTCTGATAGGAAAGTACCTGAAGAAGTTAAGCACAGAGCCCAAAAGAAAGTAAAGAGAACCAGTTGAAGCCTAGACAAAGCTAGTGCAATTAAGTAGCACACACACAAATACAGTGAACTGAGCTTGTTTTGTTTGCCTTGTCCTAGCCTGTGTTTATATTGTGTGATTTTTGAAGGAGAAGAGGGGAGTAATGCGCAGGGGAGAGATCATTTTTACTGTTTTTCTTCTCCTTTCATTTTTATCAAATGTTTAGTTTAGATGACGGGAGGATTAGTTGTAATTTTTTTTTAATCACAATCTTGTTTATGCTACAATTTTCATAATTTTGTCCTGAACTCATGTGATTACTCATCACATTTTTACTACTTTTATTTGTAGAATTGATATCTTTTGATCTTCTGCTGTTTTTCCGTATGTTTAAAGATTTCCAAACTAATTAAGATGGTTAACTAAAAAAGACTAATTGCATTCATAAATGCAATGTGTCACTGCTGATTAGCAGGTGGCTCTTTTGTGTTTTGGATACATAAAAGCAGATGGAAATGTGGCAGACCCAGTTATATTTAATCTGCCTGTTTTCTTCCAGACTGCTCTGCTTTCCAGTTAACAGTGCTAATGACAATGAAACCTATGAAAGGTTTTTTTTTTTTTTGGTCTTTGGCATTTCTCATTTGGCAACAGATATCTCACTTGGAACCCTAGCCACACACTCCTAACCAGGAGGTTTTCAACTATTCTTTTCAAAAATTTTGAAGCTCCTCCTCACAAGCTTCAAGGTGCTTAGAAGGACAAGAGAAGAAGAAAAACTGTAGGACATCCTTACAAATATTCTGTTTCTTATTTCTGTGCTTAGAACACTGTAGATGTTCTTTAGAAAACTGTAAATGTTCTTTAGAATTCACTGACAGATAAACACTGCATAAAAGTACTCCCCTCTCATTCCTAGATTCTTTTTCCATGGTTTTCAGCATTAAAGCACACAACTATATGCTTTTTTATATCCATTTTCTCTCATCTAATATCACTAAAGCAACTCTGACTCAGTTTCCTCACCGTACCCTAGGCTCCATTTATTTAGGCTTCTTCTGAAATCCTACTTTTTCTAACATATACTCTCCTATTCAACTATTTGCTCATTACTTAACATTTTTGGTGTTACCACTTTTGATGTAGTATCTGCTATTCATCCTCTGCCCAAATCATGGCTGTTCTTCATTTAAACATTTTTCTTGCTGAAATACCAAATAAAACCCCCATTAATCAACATTTGTGCAGCTGACATATATTTGTTTTGTATGTTCATATCTATGTGTATTTGTATATGTAAACAGATACAAAGAAGTACTTTGTCTTTTTATTTCTATATGCATAGAGTTTCTATATGTGTAGCATCAGAGAAGCAAATAGTCAAATACATCTTGCAAGAACAAGTTCAGATACACATGTAAGAAAACCATATTACATTTTTATGTTTGTAGTCTTATACTGATATGGTCTTCAAATTAAAAGTGTGATTTATTTTTTGATTGTCCTATGTGTCCATGGCATATGCGCAGAATGTATACTTCAGTAGGAGTTTGTTTACAGGTCTTAAGTAACAGCAATTTTTCAATGACTGCTTTTTTCATTTGTTTGTTTTCTTATCTCTTTTTGGTATTTCCAAACTATAATATTTTTTCCACTGCACAAACAGAAACAACAAGAAAATACAACAGTACAGCCACATGACATTATATGAAATAACTGGTTCATAGATGACTAACAAATAGTTGTTGCTTGTATGTATAAACACACTTATACATGCACATAAATACTTAAATGTACACACACTCTACAATTGTGGTACATAAAAACAGTTTAACAATTTAAATGTGTTTATAATCAGTTATTCTTCATAATATATTATTTCCCTTCTTTTAAAAGAAGTTAAACATTAAACAGAAGCTGACCACTATTTAACAGTGCTTACTAAACTACCTGTTGTGCATCCACTTATACCAGAAAAAATTATAGAAGATGATCTGTGATTTACACAATTAAAAATTAGCTATATTGCCTGAACACTTATCTAACATTGATTTGACAGAAACTTTTCAATGTTGTAGCACTTTTTTTAAATTTCACAATAAGTGAGGGTGAAAGAAAAAGAAAACAAATGAACCAAAAAAAGATTATAGGGATTAAATTATGTTGAAGCAAGAAAATAAAAATCAACATCCAAGGACCATACTTACACTGTCTCCAATGGATCTAGATCATACACTACTTATGAGAAATATAGAAAATGAACAATTTTTTAAAAGTTTTTGAGATGCCTAACAACTTCCCCTGTGCTGTATGAGGTGACCAAAAACTGGATTGAAGCTAATATATGCAATAGAGCCCAACATCTGTTACATAATAGTAATGGTAGGAACAAGTCATGAACTTTCTCCCCCAAATAAAATGCGAGGTGAAGGTGCAGAATCTGCATTCAATAGAGAAAAAGATTATCCTCCCAAACTCTCTCTCCATTTTACTTCATTTTTTCTCTGTTCACATGTATATATCAAAAAGAAAGCTAAAAGGTAGATGCGTAGCTTTTAGTATAGCACTAATCAGAAAGTGTGCTATGCTCCAATTATAAATGGAAAATCTATACCAGCATTCAAAATATGAAAGTCTGTAAAGGGGATTTTCTGTACTTCATTACTTCTGCAGTTTCACTGTATTCTGTATTTTACTATGAATAATAGCATGCCAGAATTTTAAAATAAGAGTCTTTAACTCTCGCTTAGGATATTTGTCTTAAGCTAAAAGTTCAGGTGAACAAGGATTTCAAGACATTGCCAAGGACTTTGTGAATGCAGGTACATACAAACATTTATTTGTTGCTCAAAACCCCAAACGTGGAAGGCACCTTTGCCAATAAATTTGAGTAAGTGCTATTAGTACAGATGCTATTGAATACTAGCATCCTGTATCATCCGTTTAAAGCCCTGTTATAAAGGAACTGTATGACTAAGGGAATTTGTAACAGGATATAGAGCCTTTCACCTCTAGGTCAATAGTTATAATCTGAACCAGACAGCAAGAACCCAGGAGTCAATGCCGTGTAATTCCCATCTACTGACTTAAGTAAAATTAGTCTGTGGCCTCCAGAGAATTTCTATAGAAGAAATACTGTAACCACAATAGGCGAGGAAAAAAGATCAGCTGGCACTGTATCTGCGATTGACAAGAGTGGGAAAGTCAAGAACTGAATTGTCTGAGGGGATATGTGGTCCCTCCACAGTAAGAACATGGAAGTATTTTAGTAAGGAAGCTAAAGGGAAAACAGCCCACTTTTTAACTTTTTGTTTTTCTATAGCACTGTCAACTTCCCTGGGCTTGAACTCATTTGAAATTTAAATAGTGTATACCACCACCCAAATATCAGACAATACAAGTTATTCTTTGTGATAAATATTGAGCAATATCCATAACTTGTATATCTCAATACACTCTGCACATACCTCTTTAGAAACAGCATATAGTCTTCAGCTGCTATGACATAACTAGTCAAATCTGTGGAGGGATGTGTATCAACCCAGTAAAACGTGGTCAGACTTAGCTACAGGCCTGTGAAAAACCTCATGCAGGAAACTCATGACATATTGGCGTTTCAGTGATTTACTTCACATTCCAATTTGAATTAGGGAACATGCAGCTTCAGCCTACTGCTCCATCCCACCCACTTCCACTGCTATAAAAAAACTATACTGAACAACCATGGGCAAGGTTTAAGTTGCAAAACATTGGATGCCAATGCTACTACAGCAATGAGTTTCCCCTGTGAAGGGACTTACAACCAAGAAAAGTCAAAAAAAACCTCCTTAGGTGATTTGATTTTAAGTTGAAGCTTGCATAACCAACAAAAACATCAGCAGACCAATGAAAAGCTGTCAAGGTTACCTTTAGGCTACATGCTGCTGATGCTGTGTAGTCAGAGGACATGCTGCATAGAGGACATGTGGCTCCTCCTGTGGCGGTCCCTTCGTCCATCTGCAGTATACACAAATCATAGTCAGAGGATCGAATTGCAGCAAGGTATACTATGGGCTAGACAAAAATGCTTAACAACACTGTTTTTACAACTTATTTTAGATCTTATTTAGATACAGAAGCTGGACTATTTTATTCTAGTGTTAACAGGAGACCTCAAAGAATAAATGTCTCCACATCATGGGAGCCCTTTTGATCTTCAACTGTAACACCACTAACAAATTTATCAAATTGAGACTGAGAAATGCACGAGTATCTCAGGGAGATGGTGGGCAGTGCATTAATAACCAGAACAAACGCATCAGACTATCAAACAGCTCTCTGCAAGCAAATGGATGAACCTTATTAGTAGAGGAAAGAGTGGCATTTAGTTTGGATTTATGATGCCTACTTGCTGGTCTCGTGACCACTGCAAGAATGTCACATTATATTAGCCAAAATAAACATTCTACTTTAGCTTCTTTAGAAGTTATACATCTTTTCAACTTATAAGTATTTAGATATTAAGATATATGCTGAGCATAAAACATTAATGTTTAAAAGAAATTATTTTCCTTGTATAAAAGCTACTCTAGGTGCCCCCAATACCAAAGGATTGAGCCCAGCCCTTACTCTGGGAATAATGCATGTTGGTCTGCTCTGATCTCCACAACATTCTTATCTGGAAGGCTTCCCCTTTAAAAGAGTATTAGTAAAAGAGTAAACCCATCACTTATGATTCACTTCTTCTGTATTATGCATATGACTAAAATCAGTGGAAATGTTGGTGTTAAAGATAGCTTAAGCTTTGACTATCCATTCTTCCTCTCCCCACTTCCCCTCCTCACCCAGACCACAATAATAATTTTTTCCAGTGATTAAAAAACACATTTCTTAAACATACCTATTTTCACCCACTTTACCCTAAGCCACCCAAAGACTGATAGTTCCTGTATCCATAAACAGCTTTCATTAGAACATTAAAAGGCATTAACTTTTTCATTTAACAAGAATCTTTATTTTTTTTCTTTAAAGGGTGAAAATGAGGTAAATGCGAGAATCAGAATTCCAAAATAAGAAGTCCAAATAACTGCAGGCAGCATTTCCTACGAGATTTTCCCCCCCTACCCATACACCCTCATTTTGAAGTAGGTAAAGATGAGAAGACATTGGAAGAAAAATACATTTATTGAACCTGACATGAAATCAAGCAGTTGCAGCTAACTAAAAAGGCATTAGGCTTTTCTCAGCGCTCTGGATTTTGCTTGTGATAGGAAGATTTACTGTTTTAACGGCAGTTCGCTGGCACCTGTTTTTCCACTGGTTTCTAATGAGAACTGAGCATCCAAATCGCCTTTGGACAGCTTTTCAAACACCACCCCTAACTTCTTCATTGTACTTCACGGGTAGTAGAAGGACAACCGCTTGCAGCGCTGAACACGCACAGTCCCGTCCCGGGGTGACACAGCCCTTGGGACGTGCACGGGCACCTCAGAGCCGCAAAAGGAGCTGCAGCTCCCGCAGGGGCGCCAGACCCAAGGGCAGTCCCTTGCCAATAGGCACCCTGCAGCCTCCCATGTAGGAAAATTCCCCGTCACCAGTAGTAATTAGGGCATACTCATATGCTAGCAACCACTTCTGGTAAAAATAAATAAATACATAAAGAAATCTTCAAAAAAAACAAACATATCAAGCCTCCTGTCAGCCCACAGCGGGGCATGGCCTCCCTGGGGATTGACTAAGGAAGATGTCACAGAGGTGCCCTGTCCCCAGCCCTGGGTTTCTGAATTTGACATCTTAGTGCAAGATCTGGCCAGAAGGAAGGCTGATTTTCCCCTGAGAAGACAGTTTCTTCCTCAGACCGTTACCGCAACTGCTGGGCTGTGACTGAATGGGAAATGAAGGGAAAGAAGATAAAAAGAAATGAGAGAGGAAAGCAGGTGAGAAGCTGGCTGTCATCCAACAACGATTCCTCCGTGCCGTGCGGAGGAACATGGCCCTGTAACAGAGATTGACATTAACACATTTCCCACATGCATCTGCCGAGACTCAATTCCTGCTTTTTTTACAGTGGCCCTTTCCAATACCCTCGATCTCCATGAAGATAATTCCTGGCATTGGACGCAATGCTACCAGGCTTGAAGCCATGCTGGGCGAACCTGCTGCAAAGGGTGCTCGATTAAGTGCCGGTAGCCGCTATGAATTGGTAGCCGTAATTTACTGACTGCTCTGGGGGGAGGACGGAGGGCATGGCACAGTTTTCACAGCATGAATTAGAGTCCTCTGGTGAAATAAGGGTGCTTTGTGCTGATTAAATTATAAGAAATGTGCACCTGGGCCACATAAAGACCCAATGTTCTCTCCATATAAGTTGACAGATAATATAAATGATGTACATCATAATTTCAGTATCATTTGAAAGTTTAATACGTGTAATTGTGGGATGCTTTTCTCCTTTTAAATTGCAAACACAGCAAAACTGGGGACTTGGTGTTACTGATGAGCCAGTGTTGGTCTGCTTTATGTGTTACAATGTCCATATATAAAGAGAATCATGACACCCCAGCATACCATCATTTTCTTTTTCTTTTTGAGGTGTTACCGTAGCTGAATGGTTCAGAAGAAGCCTAGGTTAAGTAGCAAGGGAGAAGGATTTGAAGGAGTAGCTTTTAACTGAAATGAGTTTGGTATGATCTCAGCCATCTAAAATATGCAGTGTTTTGCTACAGGAAATGGCACTTACAGAACCAGAACGGGTACATAGAAAAGAAAAGATGAGACATTAATCAATTAAGGCAGAAAACTGAGTGTGTTAAATAGCAGAGCATCATTTCTCTCTCTATGTCTGTGGAAGTTTAGAATTCAACACAGAAGGGCATTTAGTCTGTTCTTCTGGGATGGCAGCTGTGCAAAGATCCTTTCCCAACTACTAAAACAAACAGCCAAACAAGCAAAAAACTCCCAACCGCAAAATTAAAACCACACTTCAAATGCTGAAGCGCTCCCTTTTCAATATTTTTTTGCTTAATCTTGCTTTCATCATATCTCCACAGGTTTCAAATGCATCTGTAGCCATTCTATTCTTTTCAGAAGCTTTAAATCAGAGAAAATGTGTTGAAAGAAGAAAAAACAAATGTCATAAATTTGAAGGTTAACAGCATTATTTCATTTGTTAAATCTTCAAGAAAGCAAGTTACCAAAATATTTAATTATTTAGGAAAAATAGGGAAGCTGAAGAGAAATACCTATAGTTATTACATCAAAGAAAATAATATACAGCTATCTACAAGTGTCATAAAAAAGAATGTTGAAGGAAAAAATACTTAAAGATGATCTGTAGCACAGAGGATATCCTCACATAAGAAGTCACTCCCAAGGAAGGGCTTTGTTTAGTTTGATACTCATCTCTACTATTGCCTGCTTTCTTTATCTTATCAGGTTTTGGGAAGTTCATAGGGGGAAAGGGTCTTTGGTTTAAGTTTATTCTTTCTTACACAGATAGTACTAAACCACATAACAATGAGTATTTTGCAGTACTGTCTTGTACATGAATATAATAACTGATGTCATTGGCTTCAAAAAAGAGAAACAGTATAAACAAAGGGAGTATGTTTCAAAATTTCCTGATGTAGTGAAACCTCTGTCTTTAAAAGCAGAAATCATTTTCTTTAAAGTCTAAAACATTCAAGGTGATGAAGTTTTTTCAATATTGCAAGATCATTCTTAATAAGGAAAGGAATCCAACATAGCTGGCACAAGTACTTACCTTTATTTCTTCTCTAAATAGAGCTGTGAGGCATTGCTTCCTCCATAAGAGTGAGCAAACAAAAGGGGATGTGAGAACCTACACAAATAAGAATTAAGGTACACAGTAGCAGATCTCTGAGGGCTGTAAGCCCTCATCAAAAGGGAGTGGCTCACCTTGGAGTAGGCAGAGACATGGCCTAAAACAAAACAAAAAAAAAAAAAGAAAGAAAGAAAGAAAGAAAACATCACCCTGGACAAGTATTCTGACTAGTCCAGAGTAACATGAATTGCATATTGAGCTGATTTTCCTCAGTAGAAGGATAAAACATTTAGACACAGAGAGCCATCTCAGAATAAAGGACTTGAAATCAGAATAAAGGACATGTCAAAGTCCGGTCAGTTTCTCCACAAGTTGGGAGCATCCCAAATATAAGAGGGATGATGGTATACAGTGAGTGTGTTTCACAAGACTTGCCAGTGCTCAGGACAACTATGTCAGAATTCTCTCACCAGTGCGAACATTCCTATAATATCACTTGGAAAATGAAAATATTTTTAGATGCCTAACTAGTGACAACAGTCTGAGTAAAGCCATTAGGTGCTGCCTGCTTCTTTTTTTCATCCACTCATTTTTTTAAAGTCACAGAACCAAAGAATTTATATACGTAGAAGGTGCCAAAAGAAGGCTTTTAGAACCAGGCCAGGCTTTGGAAGAAATATGCACTGGACATGAAGACTATTGAGCCAGAAATTAATAAAATGGAGGACACTTGTTTATTAAGTATCAGTGCCTTGCTTCCCTTACTTGCAGTGTATAGTGTCTCACTATGGTCTCACTGGGACAATTACCACAGCAAATTACTACACAGCACAAATAAATGTGGAAAAGTCTGGCTCTAAGCTTTTAAGTGCCTTTTTTATGTTTTAATGTGTTTTAATGTGTTTTAAATTGTTTTTATTATTATGCACAGCTACATGATAGGGGCAATTCTGTATAGATGTAGCTAAGTCAAGCTCTCTGTTCAAAGGTCAAGGCTTGTAAGTGTTACTAATTAGGGACACAGTTATAAAATGAGTTATGTTTTCCTAGATAAAAAATAAATAAATAAGGGGAAAAAAGGAAACAGACCTAGCTATTGTTTAACATTACAGGAAATCAATTCTGCTTCTCCACAGCACAGTACAAAAATACTATGACCAGATGCCCTGGTAAGCTGCTCTACCCAATATGTACAGCATCACAAAAGAGGTAGGTACATACTAGAGTATTTCAATTGCTAGAAGAAAGCTCATCTATCTCAAAGGTTTTGTCAGTCTCACAGGACAGGAGGCTAACATAAGATTTCTCTATCACAATCCAGCTCAGTGAATCAAATGTCATTGTAGAAAAGGATGTGATGAGAGCACAGAGGGTATGGAGAAAGCAGGAGGTGATATACAAGAGCTTAAAAGTCTATTTTGTGAGGTCAGGGAGGTGACATTTTGAACCACTGAATCAGAATGGTCTTTTCAGGTTGCAATTCTCAACAGGGTGAAGGTTTTAAAGATAAATGCCACTACTATTTCATGGTACAGCTGATATGCAACTGTGACTGGAAAAGAAAATAAAAATTCAACATAGTTAATATTCTTCCTAATGTCAAAAATTAGTATGCATATTTGGAACTCATGCTATATTTCTTCTGATGGACATATGCATTTGGGTTAGACTCAATGCCTCAACAGGTTATATTTTGTATATGCTAGTGTCTTCTTTTACTACTTTCAGGAAGATGAGCTGTGTTAGCAAAATGAAACTTATTAAAACACAGTAGTAAAGAGTTTCCTTTCAAATCCAAAGTTAATTCTGTACATTGAAGTACACCTCTATGATGAACACTGAAGTCTGAATTCCTGTTATTAAGGTGATAGAGTCTATGATAATTTACAGAGGTGAATGCAGAGGTTAAATCCCCAACCGACAGCTCTAGATTGCTTTGTCTAAATTAATAACAACTCTGAATAAAAGGCATCTAGTCCAGCTGCACAGTCTCACACTTAACTTTTCCATTAGCGTCACTGGCCTCCCAGGGGTCTCTTCTCATACTTCATATGTTTATGGACAAGACTGAAATAACTCTATACACATCAGCTGGGCTGAGTGAACATCTCCTCCTCTAACATCCATCAACATTATTTCCTATGATCATACTATGACCATGTCAGAAGCACAGCTACGCCTTGAAAAGCTAATATAAAGACATAGCAGAAATCCTGGCAACCTTTTGGATGAGAGCAGGTGAAACAGAGAGGTGCTGCAGCTGATGAGATGACAGCACCTGCATGTGTGAGTGCTACAAGTGCCTCCTGAAGACAGATCCCTGTTGGTTTCCACTTAACTTTTCCTTTCTGCTGCTCAGCATGCAATTGCTTATGAGAAGGAAGACAGTGAAATTTTACACAGAGAGTGTGAAATAACAGAGTTCTTACCCCAAACTCAAGTAACAGGAAGAAAGCTGCCTGCTGCTGTTGAGCTCTAAATCCAGTGCTGAGTCCTATCTCAGAGACTTCTGGTTTAATCTGGAGACAGGGTCACTAGGCTGCCTGGGACCAAAGACAATGCTGGAATACAAATCAGTATGACCCCTAAGAGCCTCTGCTACTATTATTGTTGGATTTATTTTGCAACTGAGACTTTAAAGATGAAATAATCAACAAGAGAGGTTTTTGAATGGATGCTTCCTGATTAGACCAAAATGGCCATTCTGGAATTGTTCTTTGTTCCTTTAAGGTTGCAATAAAAAACAAAACAAAACAAAAAAACACCACACACAGTGCCTCTGGAAAATAAGTGGGAACACCACCATAATGTTCAAATAATAAATATCCTGTCTATGAAGACTAAGTAACCAAAGGACTAATTAGAACCAGGAGTTCATGAAAAACTGTGCGTAGCTCTGTCCTATCACTTCTCTGAGACATGAATTGCCTTTCAAAATCCTAACTGCTCATCTGGCCACAAGCTTGTCTCAGTACTGACTGTTAACTGAGTCATGTTTTTTGATAGCTTTATGATGCAGACAAACACAGACTAAAGAACATGCCTATCAAAACTAATTTCCAGGGTGACCTATGCCAGGATTAAACAGAGGACTCCAAAGGTGAAAGGAGACTTTATCAATCAGCTAACTATGCTATCAACCATAGGAAGATATAATAAATTTAATAATAAAATTAAGTGCTAAATCAATTTAGTCAACCATATGCACAAAATAATTAAATACTACTTATTGATTCATACTTTTATCGGAAAAAAGGAAAAAGACAATTAAGCTTCTTTGGCCCTGTAGTTTTGTTATGTTATTCTCATAACATAAAATACAAAAATGAGGATGGTTTCACAAACAGTAAGCCTTATCAAAGTTATTTCTTACCCATTGAAACAACTTTGTCAAGCCAATAACACAACTAAGATGAGTAAGAGATGCAGTGACACATCTGTGATAGTTATCAGACATATCTAGCTACATAGAAAAAAAGAACTGAAAACTGATGGACAAAAACAAGGAGGAGGTGCTTACATATAAGCACATTCAGTTTGTTAGGATTATACAGAATAATGGAGATAGATAATAATGTGATTAAATTATATTACATAAAAATATTCTCAATACTCACACTCACTGTTTCAATACATCTACATTTTAATTTGTCCTGAATCTGTTATAACTGGAGATTGAAGATGTTGTCCCTTTACTATTTATTTTTTCCTGTTTCATTTGTTGCTTACATTTTTTCTTTCCATGTTACTCTGTATGATGATCTCATGCTGAACTTGCTGGTGAAAGAAACTGTTATCATTTCACCATTGCAATGTCTGGAAGAACTATCCCTGTGAACAATAAGGTTTTTATTGAAAAAAATAAACGAACAAAATATTAATAGAAATTCCTAATAATCTCCCTGTTTGGCATAATTTCAAGAATTATGAAAACCTGCATAGTATTGAGACTGCTCTCTGTGTGCTCTGGCTTTAGTAAGCAAAGATTACTATTTTTACTGATATATTTTACATTTTGAGTAGGCAATTTTACTTGATGTGTTTAGATATATTGCTCATGTAGTAATTCTGCAGAAGCTTTACACTTTTTAAGAAATATGCCCAAGTCTGACTGCAATACAAATAGAGTGTGATTTTAGATGAGTACTGTATAAAGCAGGTTATCATTGTAAATACTCACAATTATGAATTCAAAACTCACTTCCCACTTTTGTCCCACAGAATTAGCATAACATTTATTGCTCCAGTGAATATTCCCTTTATATTCTCTAGAATATTCATGGCAACTAAATGGAAAAAGAGGTACAATCAGCTTCATTAAAAATTCTAATGAATGTTTTCCTTTTTTGGCAGCGTTCTTCACACTTCATTAACAATCCAAACAGTTATTCCATAGAAACGTACAGTAAAAACAAACAAGCAATATTAAAAAAAAAAAAAACACATTTCCTGCAGACTTGTCCTACATACCTGCAACTTACCATTGCAACAATCCCCTCATGATTCTTGTGTTTGCCAGAATCTCTTCTCTCACTCTACCTCAATGCCCACAGAGGTTATTCTCTTTTTCCGAAGGTCCCCGCTCCCATCCTCCTCCTCCTGGTCCCTGCCTCCTGGGGGGCAAGAGGAAGGAAGCCTTGCAGCAGGCTTTGAGGTGCTGATGGGCCAGCAGTGCACTCGGAGGGGACAGCTCCAATTTTCCTGAACTTAATTCATTTGGGACTCACTGCTCCAGATAGATTTGGTTGATGCTAGTCCTCATGATAATAAGTGTTTTGTAACAGAGAAAGCTGGACACTGACAAGTGATTGCATAAAATGAAACTGCATTTCAGTTTTTCAGCCAAAACTGAAAGAACCACAACCCCCTCCTGTTATTCTTTTTTTGTCTCACGTGTCAGATGCATATCACTTGCAACTTACAAGTGCCTTATGATGGCTTTATTTTAGGATAGAGTGGGATTTTCCACAAAGAAAGGGGATAGAGGGAAACAAAAGAAAACTCAAGAACAAACAAAAACAACGAAGCACACGCCTTTGTGCTTGTGTATTGAGGATATGCCTTTGGCTGTGTATTTCCTAGCACCCAAAAGTCTCCAAGACAGGATCCAAGCATACAGAGCTGCTGCCAACACCAGCCACAACGCTGCCCACAGGAGCCCTGGCAGAAGCAGCATGAGCCCGTCAGCACAAGACACACCTGCAGGGCAATACCCAGTCCTGAACATCTCTTACCGAGCAGCAAAAACGACCTTTCCAGACTATGCCAGGCGTGACGCTTGGATCGCAAGGTTTACCTAGTTTCTCACCAAAGAGAGACAGATGGAAACTCATCAGGAAGAACTAATATTATTTCTCTTCCAACAAACAATCAGGAGCATCTGGGTAGAGACGAGCAACAATATATTTCTGTGATGACAGTTAATAATTTCTTAGGAAGTCTTAGTAAATAAACAATTCTATTTAATTTTAGGATTTGCTTCACGATTTCAGCACTCTTCTCTTTGTGAATGATTGATGAAGTTTGCTTTATTCATTTATGCAGAGCTAAGATACAATTTGTGTGCCTTGGGTGTCTTTATCCCTATTGATAGTAGTTGAACTATCACCCAGAGTACAGTGACACACACATGCAGGCAATGATTTCTTTTACAAAAATTTCTTTACAATCATTGAAAACAGCTCATGAAAATTAACTTCAGCCTGTGGGTTTGTGCTCAGCAATCACTACAAGTATATGCCAGATGTTTATTTTCACCATTCTATAACCGGTTGTCTCATTGGCATTGCTGCATTTCTTGACTGAATCCCAGAATACTATGCACTTGTCCAGCTGTTTTGCAGAGTTACATTTCCTATAACTTACCTTAATTCCTTTGTTTTTGGTTTCTTTTTTTTCTTTTTTTTTTTTTTTATTTTAATTCTAAGCAAGCCTGAAATGCTGTCAGTAGTAACATTAAAATTAAAATACTGTAGTCTGAAATCAGACTTAAAATGGCATCCTAGTAAGAGCATTGGCAAGCCCAAGCAGAAGACCAGATCTTAGATTTTATTTTCAGGGTCTTAAGAACAAAAGCAATGTCATAGACTCTTAATCTTAAATACCCAACAGATAAACTGTGGGTCTATGGGAGAAAAAAACAAAATCTCTTTCACACTCGGTTCTGATAAAATAACAGGCACAGCCATATGCCTCAGTGAGTCAAGAGCTGACCTGTAAGCAGGTAAATCCACGTGCTGTAGTTGTAACACCATACGTGTCAGCTGGTTGGGCCAGAAAAATTTTACTACAAGCACCAGCATTTACTGGAAAAATGAACACCTATGCATACACTTTTTTTTTTTTTCTCCAATACCTATCACAATTCTGTTTCTGGACTGTCCTAGACTGCCTTTTTGCACCCTTCTCCTTTCTCCCTAACTTCCCTTATATAGAATTGCATACTCTTCATCATCTCCTTGCCTCGGTATATGCTCTCTGTAACTGTCCATCTTCAGTTTTGGGCTATGGTGTGTGCCAAGCTATATGTTTACTCCAGTTTCTCATCTGCTGATCACGTCAGCCTCTATTACCCAGGTGCTACATTTGTTCAGTATTTTCAGGTTTTCCTCTCTGGAAAACAATCTGGAAAGATGTATATTCCTTCTCAAATTTCTCACAGTTCTTTTTGTTTGTTTGTTTGCTTTTAATTAAAAAAGCCATTGACAAATTATGTCTGGCATACTGATAAAGATAACTTGATTATATTCTTTACTTTCCTATTTTCATGCCTATTATGAACCTGCTGTCTCAACTGCAGCATAAATTGTAACATTTTGAACATACCTCTCTTTACATACCTGTCTTTATCTTTCTTGTTGTATTAACTTCAAATACTTGTCTTCTTTTACTCTATCCTCCAATGCGTAACACAGGGCAGCTATGTGGAGGATTATAAGGCAGCATGGGAAAAGCTTACGTAGAAATGAAAGGAAATAATAGCACAGTGTCTGTACATACAAAATTCCCATCATAATGGGACCTCCCCTTTTGATTTTCATGTCTCACAATGATATACTGCGCAAAGAAAGCATATCAGATTGCTGCTTCTTTTGCATGAAAAGGCTTTTGTATCAGTTACTTCACAGAGAAAAAGACAACAGAGGGTAAAAATTTGTACAAGAGAAGGCAAGCCTCTACTGAAGAATACAGACTGCAGCCTACAGCTAGTATAATCAACATTTAGTACCAGGCTGCAAGAAATAACATATAAACAGAAGGAGTGTTATAGTAACTGATAAGATAAAGCCGGCATGGTCACATAAAATGATTCTTCTTTCAAAACTATAACTGGTTGGTTTGCCTCCTCCTACACTCTTAAATGCAGAAAATATATTTTAACTGTGCAAAACATGTTGTGAATAAAATCAAAAATCACAGAAACTGCAACAGACAGATAGAAAAGTGTTAATATGTCAGGCTGTCATCCAGTTTCTTATTTGTCATTTGTTCATAAATACCTACCCTCATTCGTTCAAAACTAACTGTAGGAATCCCAATGAACATCATCCATGGGTTTAGTGTGTTTTGGGTAGGAGTGACTTCCAACACAACGTTTGTACAGAACGGTTAAGATTATACACATGGCACATGTTTTTCAGATAGCCCGCATGCACTGAAAGAAAAAAAATGCTCATTGATCACACGCCCGTTACATATAAATATTAAGCAACACTAGCTGCACTAGTGACACTCAAAATGGAGACAACAGTTTAATTGTATCACCATCTAACTGCATAACTGAAGATGCTACACGCCTTTCCTTGCCTGAGCAGTTTTCCCTCTTTCATAGCATGGTAAGAAAAGCACAAATGATATAGAAATCTCAATATTTAAATAACTGGTTATGGTTGAACATATGAATAGCCCCAGGAGGCACAGGGCTGACCAAATAGCTGTATTAATGTTTGATGTGATCTCGTCTTTCATATGCCTTCTGCCTGAAGATCCTCTCCAGTTATCCCTCTGCATAATTATTTTTACTCAAGACAAGAAACATCAGGAAATCACCTCACCCAGCAATGAAATTTTTACAAAACAAAGCCACTTGATGAAGGCCACTACATAAAACTTCCATTTGGTAGCAATAGCCATAAAGGGCTATCGGATGGTGACCCATTTGAAATGTCAACACATCGTTTCACAGAATCACAGAATAACAGAATGGTTGAGGTTGGAAGGGAGCTCTAGTGATCATCTAGTCCGACCCCTGAGCCCTGCAGGGCTCAAGCAGGGACACCCAGAGCANTAGCCATAAAGGGCTATCGGATGGTGACCCATTTGAAATGTCAACACATCGTTTCACAGAATCACAGAATAACAGAATGGTTGAGGTTGGAAGGGAGCTCTAGAGATCATCTAGTCCGACCCCTGAGCCCAGCAGGGCTCAAGCAGGGACACCCAGAGCATGTGGCACAAGGTCACATCCAGGCGGGTTTTGAAGATCTCCAGATCATTCTTTACACTCACCCTACTCGCGCTCAGTAGATGTTCAGGGGAATACATGGAAAGGTCAATTACACTTCGACTTTGTGTGCCTTCTACATATCAAAANCTTACACTTCACCTTCTACATATCAAAATACTGCTTAAGGACAAATGTTACAGATACCTAGAACAATACAAACATAATTAAAACAACAAAAATCAAAACAGCAGTACTTTTGAGTGGGCCTAAATGCTGTTTCCTTTCTGAGATAAAGTGATGGAATTCCATAAACTGATGGAATGAGAGAGTTGAATCGAGAAAAACACTAAAAAGCAGGGGGAGGAGAACAAGAAGGAATAAAGAGGGAGAGGAAGGCACCAGGATGGGGCCCTGCTCACAGGGAAAGCTATGTTTAGACAGAACTTGAGGACAGACAACTGGATGGTAGTGACAGAAAAGAAGTTGTCATGAAGTAAGGACAACAACAGCTTTCAAATACTGCAGGATACTTTCAAATACTAAACAAGGACCAAGTTTTCCTTCTGATTGCATAACGCACAATAACACTACCTTCTTTCAATAATATGTCTCAAAAAAAAAAAAATCAAAAGCTTAATGTAAAACATAAAATTANAACTTGAGGACAGACAACTGGATGGTAGTGACAGAAAAGATCTTGTCATGAGGTAAGGACAGCAACAGCTTTCAAATACTGCAGAACATGTCCTAAACAAGGACCATGTTTTCCTTCTGATTGCATAACGCACAATAACACTACCTCCTTTCAATAATATGTCTCAAAAAAAAAAAAAGCAAAAGCTTAATGTAAAGCATTACATTAAGAAGAAATTAAGAGTATTTCTCTGTAACCTGTAAAACGTTAAATAATCTATGAGATTCTGATAAATGTACATCTCCTAACCTGCCTTTTAAACCTCCATTTACCCTCAGGCCTACACTCTCTATAGGAAGGGCGGAGGGAGTAGGCCTGAGGGCAGAGACAGTAGGTCTAAGGGTAAACAAGGGGCAGTAGGCATTAAGATAAACATGGGGAGTAGGCCTGAGACTAAATAAAGGGAGTAGGCCTGAGGGTAGAGAGGGGCAGGAGGCCTAAAGGGTAAACAGGGGGAGTAGGCCTGAGGGTAAAGACAGGGAGGAGGCTTGAGGGTAAACAAGGGGAGTAAGCCTAAGGGTAAACAGCAGGAATAGGCCTCAGAGTAAACAAAGGCAGTAGGCAGTAGGCCCGAGGATAAAGAAGGGGAGTAGGACTGAGGGTAAACAAGGGGAGCAGGACTGAGGGTAAACAAGGGGAGTATCCTCAGACCTACTCCCCCGATTCACCCGCAGGCCTACCCATCTTGTTTACCCTCAGGCCTACTCCCCCTGTTTACCCTAAGGCCTACTGCTTCTTTTTACCCTCAGCCTTACTCCCCTTGTAAACCCTCAGGCCTACTCCCTCTGTTTACTCTCAGGTCTACCTGCCCTGTTTACTCTCAGGTCTACTCCCTCCATTTACCCTCAGGTCTGATCCCCCTGTTAACCATCAGTCAGGCCTACTGCCTGTAGACCTTTCTACTAGACCTTACTTCAAGGGTGTTTGCCCTCAGGCCTACTACCCCTCTTTATCCTTAGGCTTACTCCCCCTGTTTAACCTCAGGCCTACTTCCTCTGCCCTGCTCAGGCCTTCTCCCTCTTTTTACTCTTAGGCCTACTGCCTCTGTTTATCCTCAGGCCTAATTACCTTGACAAAGGAAAAATCTACTGCCACCACTACTACACAATTTTTTCCTTAGAGCACTGACTGATGGATTTTGATCATGAGTGAGTATATCATGGTAAGCGTATTTGGAAGAGTTTAAAGAGCTACTTTCCACCTTTTATATATGATTAACATGCCGTGTGGGAATCCTCATCCATTTCAATGCAAACTCAAATAATTCAGACAACTTCAGTGGGATGATTTGTACCAACATTTAATTAGAACATTCAGAAAATCAGTTCCAGTGATCTCCAACCAGTATGCAGTTAGCTGCATCATGTGCATCTCCATCCTAGGGCACGTGAAAGTGTTTTCCTCCTTTCTTTCAAAAATATTTACTAGTAATGCATATAAACACTTTTGTTGGTATTAAAAATTACCTTGACAAAGGAAAAAGAAAAAAAAAAAAGGAAGCTCTACCCTATTAGAGGGGATTTCCAACACAGAAAAAACAGTACTAGCGAAGAAGCTATATGGTACAAAAGTCTACCATCACGAAATTAAATAATCAGTCAATACTACTATTTTACTTGAAAGAAAAAAAAAAAACAGGGAAGATAAATGAACAGAGAGAGGAACAAGGAATTCCAAGAGGAATTGTACTGGGTTAGTTTAAAAGAGTACAAGTAAAAGTAAAACTTAAAGTAAAAAGTAAAGTAGAAGTTTTAAAAAAAGGGGAAGCTAATATGATATATGCTATTACTAGTAATGGAATGGTGATTAGTTATTCTCCACATCAACTTGAGTTGTTAACAACCATAAGTAAGAAACAGTCTCTTTTAGCAAAGAAAAATTAGGTTGGATATCCGCAAAGCACTTGGTAAATGCATTTCCTCTGGATGCTTTTAAAGACAATTGTCAGTGAGGAGTTACGTATAATTAATGTTACATCAGCTCAATAGACTGCACTTGGGCTCTTGAACCCTTTCCAGCCCTACTTTCATATTATTCTGACACCTGATGCCCAGGCTTGCTAGTGCTCTATTGAGTTTAAACATTAAAAGATTATCATCTCTAGGAAAGAACAATCCCAATTTGCAGGTGAGCAGGGGCACAGAAAAAGTGATTTGAAAAGAATCTCACTGAATAGGCTGGTAAATTAATCCCAAATTCAACAATTGCCTTTGCTATCAATTAAATACTCATGTAAAGTAGCTAAAGAATATTTACATCTCAAACATAAGATCTTTCAGGCTGAGAACTGCACCTTTCCCTCTTCACCAGTAGAATGAATTCACCAAGTAAATTCATAATAATTGCCACTGTCCCTGAGGAGCAGTGCTGAATTACCACTTTTCAGCTGCAAACAGAGATCAAAAAGTGCAAGGAGCAATGACGATGAACCTGTCCAAACTGCACATCCAAAACGCGCAGTGCTGGCAAACAGACTCCCATCTCCTCCTTCTGTGTGTTGATGTGCCAGAGCGTTTGCTCTGAGTCTTATCAAAATATTAACTAAGTGGAAAGGAAAGATGGCCCAGGTGGGAGGTGCTACTGAGGGCAGCCTAGAAGCCAGGAAATGGATCACAAGTAAATAAAATTCAGCAGTACAAAGGGAGAGTCATTTCTTCACTACCCGCCATGGTCCACAAGTAGACAGCAAAGACCTCATACAGTGTTTCTGCCATACAGGGACATCTGACTTCTATTGATAATGCCAACAGCTTGACACAGGCAGATTTGCCTGTTTCTGAAGAGATCCTCCTTAATGTCAAACTCCATTCTTGTCTACTTTGAAGCCACCCTCTGACAGACATTCTTGTATCTCATTTTGCCTGACAAGCCAGCATTTGTTTCAGTGTAGCTAATTGCCTAGATATTCAAAGAAGCCACTAACTGGATGAGCTAGTGAAATTATATATTGGGTAAATACATATAAAGCTCAAGGACTGAAGATTTGGGTTCACATGAAAAATGTTGCCACTGCAACATGCAGGAAACCCCAAAAATAGCTCACCTTGAGCCATGTAAATAAAGGCAGATCTAAATTCATTTTGAAGCCAGTGCTTGCCAAAGCTTGAATCTCAATAGTTTGGCACCTAAACTCATCTAGTCTCTTGAGTTACTCTTTAGCGCTGGACATAACTCTTGCACAAGCGTCCACAGGAGCTGGAGGTTTTGGCATTTGGACAAAATTTCCTGCAGAAAAGATCTGGCAAGAAGATCTCTGGGCTGAGACGGAGTCCCTGAGCCAAACAATAACTCCTGCAACCTGCCAGGTTTCTGAACAGCCGCTCTCGGTGGCCACGGTCAGTCTAGTCACTCAGCAAGGGAAGCAACTTCATCCCTCGGAAGGAATCTGCAGTCACAAGAGTCAGGCAACAAAGCACCTGACGTGGATAATATCGACGGCTGTCCACGTTAGACGAAATGAGAAATCAAAGACATACTTTAGCACATTTTAAAGACATGCCTTTTTGTAACTCTGAATAACCTGCGATTTTTGAAAACTAATGTTGGATACCTCATCACTCAGAATATAATTCTTCCTGAGTTTACATTTCATGATTTCATGTTTATCCCAAATAAAAACAACTTTTCCTGAAATAAACCCCAAATATACCTATAATAACCTATAATATACCTGTAATAACCATTTATTCTTTACTTAGCCTTGAAGAAATCATGAGGAAAAATAATGAACCCTAAACCACCCCCACCCCAAAATATCAGCATGCCAATATACAGACACATTCTGGCTCACTGAAACATATTCATCATAATTCTGTATGGATATTTAGAAACTTTGACCTTCTTCACAGCCATACCATTTTGACAGGATCACATACACATTTCAGTCCTATTTAAGCACTGATTTCTACTGAAGGCAGTTATTTAACATTCTGCATTTAGATTCTGTAACTCAACTATCATATTAATAAATACAAACATCATTTTTGTATAGAAACTCTAAAAGCAATGTAGCATATATGCATTGGTTCCATTTCCATTTTCCAAATGAATTAAGTAGAGACTCATGTGTCACTCAGAATTGTTTTTGAGACTCCTTTTAAAATGTCAGCATCTGTATCTACCACTTGTATTATTTCCTACATCCTGAAAACAGTAATTTTCATGGAAGTAAGGCCAAAAAGTCATGACATAGCAGAATTAAAGCTACTGTTTAACCAGTGCTTTTCCTGTTTTTAAAATACCTCGGTTCTTTAAAGGCTGAAATCATATTCTGAATTCCTGAGGTTTATGAAGATTACTTCTAGTAAAATTGCCAACATTCTCGTAAATTTCAGGGGCAAGGTTTAACTACTACATTATCAGGGAAAAGATTTAAGCTTAATTACAGCTTCACTTCATTTCTGGGAATGATGCAAGAAGTTGGACACTGCTTTCACTTAAATTAGTGCAAAGTGGAACCAAGAGCCACAGTGTTTGAAAGGTGCTACCTCTAAAAGAAAAAAAAAAAAAACCCTTGCAAATGTCATTTTCAGGTAGATTTTTAAGGAGAAAAGAGTCTCTCTGCAAGACATCCATGTGGAATACAATAAATAAATAATTCAAAACCTAACCTAGCCCCACAATGGCTATATGTTGTTTTCAAGCACTACCTGCATTTAAAAGGTGCCAAAATGGTTAATACAAATAGTGAGAAGTTTTTCAGATATTATTTTGGCTAATGAAGCAAGACGTTAAAAGCAAACTAGTCAAACTGTATTCTGCCATAAAATTATGTCCCAGAACAATGAGCTGAAAATGAGAAGATAACAACTGAGGCCCTGAAATATTTGTTATTGTGAGTGATTCTGTTTAACTTGTTCATACAAATTACTTTGAAAAAATGAAAATAGTTGTTCATTGTCTAAATTTGCAATTTATTAAAAGAAAAAAAAAAAAAAAAGGAAGAATATTTGGTACAACACCAGGGCAGCAAATGAACAGAGGGTATCTGAATAGAGAAGGACAACAGGAACTGGGAGATCATGTGCAGTGTCAAGAGATGTGATATAATGCCCTTAGGGAGGCCCAGCAAAGGATTAAAAATAACTCAAGTTTGACAAGACATAGTGAAGATGAATCATAGATAATGACAAAAGAAACAGCATGAAGACAGGATCACAGAATTTGTGTCCCCCAACAGTAAGAAAGTCAGAAGGTCAGTTAAAAAATAGTGGATGAATAAAACACGCTGCACATCCTTATCAAATAGTGATTCAAGTTTTAGAAGTGGTAAGCCTAGAGACTTCTTAAAAGGAATTGTGTTTTGTTTCAGACACTTTCTCTTTAATCTGACCAAACTCTCTGAGAAGGAAAGAAAATACAATAACAAACTCATTCTCTGATTCTGTTCATGCTGTCAAGGCTTAATAAAACAGTAACAGAAAATGGCCCTCCAAAAAAGAAAAGAAAAAAAAAAACAAGAAACCAATTATTAACCATCATTATGCACATACCATGTGGTACAGGAGTTGTACAATGGTTTCTCTTGTGGTAGATTATCTATTTAAGAAGTGATTTTTTACCAAATCTTCACTGTAGTACAGAACTGAAATCACAAGAATTGACTATGAAAAAAAAAGTGGTCACATAAGAAGCAATGTCTATGACGTAAAATCACTAAAAAGGCATTGCAATAGCATTGCAATAACAGGCATGGCATTAAAAGCGACAATACAGGAGATCCTGATTAGAATATAGTTATTTCCTTGAGTAAAACACCAGATTCTACAGGCAGCACTCTCAGATTTTCAAAATCATATCGACACATATAGAAAGGCATGCTTACATCCCCTTGAACAACTTCATCAAACTGCCTTAGATCTTTTTCAGTCAGGCTGGAAAATGGCTATTTAAATAACTGAAAATGAATACCAAACATTACATTTCATATAAAAAAGAAGTGTGAAAAGAGAGGGAAAAAAAAAAAGAAGGAAAAAGAGGAGAATGAGAAAATAAACCTAAAAACACCTTTTTTGTTGTTTTCATAAGCAGTGTTTTAAAATGCAATAAAGAGGAAGGAAGAAGATGCCATAGAAACTTCACCCAGAAGCACAGAATTGCAGTGTTGTTGTTGCTATTCACAGCTGAGTTCATGCCAAGTGCTCGACTTTCAGGAATTAATTCTTTTCAGATATTCCTTGGCCATCATTCTCCAAAATATTACAGTTCTTGCAATAACAAGAAATGCATAATTTCTGATCAGAGGGTATTGTCCAGTTGTCCAGCAAAACAAGCTGGATTAGAGCTCTGTTCCTTTTCTCTCTATTGTCCAAGAAATATGCAATGAAAGCACAATTTCTTTGGTATCTAAATGCCAAATAGGAAAATAGGAACTTTTTCTGCATCTTGCCTTGTTTACTTTTTACCATTTTCTATAAAGTTTGCCCTCAACTTTCACTACTGTACTTCAGTATAATAATTCTCATTACCTACATGCTGTAAAGCAACACAGACATAAGTATTTGTATCTCCTATACCAGTTGGCAGAGGAGATCATGATTTCATTCTGTTGATCAAACTGTATATTAAAAAAAAGAATAGATTTTTCAACTGTTAAGCAGAGTTTCAAAGTAAATATATCTTTCCCTTAAAAGGCACATTTTCTTGTGGGTAGTACTTTCCTTTATAGAAGGTATACACTGACTAGGCAAAGGGTAGTTTTTAAGTAAAGCAAACTATTCTTCTGAAGTTCATTTGGGGTCACAAACATCAGATTTCGCTGCAGGATTAACAAATTTAGGGAGAAATTTATATCATTTGTTAGTCATTAATATGCATTTATTTTATCTTGTTTCAGATTGTTTAGATCTGTCGACATTTTGAGTGCTCCCGGAAAATGAAAGTTTCAAGCTTAGCTTCAGCATAGCAGACTTGCAAAAAATCTCATGACTGACCAACCACTGAATGATGTAAACAGATTTTTTGGTATATCCTTAAATTCAATGCATGCAAATTGCACTTGAACTTACTTCTTAAAGGATTTAAGTTAATGATAAGGAACAAAAAAAAAAAAAGGTCATTAAAAACAAATGAATTAGAAAAACTCTAAAACTTCCTTTTTTTCCCCTCATTTTAAGTGTAGAAGGAAGATTTCAGCTATATATCCTAGATCTTTATAATAAGAAAGGTATAATCTTCACTTTTCTCTTTCCTAGGCTACTTCCAAAACATGTAAGGCATATGAAGGTCCTTTCACATCTAGCCTCATAGCAGAAACTTCCAAAGTTTTTAAATTCACTATATTGTATTTTGCAACAATTTAGGCTATTTTTCTTATCACAAGGTACTAGAGTTGATTCTTCTTGCATAGAGAATGCAAGTACCAGCAGTACCTTTTGTATCTCTCCACCATGCTGCAGTGCTGCTTGAGAATAATAGCTGAAAATGCGATTTTGATGCTTTTTCTCTGATTCCAAATTAATGAAGTTTGAGCTAATAACTCTGAAATCAGAGACCACAACTCCTTCAAAAAAACAGACTGACGCTTTCTCCCAACCTTAACCCAGTGGAGAATAGACAAGGTCACGTTATTGAATTCTCTACAGGCATGAGACAGATGTAATTTGAATTTGGGAAAAAAAAAAAAAACAGTAATACAATATTTACACCTCCATATATACATACTTAAGGTCATCATTCCTGTCTCCCATCCCTTCCAGAAAAACATCTATTGTCAACAGTAGTCCTATTTCTTGTAATGGTGGACAATGCCATTTAAATCTTTCACAATATTAAAGAAATATTATAATATTGCAAAGTTCAGTCTGATGGAAAACAATGAGGGACTGTGAAAATAAGGTATAGACAGGGAACAGAAGTCTTTCTCCTTCTAACTTCCTGTTCTGTGGGTCTACACCCTTGTCACATGGCATTTCACATTATCATGGAAGTTATGAGATGAGGGGGCTGCAGAACCCCTTGTCCTTTCCCAGTACCTAGGTAGAGTTTCTGATGCTTCTCCTAAAACATCCACTAAACTTTGCTTTCAGATTCACGTGTGCAGGGCACCAAGGTGCACAAGCCCAAAGAGCCCCATGTTCCAATAAAGATCTTTGATTTATTGGCTGAACATTTTCTGACAGAAAAAAATTTAAACTCAAAAGTACATGAGCACAAAAAAATGTATTTGCAAATCCAGCTACAATCTGTACAGAGCCAAAAATATAAAGTTTTCAAAATAGGACTTACAAATCAATTGCAAGTAAGGAGAGTGGAAAAAAAATGCAGACATGCCAGGTCAAACACACCCACTCTGTAGGTGTCAATCCAGAGCACTAAGCTCTTTTTATGGTACTAAAATTATCAATAACACTACTAGGTATATAAATTTTGTCTTGAATAGGGTTCAAATGAGCATTCTTTTTAAAGATCCTTCATATCAACATTAACTTCTTTTTGTTCTGTAATTTGGAATCAAAGCTTAGATTCTAACCCAGAAAAAACAGTTTTGTTGTAAAATAGCAGAAGGATAACGTAACAGTTCCTTAATGAATGCCAGTCTTATTGACTTGGGGAAAATAAAACATAATATGAATCAATTTGTGTCTGCTCTGACTATGCATTTCAGCGTTTAGGCTGTATTAACCCCTACTTGGGGATAATTTGTGCTTTTAATATTGCACACTATATTAACTTAACAGAAAGCACACAAACATCAGTGATTTTTGGCATAATCCAGAGGTCAAGATTTATTTTAGTTTAAATTCACAGCACAGCAGCTCAGTCATTACTTGATGTTTACCTATTTGTTTTCTCCTCCTAGTGCAACGTGACAATTTGACAATACCAACAGAGAATGGTTGAAGCAAGACCAAACTATCCATTCTAAATTAAATACTTCTGTGATTACATGTTTGTATGTTTAGCTAGTCAAAATGGGAGGGGGGGGGCAGGGGGAAGAAAGACACAGGAAGAGGCAACTGATCCTTTGACTTATCCTTCAGCTACACCTCAACCAGAGGTACTGTAAATGCAGAACTATCTCCTCAAGTCCTGTCTGTTCTTGTACCGTCTCACGTGGCAATTGGAACAACTGCAGTGGTAATTTCATGACCAACAAATAAACAAACAAAACTGAAAACTTTTTTCATAAGAGCTTCTTTCAGAATTTTTTGAAATTTATTTTTGGTTTTCTGTTGTACACAATAATTTGTCCCCAAACTTGCCCAAGAAGGATACAATTACCAGATTACAGTGCAAGTGTGCAGTGAAAGGTTGAAAGTGCCTGGAGTTGAACATGTGCGTCTGCACGGAGGCAGCTAATGAAACAACCATGTTGCTGACATAAATTTCTGTTTTGATGCAAAGTGATTTATTGTCACCGAAGTTTGAATTAAGCTTTCCTAGCAACTTACTTATGAATCAGCTTCTGTCACTATGCTTAAATAATGTGTCCCAGTTATCTAGAAACTTGGAGATAAGTATTTATTGAAAGAATGGGGAGAAGGGAAGGTCAACAGTTTTGATTATCAAGTTCCAGCTCTTATTATGCGATTCAAATTGTACAGTCTGTCAACTGCATAAGCACAGGAGAGGGTGCAACATATGAAGCTAAAGGCTAATCCCATGAGAATATTTAGAAGTACTCAGAAGTTGTAGAACTGATACCACTTTAAAAAAAACGAGTCAAAGTTACTAATGACAAATAAGGCATATTAAATAGCAGTATCATTCCACTGTCAGTATACATGCTGTTAAAAAGAATTACCACTTGTATCACAAAGAATCACATGCTCTTTTGTCCTATAGATGCAAATGAGATACCTGTCTTTGCAGAATTATTTAAATCTGATGACAAGCAGATGAAGTAAGATGCTCTTAGCTTAATAATGGCTGTGACACGCATCTATATAAGAAATTGAAGACGAGTGAAATCAGCTTTCCATGCTGACACATGAGGTTTAGCCCACCGAACACTGAACATACATACTTGTTTTTTTTTTTTTTTTTCATTACTTACTGGAATTTGGTTACTCTAGGTTGACATCCTGTTCTTTTCTAAATCATTGGAAAATTTGCTTTCTCCAGCTGGTGGACAAGACATAATGTAGAATGTAAAAACTTTTGCTTTTGCTTTATAGTGGACTCAAGCTTTGACGAGACGGGCGTTAATACATAATCAGCTGGGATATTTTCTTCAATCATAGATTATCTTTGCCAACAATGCTTTTGTCTATGGAAACACATACATACACCAGGGAAATACTGTGAAAATCTTCTATAAAAGGCTGTAAACATTGCCTATTCTTTCTTTTAGGATTTTATGCTATGGTTGCGGCTATAATGTGGAAGTGACTCACAGAGCACTGCTGAGCTTAACTCCACAGAATTACCAATTACTGTTCTCTCAGTTATGCAACCAGGGCACAGACACATAGAGTGAACTCTACAAAATCATATTAAGAAAAAAAAAAGAGAAAAAAGGCAGCTATGATGCTCCTTTTTGTAGGCATGAACATAACACTTTCCTTATACTGATTTCCACAGCACAAGTTATTCACTCTCAACTGCTAGGAAAAGTGGACTCTAGGTTTAGACAGTCACAGTTCAGGCCTCTGATCCAGTGCACATATACCACCCCGTATGTCTCCAAACCTGCAGGCCATAAAAATGAGGCTTATTTTAGAAAACACACTTCTACAAGTGCGTAGCCAGAGGCTGCAGTCACCTACAGACATGAAAGGAGAACCACCAATATGAAGAATTCATGTAAGCGGTGTGACATGCTGGCACAACTATTTCAGCTACACCATCTCAGATGAGCCAAGCACAGGAGCAGCAATTGAGATTAAAGAAAAGACGCCAAGTTATGACATCCTCGGAAAAAAATTTACTCACTATTTCTGTGAGTAGTCACGAGTGAGTGTTAAGTCAAAGATGACATTCAAGCAATGGGTCTCAGTTACGTGATTTCTCACAGCAGGAGGGATAGAGACAAAATAAGAGATTGCCCTAAAATGTGCACTGAAGAAGCTTGCAGAAAGAAGTGATATACAGAACAGTTTCAGTGTATTATGTAAGAAAAGATTACGTTTGGAGAGCCTATAGGATGAAACTGAAGAGCAAGAGTTGCAGACAGCAGTCACGGAGGTCATTTTAAGAATTCAGAGGTGAAGCAAATTAGATAGCATTAAGATACAGAAGGGTCAAGAGCAAGTTTGAAATGCCTGTGACCACAGTGTATTTCTACTGGGGAAGGAAAACAACTTGATTAGATTTTGTTAGGAAGACCAAAACAATGTGAAAGGTAGACACCAGGTTGAGTATATTAGAAGTTATACGTGCAAGCATTAAGATCATCTGCCCCAAAGAACTTACAGTTTTCATAAACAAGAATTGCTTGCACAGCCTGGGACATTGCAAAGATCTAGTCTTTGTTAATATATGGATCAAACTCACAAATGACCTTCAAGTGTGAAATATCCCATCCAGCTTGTAGCACTCACCAACCTTTAGACAGAAATAATAATAATGTGGTGAAATGGGATATGCCATACACCATCTGGCAGCTGTGCAAACAAGAAGAAGAACCCGATGAAGAACACTATTACACGTTTGGGGACCTGTTGATTACATTGCATGTCTAAGCTTAGACATTTTGGTGTGTAAAATTTGAGAACATAGTCTAAATCGTGGATAATTTAATAGGTTGCACATGGACTTCACCTCTAGTTTATTCATTCTTTTTTATTCAGAATTACATCTAAAAGGCTGTCTCACTTTTATGGAGAATGGCTTGAAGCGCTGCACATTCCAAACACACAAAGCTCATAGGAAGAGTCCTCATTTTTCCGTAACAGTAGGGATGTGCATAGCGGAATGGACCTATCGGAATCTTCAGTATTGCCATAGAGCTGACACTTCATATTTCAGATTAATATATCACAGAGACGATATATTAATCTGAAAGTGGCAAATCCACTTCCCCTTAAAAAGGCCAAACTTTCTTTATTCATGCATTTTCCCCCTTTATGAAGGAAAACAACAGAAAGTCATTAAGGAGAGTGTGTTTAAATAAATAAATAAATAAAGGCTCTTTAAACCAACAGGCTTATGGATCTTGAAGGACTGCCAGGAGAGTCATTAACGGAAAATATTCAAAAGGTACTTAAACATGTTATCCTACTTCAGTGGATTTGTTTCTGTCACCCACAAGAAAATAGATCAAGCTGTATCTCAGGCCTGCTCCATGGCTGGTTCTGTGTTCAGCAACGCATTTCAGCTACCCAATCAGGCCCTTTTGAGCTATCAGTATTCTCTCTCCTACCCCTTCTCCATCTGAGAAACACTTATCTTTCCTCGACCTATCTCATTATGACCATTTCTGAAGCCCCAATTTCTCACTTCTTTATATTATTTCTCTCACCAGGCTCCTGTATTTCATTGTATGTGACTTGCACATGATCCCCAACCAGTCCAGTTTGCCAGTCCTCCCTCCCTACCTCATGCTAAATACCTCTTCTTTGTGACATTCCTGCAGCTGAAATATGTGCATGCAGTATGATGATATGGCAATAGACAGTGCTTTAGGGGAGAGGAATAAGGTGCACAGTTAAAATGGGTAGACCTGAGATTATGGATTGGATTTAGATTTTCTAGCTATAGAAAGATTGTTTGCGTCAGGTGCCCCGCTACCTTGGAGCCTGAGCTCCTGGTCTATGAGTCATGCTCCTACTGTAACAGGCCATTGAGAAGTTCCTCCTGTCAGTTTGCCTATAAATACAGGAGCATTATTTTGTATTAGTGATCCCAATTCGATCATCTGTTCTTTCATGATGTCTCAGACCAACAAAGCAAATTATTTCATAACTAATGGACTTACAGAAAATTAGTTATCTATCGTTTCTGTGTTAGATCTTCTACGACATACCCACCAGAATATCTTTAGGTCCTTTCTACGTCTCCTAGCCTAACCTATGTTTCTCTGCCCTGTCTTATATTTCCTGTGAATGCCGTAGTCTCAGCTACCCTCTATATACCCCCATCACCTCTAATGTACACTTTGCTTTTCCTCCATGACTTCTGCCTAAAATTTGGGGTCTCTTGGCTTGGCAAAGAAGATTATGTGCTGTGATCAGTCTAGCCCTCTGCATATAGACCGTTATAGATGCTGCCAAACAGATCAGTTGGCCTTGCTTTTTCCTCACAGGGGACATTAAATAGCGTCTTTTCACATCCCAGATGCTGACTGCCACAAAACTCTGTCAAATTTGGCATATGGAATGACTACTTAAGCCTCATTTCCTTAGGAAACCAGCTAAAACATTTCACTTCCTTTTTTAAAACTGGATTATATAACTGCAAGATGGATGGCGTAGTGGCCAGACAAACATGACCTGGTCAGGAATGGTGCCAGGGCTCACAGGTGCTCCTTTCAAAGGCTGCAGAAAATAACGCATGGCGTTGGCTCATCTTTCAGCCCTCATGGTCTCTCCTAATTGCTCAGTGAATTATTCACCCCAGCTCACTATTCTCCCCTTCGCTCAAACACCTATTTTACGTATACATTCGCACGCAAAACATATTTGTCACCCTTCACCTAAAAGTACTCACAGTAACAAATATATGCTGATGGCTCCCCCTTCCATAGTGCTGAGGACTCAGTCCTCTGGGGATAGGTACAACACATGAATGACAGGAAAAACACCATTTCAATTATATTCTAATTAAAATCAACAACAAAAATAAACCGTCTATACTATTTAGGGTAAAATAACAAATAACGAAATACTCCCCAGGAAAAGAATAGACATGTAAAAAGCTGGAGAAGAGCTAAAGTTTTAATAAGTATGCGTTCATAATATAGAAAAGGAGGATGTAGCAATAGTAAATTACAGCTTAAGTGACACAGCACTGTTCTCATTAGCCCTTAATTTAGATGTGAAAAATACTTTTTTTTTCTTTTTTGCTGTACAGTGTTCTTTTAAAATATGTAGAACACACAACAACATGCTTTTTCTTCCATTGCATTTAGCAAAATAAATTGCAATTAAAAATTTCCTTCTTGGTAAATATCAATGCCTATACAGTCCGAATGTTGAAATCCGAAGTTTTTGAGTCAGTATAAAGGATGAAAGCAGTAATGAAATGCTGGTTATAATATACTACCTAAAATTTAAGAAACAAAGTTTGTAATTGCAATACTAGAAAAAATCAGTAGTTTTGTTCCTCCAGGTTCTTTCAGTGAAGATTTCAGAGAGGTTACAAATCTTAATCAACCACAGTAACACATGTCAGGAAAGGTAAGTAGTGTCATTCCTATGCCAAGAAGAAGAAAAGAAGTACAACAGGAAGGAGCAATAGGTCAAGCCTGGACAGCATGAAAGCCAGGATTAGAAACCAGACATCGCTGGTTCTCAATCCATGCCCAAATCACAGCACACACATGAACAAAAGTGGGTCAAATTCGATTTAATTTGAGAGACCATTCCATAATCAATCATGACAGGGTTAATTCGCCTAAACTCTCACTAGCAGATGCTAATCTGCCCTGGAGTACATCCACAATTCCAGGATAATTATGAATGCAAATCTCAGAAAGCAGTTTCTAAATGAAGAACTGAAGAACTGTGCACAGCCTTTTTTATTATTATTTTTATTTTTACTCCTTTTCTCTAACTCTGAATAAACTGAAATTAAAAAAAGGCAAAGAAAGGGACAAAAAAGGGCAAAATCAAAAGCAGAAACACAAATATTCATTTCAGCAAACAGGTTTACTAAAAACTAAAACTTTCATCATATTCCCTCAAGGAAAGATGATGGACATACTCTTGGAGTTAAATAATAAGTAAAGCCATGCTGACAAGGCATTAAGTGCGTTCAGTGTAAGGAAGCAGAGGATAACCATGAAATAAGCCACAGCTCCAGGAGCACTTTGTATTCACCACCTACCTAAAGGAATCTGATTGTTCTTCCAGCTCCTTCCACCTTAGTCTCCACTGAAAAGCACCTAAAGGGGAATCTGGGTCCCGCATTAAGATGAAGAGGCATCCTCTGAATTCCAGCCATCTTTTTATCCTCAGCCCCTTCTGATCTTCAGTTCCATCAAATGTCCATTGCAAATTGCTCTCCTAAGAAAACACTTAACAACAACCCCACACATGCATATACACACTCCCCCTCCAAAAAGGGGGGGTTGGAAGGAAGAGACAAAAATTCAAAACCACCATGTCATAAAAACATTGATCCTATAGATCTTCAAAAGAAGAAATGGCACTCAGAGAAAGAGAGATGTACTGGAGGAGTAAGGTAAAGTTAAATTATGAAATTAAATGCAAAGCTGGGCATAGGAACACCAGCTTTCTTCTCCTGCTAGTGAGTTATGTAAGTGAAATACCTTTGTAAGTGGAAAGACTCAGTTTTCTTCCTTAAACATGTACGTAAGTGCTCTGTCTCTTTTTCTGAAGGGATGACCCTCACTTTTCCACACCCCCCAGAAAACAGTAGGGGGGACACATAAAGTGTAAAACATATGCAAAGAAGAGAACAAAAAGCTCCAAAAAACAGACACGCAGTAGGGCGCACAGCACGGCATGCCCAGCTTTTCTGCACCGATTGCAGTAGCTCTGAGAGCAAGATGGTTGCAGTTACAGCATGGCTGTATACACAGAAACATAGGTCCCCAAAAACAAGCCATGCAACTGCTCTTCCTAAAGCTTTCTGAGCTTTTGCTGACCTTAGCAAATACAAATTCTGCCTACACTCCCACAACCAGAGCAGCTATCCACCTGCTGAGCAGCACTGCCAGCAGCTGTGGGGTGGATGCGCCAAGTTCCCCTCCTCAATTGGAGCGTTATTTGGGGTATTTCCCTCCTGTTCCTGGACTTCTACTAGGAAACGTACTCATCCTTGAGACTTCAGCTTCATTTTCAAGTTTTGTTAAAGCTAGATCGTGAATTTCAGAATTATTTGAGAGGGATGAAGAAATGAGACCAAATGGGACAGAGAAAGCAACCAAATAAATTTCATTTCTTCAGGAAAAAAGTCCCACAAAAAACATTGCCTGTGAAAGTGGTTCCAGCACATAATGTCAGAGTTTCCAGGCTCTGCGGCAGTCAGCATTTACTTAAGAAAGAAAACAAGAAGCTGATCAAACCCTCTATCCTTCATAAATAAAAAAACAATTATTCTTTAAATATTGTAAAACAATTATTCACACTATCTTAATGGAAGGCAAAATTTTCCAAGCATCCTCAATATAGTTGGATCTTCTGTGTTTTTTTTTAATAAAATAAAAGTTAAAAAATGTAAAACTCTTCAATACGAGGTGCACACGAGAAAAGGAGATGAGTTAGTCTCTGGAAAATAAAATGGCATCATTCACCCCAACACATTTATTGTGCTATTATTTCTAGAGTCAAATGCACTACTTGACTGGCATCAAACAGCACAATTTAATGAATGAAGAGGTGTGAGCTTTCAGTTTCTTCAGAAGTTTAATATTTTCATTTCAATAGCACTGAGGCCGCTAAAAAATAAATCAAAAAATATGCCTCTAATTAAGTGATAAAGCTAATTGGATCTGAGTTTATTTCCTGATAATAGCCTGCACTGCTGAGATAAATGGCTAGGAAAAGCAGAGGGAAGGATTTGTTTTCTTTAAGCTCCTATCAGAGCACAAGCTGTGATTTGACTCGATCACAGCGCTTATTTTTAACGTTTAAGGTGCATTAAAACAATAGAGACTATGTTACTTTTGTCAATTAAGAAGATGCTAAAAAAAAAGGAAGAAAGAAGAAAGAAAAGGAGTTGATATACAAACACCGTTTGATTCCCCAGCTGTGAGGGGCTTTGTAATCCAAGAGCTAAATGAGGGAGGAAAGGTGGAAACACACGCACAAAGAGATGCTCTCCGGGCTGTACTAAACATAGCCACGCTTTCATTCTCCTGGTAAGATTGAGTTCTAAAAGGAAATAAAAGATAAATGAAAAATAAAGCACCAAAACACTCAAATGTACACAATTCGCCGGAGTCCAGTCCTAAGGATTCCTCTATGAGGGGCATCGTCTCGTTAAACCCCCGGTGCTGATGAGGAGCGTGCATGCCAGGCGGCCTCCGCACTCCAACCCGCTCATGTCCTGCGTGAGGACATCCCTGCTGCCCTGGGCACTGCGGATGCTGCAGCCCCGGTCATGGCCCCGGCCCCAGCCCCGGCCATGGCATCACGGAGGGAAAGGCCGAGGTGAAACCCCGCCGGCGACGCGGGAACGCCTGCCCGCGCCTCGGAGCTGCCTTGCAAACGGGCTATGTTCCCAGAGGCCGCAGTAAGGGGTTAACTCGGATGCCAAGCAGAGATAATTTAGATGTCAACATTGTTAATTATTTAATTGCGCAGCAAAGCACAACTGCTGCAGAACCCACCGCAAGCGGCAGCTCAGACAAAGAGCCGGGGAGGCCCGTGGAAAACACAGAGGCTTCCTCGCCCCAGCACCAGCTTTACGGCACAGCGGGGCCAGGGCCAGGCTCTCCGGAGCCCGTGGCTTCACTCGCACCCCGCAAGGATCAGCCGGGATGTCCGGAATGCCGCGGGGAAGGGGCCGGGATCTCTGGACACTGCGGGGAAGGAGCCGGGGTCTCCGGACGCGGGGCATCCGCCCGCACTACATGGAGGCGCCCGCCGCCCCTCGCGCCTCCTTCCTTCCCATCGCCCCTTTACCCCTCCCCGCTCCCTCTCCCTGACATTCTTTTCCACTCTTCCTTTAGGGAAAACAAAGCCCTGACAATGAACGTGTTCCTGTTACCTGAATCCAGATCTGAACAGCAACAACTATGCGTGTCCTGGGACTAATTCACTCTCCCCATAGATTTATAGTACTGAGTTTATCGGCAACTTTAGGTGCAGTTCTTGTAACATTGCTTTCATTCGGTCTGATTTTCAAGCCCCACACAGCACCTCTGGGCAGACAGAAAAATAAATAAGGAACATCCCACACTGGCATAAACTAATTTTTAAAAGTATTCATGTCCTTAATCATAACAAACATTTTTGGCAAATGAATTTCCTGGAAAAATCTTGTTTTAAGATGGTATATGGAAAGCATAAATAAAATAAATACTACATTTTCATAGAAAGTGAAACTGCCATTTTTCTCTTGTGCAATCCATGACTAGAACAAGTGTATTTCTGTGGAAATAGCCAAGCTGAGATAAAGTACCCGGCTATCTATACACCGCATCTGTTTCCAGACACCTGCAGCATGATATTCTTCATTTGATTGTGGTTAGCAGATCCACTTGTGCCACATCCCAGGACTTCCTAGAAAAGTATATTAACAGTAATTAACATGGCATTTTGAAAGGCTTGCCAAAAAAGATTTTAGATCGGTTAGGAAAAGCAAGTACATTTTGTTTCGAAAAGCCTGCTCAATTTTTTATTTTTTTGTTGAAATTTATTTAAACTGATATTTCAAAACTAAATGATCTCAATTTAAAACCATGATTTTAACATTTGAAATGAAATGGCATGAAGTCAAAAGTGGAAAATATTTGTCAATAATATTCAGTTACTGAGTACACTAGAAACCTTCATAGTTGTCTATAAAATATGCTTGCTTCTGCAAAATAATATTTTTATTAGAATTTTCTTCATAAAAGTTTAAGAAAAGGCTTAAGAAAAGTTTAAGAATTATAATCTAGCTTCTTGTTTGTTAAAATGAGATATCAGGTTTTCCCTTCTGAAATGTCCAGAAAGGAGAGGGGAAATACTGGTTATTTCCTCCATCCTTTTTGACTCAGCAGAGCTACCTGCAATACTCTCCTCTCCTTCATTTCCTCTTGAGAACAGAAATATAAAAGATGCGGCTCTGTGATCACAAGATTGACCTCAGAGCGCCCTTTCAGAATATAGCTGATATTGACAAAAGGTTGATAAGATATGAACTAGTTTTGCTCCTGTGTATGTACCATGCAGCTGAGAATAAGGCTGTTGCCACATACCTAACTATTACCTGGACCCTGCAGGAATCAGACTTGTTCTGCCTCACCCTAGAGTAAGAGAACGCAATTAAATTTAAGAAATACAACATATCCAATCCAGAAAAAAAAAAAAAAGAGACTCCAGTTTTTGTTTTCAAAGCCCTCCCTCCGCCCAAAGATTTATAATTTACTTAGATTTCCTCAAGAGAGCTCGATTATTTTTAAACTCACAGGTAATCTGATATAATTTGGGCATTAATATGGCAAAAAACACACCCAAATATATTTCCATGGAAAGATTTCTTTAAGGAAAAGTGAATTTCCAGCCCAGATAAGCTTTTGTGAATACTTCCTATTATCTCATTAGCATGTTTTCTGACCTCTGGACTTGAAAATCTCTTGCAGGAGGCTGGATTTCTAATCTTATTTAAACCAATATTTAAATACAGAATAACTGATTAGCCAACAGCTTTTGTGCTATACAACTACCCCTGTTTCATGCTTTTATACCAAAGAGTGCCACCCATTGTTTTTCATTTCTCTTATCTTGAATTAAAAAAGTGATAATACACTGCCTTTTACTGCAAATTCAAGAACTTGCTCCAGAAGTAACAGACTGAAAAAAAAGTAATTCAAGAACTTGCTCCAGAAGTAACAGATTGAAAAAAAAAATATGTTTGCGGAATATTTAGTGAAGCATCGTTATTTTTTTCATATCCAGACTGACACGATACCAGACTATGCAGATGTCTAACAAAGTTAAAACATTTGTTGCAGGCTAACAAAGTTCTGCCTGCAGAGTTACGGTGCAGCATCTAGAAACTTTCTCTTTTACATTATGATGCTCATATATAATAAAAGTACTGCATGTATCGATTGCATAACACTTATCAGGTGCTTTAAAGTAATACAAATATTGCAACAAGATCGTAAACTCATGGTACATACCACTGGCGCCTTTCAGTGTTCAAGGGAAATGAGGTTCATTAGAACCTCTACTTTGTATATGCTATGCAACATATTTTAATAAACAAAATAATCTCTGTGAGGCAACAACACTTCTCCCCCTCAAATCTTTGAAAGTCTAAACATTTTAGAATTCAATATCTTGTCATATTGCTCAAAAATTGGAGAAATATTTTGGTTATGCTTTCAGAGGAACATATTTTGTAAGAGGAATGAATTGGCTTCATTTCTCGTTACTCCTTCCGTTCCTTATTTTGAGTTGCAAAACATAAATTTCTCCTGCTTTTGAGACATGAGCATATCATTCCATTTTTCACGGTGCATACTAGGCAGGGAGAGCATCTATAAAACTAGTTTCATACAGGAAACTATCAAAATTGGTTTCACCTATGTTGTTTTCCATTGCCCTAAAGATTACTTGCCGCAATTGCTATGATTTTAGGTACCTACCTTTTTATAGAATCAAAGGAAAATAATTATCTTTCATTGCAAAGCCTAAAAGCAACATTTCAGTCTCTACACTTAACCTCTGTAATAACTATTACCTGTAAGAAAATCCTGTAACTCATTGAGCCAAGAAATTTGCTAAAATGAAATCTTCAATAAAAACTGCTAAGCTTCTTTGCAGTAATACTACAAAATTAGCATATCCATTAGTTAAAATAGAATGAAAGTGTGTAGATATTTATGCTAAAGCGGTAATTTGTCAGCAACACTACAAACCATACTGTACCACAGACGTGAATTCAGAGCTAAATAAATAACTTGGCTATTTATTTCATACTGAGTTTCATCAGGGGTAGTCTTTAAAGGCTGCGTGCTGATTACTACTGTAGGGGTTTATGATTCAATTTGTGACCTACATGTCAGAATGAAAGCCAGGGAGTGAGATGGCTCAATTAGCCTCATCTGCAAATCATTTGCAACAAAGAACACTAGTAGTGTGATACCGATCCCTAAACCTCCGATTTTTCCCGAATCAAAATACACACGCGGTAATTACTCTCAACTACCACTAATACTGCTGGAACTTAAAATAGGATTAAGGATTTAACACAGAGGAGAAAAAAATAAAGACAGAGAAACCTTTTTAAGTCAGTTAAGTTCATTTGAAAAAACAAAATTAAAATAATCTAGATTAAAAGAGTCATCAGAACATGGAAGTCCATGTCATCCAACTTAGAACTTCATTAAGCTGTGTAGCAATATACTCCTTTTCTCTGATATATCAATTTGATCTCTTGTTCATTTACTTTACCAATATGCCTGCTACTAATCTCATGAAGAAAAAGATTATCAAGATTAGAAAAGCAAATATGGGGAATGAGTTTTTTAATTAGCTATATAATAGTTTGAATCTCTTCTGAAATATAATTCAAGTAGCAGAGCAGCAAATCTATAATGAACAGCTAATTAAGTGATGCTACTAGGTACCGTACCCTTTTTTCCCCCCGCCCTAGATTTCCCTGGCAAAATAAATGTAATTTTCAACTTTGCCACATACAAACATGGAATTTTAATCTGCCATTGCCTCGCAAGGCTCTTCGTAATTGTATTTTCCCTGAATGTTAATTATAACTTTAATATTTTCTTTCCCTGCTACTGGCAATCGTTCGCAACGCTGCGCTGACTTTCATACGTCTTCCGTCAAGATGTCTTGCTTCACTGCTGAGGACTGATTGAAAGGGAATATTGCGCCTTTAAGCCAAATGCCTGTGCGTGTTAGCCAGCGAGCGAGCTACGGGCACAGGGTTTATAAAGCCGCACGCTCAAACTGGTGACTTGCCTTCCCCCCAAACGCAAAGCCTGGCAGGACATGTAGCCCGAGCAAAGCTTTCGGGAGGGCCAGAACACAATAGGGCGGGTGAAAGTCGGGCAGGGGGGGCGGTGAAGAGAAACCTTCTGTGCTGGGTATGTATCCGGCTAGTATCCTTGCCTTGCGTGATCCAAACAAAAAGAAAAAGCACGACAGATAATCCCTGAATACCCAGCCTTTAAATATGCAGGAGCCTTACGCACGCAGAAGCAAGTTAGGTAAATGTAGGCATTAATCAAATTGGAGGTGTGGAAGCAGCAGGCACCAGACCCCCTGGCCCCCAGCCTCAGACAGCCTCAGACAGCCTCAGACTTTTTTTTTTTTTTTCGGAAAAACAAGCACATTTTTAACAATTTAAACGGAAGATTTTTCTTAATTTATTTTCTTCATTAAAAATGACCAAGCAATCTTAGGCTATTATTTGAAGTTATTCTAAAGAGGAAACGTAAGGAATATTTTTCATATTTGTCCAACTGAGTGGCAGATGCTACAAGGTCTTTGCATATATACATCTGTTTGCAACAATATCGTTATGACAGATTTTTAGGGAGAGAAAACAGCCACTATTGAGAACTTCTAAATTAAACCAATGTTTTCTAAACTGTCAGACAAAATTCATTTAGTGAATACATTGCATCTACTAAATTATTTTTACATGTATGTAAGAGGGCTTTTAAAGTAATAAACTCTATAGCTTAAACAAACCTGATCACTACATCTGGCACGTTCTTAAGGTGATGCATAACATGAGATTTTTAGGATGAAAAACAGTATTACCTACAAACCCACGTGAGCGTTTGGTTCAGCACATGGCTCTGAAAAGCAGGTCGAAAGTACAAAAAGCGCTCCTCTTCCCTGCCGTGTCACCAGCAGTCAGGCTGCACGCGCCCGTGGAGCCCCTGCCCATAAACACAGCGTCCTCTGCCCAGAGGCAGCTGCGTACGTGAGCGTGCAGGCGACGTGACAGGCAGCGGACACCTAAGGCCATCTCCCTGCCAGTCTCAAGAGGACAGGTGGGAAACGCCAGCGCAGGCTTGTTCGGCTCCAGCAAATTGCCCAGTGCACCGAGCGCCCAGCGCTCCCTTGGCCTGTGCTGGACCCCCATATCCAATGCCGCTGCCAGGTCTCGCTGGGGTATTCGGTGTTTTTGCAAAGTCAGGGGATGGATCGTGCCAGACACTTGCACTGCATTTCAAAAAAGGGATTAAAAAACGAAAAACAAAAAACATTATTCTGTGATAGAGAAAGCTAAAATGTAGATAGAAGATCTGCAGGTCTATTGGATAAATCAAGAGAGCTTCAGGTTCATTTCAAGCTCAGGGAAACTCATCTCCAGGAATGGTAGATTTGGGATTTATGAATGTTTGCAACTGGCAATGACAACATGCACAGTGTTTACACTTTTGACACAGTTAATGGCAAATGCTTCACAAAGAAATCAAGTGCAAAAAAATAAATAAATAAAAGGAAAATACTTCCTAAAAAGTATTTGCACTCTCCCTCCATCCCGATAAAAAAGAAATATATATCTTTTACATCAATTTTCAGATCTGTTACTGAATTTCAGTGCACATTAATACTCAGGTCAAACATCATGGGGAAAATAGTCGCTAAACTTTTAAGTGAACCAGCTGGGACTCAGAGCAACTATATTCAGATTCTTTAGCATCCTAATATTTCATGGGACAAAGGTGAGAGAACACTACAAACTTTGCTTTACTATTCAATGGTGCCTTTTCACAGGGGTTACCTCTCCTGTAGACAAACAACACAGGCGTCATAGAGGGAATGATCTGTTTCGCACTTTCAAAACTAACTAGCAGAAATAATCAGCTCACACCACCACTCTCAGGCACTTAGGGAAAAAAATGCACAAAACAAAACAAACAAAAATCCAGACACTCACAAAAAAGAAAAAAAGCAAAAAAAAAAAAAAAAAGCACAGTTTGAAAACGGCAGCAGCTGACAGCACTTGTACTCCTTGAGCCGATGCTGAAGTTGCTCGTAGTTGCCACCTTCCTTCCCCCCGCTCCTCACTGTCTGAGGCCAGCAATTTGCTTAGACAGCACTTGCCGCAATAGAGTTCATTCGAAATGGTCTTTGGATGACCTATACGTGAAAAAAAGATGCATTTTGTTTGCTTTGTTTTTTTTTTTCCTTCCAGTAAGTGTTTTATACAGCCTACTAAGAAGAAAAAAGAAAAAAATAGAATCCCATGGCACCAAGAAATGTATTTAGATTTATCTATCCCTAAACAATAAAAACACTGATGGCTCACTTATGAAAACAACAGATCGACTGGATAGAAGTCAAAACATGAGATAATAATTCTTGAAAGACAAACTACTCTTCTATTGTGTTCCTCTAGGCTACTATTTCTCTAAATTGTCATCAGATAAAAGGAGGGAGCAGAAAAATCAGCAAACAGCATAAGGAAATTTGCAAGGCAAAAAGTAATACCAGGATGAAATATAGATGATGATTATTCACATGCACAGCAAAAACCCATTCCTGATTATCACTACTCTTTGACCACATTAACTAAGTAATAGTCTTGTAATGTGATTGTACATTATATAAGGAATATTTCTGAGCCATGCATCAGAGTCACTACAAAGCCAATTCCTGCCAGTCTCTTAGCTAGAAGCAGAGCTACATAAAGCACAAGGAAGAACTGAATTCTAACTTTAAGTGAACTAAACAAAATTAAGAGCGCAGCCTCAAACACAATATTTCATTTTATGGTATTATAAAAGCCAGCTATGCTAATCACCCCAGCCATCAGAGGAAACCATACCAAAGGGAATGGTTAAACACACCAAAACTCACAGTCACAATCTCATTCACACAGAGGAAAAAACAAAACCAAACAAAAACCACACTATCTTAATATAATAGCTCTATAAAAAAGTACAATTTTTTTAATGTAACTTGTGATTAGATGCTTTATTATTTTAAAGGAGTCCATAAATTATTGGCAGAATAACACCATGCAAAATATCTTATGTTTATGTTATGAGACAGTTTAACTCAATACATAGAATAATGTAAGTTCTCCTTCCCCATATGCTCACAGAGCAAAGAGAGAAAAGCTTGCAGACAAAACCTAAAGTGTTATCAAACAATATACTTTGAGTTTTTATGGAAGTAAGGCAAAAGAACAAGCGTAATGCAGCAACATAATACACAGGCTAGTGCCTAAAGTACCTCTGACCACAGTAACCTGCCCTTATGAATGAAAATGAGGACTAGAAAAGTACTTTTTTCTTTTTTCTTTTAAACTAATTTCATACTGCCCTAAACATAACTGAATCTTACATCACACTCTGGCTTTGCTATGCACGCCTTATTTTTAAGCACACAATTTTGATTTAGTATTAATCATCCCTCAGTTCGCGCACAAATGCACAGCCTGGCTTTGCAAAGCGTCAGCAGTAGGTTGTATCAGACTTTCTTCTACCTCTCCTGGTCCCGGTATAAAGCCGGATCGCTCATCGCCATCTCCAGCGGCCGGGGCAGCCGCCGCGCGCAACGCTGGCTCACAGCGCTTACGGGCAGAGAAGGTGCTGAAATCCCATTTCTTTTTCCTTTTTCAGCTTTCCAAGCAAGCAAAACATCCACGGGCTTTGCCTTCAAAATGTATGCATCTACATTATCAGAGAGGCTTTAACTTGAAACCTGAAGAAAGAGCAGTATTTTACACAGAGAATTTCTGACGCAAACTGGAGCACGCTGTGAACCACGGCAGTTAATTTGGGCTGGTAAAAACAGAGGCACTTGCTCCATTACTTGCTGCAAGTTTATTCCACTTGTCAGCTTCCAGCTTCATCCACCGCAGAACTAAATTGAAGTTATCATTAGGCACTATTAACTTTCTCACAGTGCAACTGCACAAGTAGTTAATAAAACTTAATAAAATTACTGTTTCTGTTTTCTTGACTATATAAAAAGCGCCAGTTTAAATATTTGAGTTTCTTCTTCCCTAAGTACTTGAGTCTCTTTAAAACAGGAGCAAACTATTGTTCCTGACCCTCATATGTCTTATAATAGCATTAATCATGCTAAATTCTTTTGGTGCTCAAGTGGATATAATGTAATTATAACAAATTCCTGAAGATAACTTCTAATTCCCATTGGTCTTTGAGCTGAACCTAGAATACATACATTTCTATAAATAAATACACATTGTAGAACTTCCTTTGGTAAAATAGAGTTTATAAATTATATAATAAATATTAATAAAGAAGAGTAAAATTTATTAAGCTAGAAGTGCTGTGCAATCAAAACCATTTCATTTCTAATTTTCATTCTCAAATTTTCCCCTCAATAACCCCAAGCAACAAAAACTTCTTGATTATTGTCTTGAAGCACAAATTAATTTATTCCTCTGTTAAAAAGGGTTTATTTTTAAAGCACATAGTTCTGCAAAATATTCTGTACAGCACACAAGGCTACTGCCAAAACACCAATAGAAACATAGAATCCAAGAACATTTACAGCCTAATAAAATGTTGACAGGGGTCTTTGAACCTCTGTAAATAATTCTAAAATTGTTAAGAGTTTAAAAAAAAAAAGAATGTTAAACTCATCTGGCTGCAGTGCAGGATTTTATATGTATATGTATTATGTATATATAAATACACACACACAAAACTGTGATGTGATTCTGCATACGCACATGGTGTGATCAAGCCCCACCATGCTTAGAGAGCTAGGTTCTTTAATATTATATTAGAACACATAATTCCAGGAGCCACTCTACTTATTCTAGTCCAACATGCAGAAACATAAATTTACAATATGTTTTCATTTAGCTCATATCACTTTTAAGATAGAAGCAAAACAATCAGGCACGGGGATTTATATTCTCAGTTAAGAAATAAGGAAACTGTAGCAAGGCTTTAAATGGAAGAGTACACTATCTTACAAAATGTTTTTAAATGTTATTTATTGTTATGGAAGCTTAGCATGATCCACTTAAAAGGCAGGAGAAGAGGAAAGAAAAAGAAAATTGTGTCTACTGTAAGCAGAACTTTCCATATGAAAAAGGTACCTAATGAAATTTGGGGTAGAAACTTAAACCACAAAGAAATCCATGTTTTCAGATTTCTTTAGTTCAGGGGGACGGGTGGTATAGAGAAGAGCAGAAATCAATCATTACAAGGAACTGCATATCAAGTGTCCAGAAAATTTAGATTTCTTTAGTTCTGTGTCTATATGTCTATACACACACCTACTTGCAATCCTGTGCTGCTCCCACACACGGCCTTTATTTTGCACTTCTTCCCTGCAGAAGCCTAATAAGGTCCATTAGAAATCTCTAAGAATAGATGGAGACTTACGAATTACAGCAGCAAGTCAACAGTGATTTCAGATTACTGACGCACACGCACGCACAAACGCACACGCCGGAAAATAAAATAGCTGAGGTTCAGATTTGCGTGTGGGCATCCTTTATTGTCCACAATTAGGAGCCTAAAAAAACGTGATCTGGTTCTGCTAAATGCTGAGCAACATGCGTAAGAACGGCTGAAGGAGGTCAGGCTCCCAAAGAGCAACACTGGAGCCGGTCGCCCTGTGTCTGTCTCCGAATCCCGTCCCCGATCGCTTCTGTGTGCCACCTTTAATGTTGTTCCACGTTAATTGATTAATTTTAGATAGTACACAAGGAATGAACTCAGAAGCCACATAAACCCAATGGGCTGATGCAATAGGAGCGTTTATGCTTTTATAAAGAGGGGAAAAAATGATGTTGTTGCTGAATGAGTTAGCCTCTTATTCAGAGATTTAAAAGATTTTATTTATTTAAAATCAATTGCAACTGGAAAAGAATCCGCGGATGCTAGCACAGCCTCTAAGGTGACAGCATAGCTTCATCTGAGCCTTGGAGCACGGCCAGCCCAGCGCTGCGGTACCAGGATTTCATAGCAGCACAGAGAGCGAGGGGCCCGCTGCGGCCAAGTGGCAAATCCCGCCAGCGCCTTTTCAGATACTAAAAACAAACCTAGGTCTGTCCTATCTTCCAAGGCAAACCAGAACGCAGGGAAGAAAAAAAATATCATCACTCTAGTTGGAGTAGGAGCCACCGAGCGTCCCTTCCCGGCTCCTGATTTTCCTGCTCCCGCGTTGGGGATGCGGCCGCTGTGCCGGGCAGGCAGAGGTGGGGGACACCCAGCTCCGGGGCCTCCTTAAACTGCTCAGAGCAGCATGGCTAATCTGGCCACGCAGCCACGTCCAGGGCCAGCGCTACAGCCAGCAGCCTGCTCCTTTGTTTTAAAGGCAAAACCTGAACAAACCAAAAAAAATACAAGGAAGCAAAAGAGCATAAAAGCCCAAACAAACCCTTTTCCCAGCCACCTTCCGTGCCATTCTCCATTAAAAGCATTTTTATTCCATACTCTGCCTTTTTTCTTCTCCTTTTCCCCTCCTGGTCCCTGCATTTCAAGATCGCTTCGCATTCTCTTTTGGAGGACCCGAAGCTGATGGTCTTCTTGCATGCCCAAATGACCCCTTGGGCGCAGAACATCCCCTTACAGCTGTAAGGAGACTGCCCTCCCAGGGGAAGCTTTTGAGGTGCCCACCAGCTATGAACCTAGGCCAAAAACAAGCGGCAAAATGAATAAACAACGAAAAGATGCAGCCTCTGGCCTCGGCAATATTTAGGCTTGACAACATCAGCGTTTTTTTTTCTCCCTCATGCCTGAAACACCAGCCCCAAGCAGCTGCTGGCCAACTCAAAAAGGGAGCATTTCAACATCAGGGACTCGTTCACATCATCACCGTTTTTTTCTCCTAGTGTCAGAGCAATATTAAGCAAAAAGAAAAAAAAAAAGAAGAAAAAAAAAAAAAGGAAGAAAAGGAGCAGCAGCTCTTTGCAAGGAGCAAGAAAGAAACACCATTTCATTTCTGTCTGGGGTTTTACTTAATACCCGTTTGTTCAGACGGTTCTGCTTGCAAAAAAAAATATTTGTTTGATATAAAGGACATTGAATAATTTATGCAATATTTAATAATGCAGTAAACCAGGGAGAGTTCAGCAAGACAGGCATGGCACTCCTCTACATTATTTGCCCTGCCTGCCTTGCTTTTCCAAATAAGCCCCCACACTTACAGACCATTAACACACATGATATAACAAAAAAAAAGGCCTAATTTGGAAATTAAACAAAATAAGATGTCTGGTTCTAGTTCACAGGATGAAACATCAGCTTTCCTAGTCATGTATTTTTAATAAAAATAAAACAAGGGCTTTAGGACCAAAATCAAAATTAATGGAACAGGATTTATATCAACCTTCAGTCCACTCCATTCGAGTCCAGGAGCTGTATGAACAGAGCCGTATTAGCGTGATAAATGACTAATGGTTCTTCTGCATGCGGCACGGGGTATCTTGAAAGCAAATACATTTTAGAATACCAATAATTGCATCAAGCGAAGTACAAAGCTTTCACAACATATTACAGGTCTCCTGACTTTTCATTCTTTAAACAGCCTTAATATACATAAGCAATATATCAACTTCCAGGGCATTTGTTTTGTTTTCTGGCTTTTTTTTTTAATGCCTTTTACTCATTCCTTAACTCTAAGGTTTCCTGCTTTGGCATCTTAAAGCAAAATGGGCAAGAACCTTGTTTCCTAGGGATGCTCCTTTCCTCTGTGTGAGGGGAGTAGAGGAGGTTACGAATCTATAGTTAATGCTTACAGTCCTCTATAGTTAACACTGTAAAAATGACTCCAATTTATTTTCCCACTTTTCATATTTACTAAACATTTTTGAGGTACCATATGCAAAGTCCCAATTTTTGGATGGCAGCTAGCAAGTAGATTGCATACCTGCATTTAAAAAGCCGAAACTTATAAACTAGGCATTTCAGTCACCTCCGAGTTGAATTAATGTGTAGTCTATTCAAGTAATGTAATCTGCAGTCCTTAACTTTAATTTGTCCAAAAATTATTTAAAATAGTCCAAATATTAAATTAAAATAATTAAGGTCCCTAAGCTATTAAGTGTTCTTTTGGAACACTATGCTTCTTCATAGCTCGCATCTCGCAAGCTTCCTAAATCCACTGTAAATGGTTTGATTTTTCTTTCAAGGCAGCTTGCCTACTGTAAGTAATCTGCTCATATGCAAAGACCCCAAAATAGCCCCCAGAATCTTTAAATTACTTCCAGTTTTATACTGCATAAGGAATTTTTTTTAAAATTTTTTCTTTTAAAAGAAAATCATGATAGTAAAGAATACACACGTTTATACTCCATCTTCCTCTTTATAAACACTTATTTTAGAAGTACAAGAGACAGAAATGTGACTCCTTAGCTTGCACCACCAGCACGCAGCTCAGGAGGAGGGAGTTTTCCCTTGTACTGCACCCACTTGAACAGGAGACTGCAATGATGCCTCCCCTGAGCTCACACTTGGCAACATGCTTGTTTGCCACAAAAATTCCTAAAGCAGCTCATGTTTAATTGCAAACGATAACATGAATTATATGTCTAGCTATTGCTTCAAACCAGATTTTCCCATTTTCTAGGCAATGGATTAAGCCCATTCAAAATTTCCCCAACAGGTTTTTTATTGTTTATTTGTTTTAATCAGATTTTTTTTTTTAAGAAGGAACTCCTTGATTTAGCAGCTTAAATGTCCTCTTATGCCATGACTCGAGGATGTTGGCTTGAGGGAACTTAAAATTCTCCCTTCTGCTAGGATCTGCAGCAGAAGATGGATGTTGTCAGTGCTTTTGTCAGCTTCTTCTTAAGCTATTTTAGTGCTGTGATTTTGGGGTGCCCAACGAGCAATGCACAAATCCCTAACGCACATAACAATAGAACGCTGACAATAGGCTCCAGACTCCACCAAAGGATTTGCTGGAGATTAATCGTAGCGGTAATTTATCCATCAGCATTACAGAAATCATCAGAACAAAGATGATGCTTTGGGGGCCATTGGAGGTATTTAATATTTTAGGACAGCTCATGTTTATCAATCTAGTTACAAGCTGCTACACTGCAAAGCAGACGAAACAGCGCAGTAAGCATAATTTCTGCAAAACAAACAATTAAGTACGTGCAGCTGCCTAAGGATTTTGTTTATGTTTGAAAAGCCTTATCGTTACAGTGCGTTCCGCTATTTATGGAGGAGATGAACCCCCCTGGGTTTCAACTGACGAGCTCCATCATTAGGCTAAATTTCACATTCATCTACCTAGTGCCGCGCTCACCATTACTCAACGCGTGCACTGAGGAGCGCGGAGGAGCAAGCGGAGGGCAGGAGGGCAGCAGAGGGTCTCCTCAGGCCTGAAAGGAGGGCGAAAATAAAAAAAGGGAAAAAAGGGAAAAAAAATCACTTTGCGGGAAGGGGAGCACACGCATTGCACGCTGAAGCCGAGGAGCAAGCCGGAACCTGCAGTCGGCCTCTCTGCCATTCCCAGCAAGAGGCAGGGGAGGAGGGAGCCGCGGCGCGAGCGAGCGAGCGGGCGGCTGCTGAGGCATGGCTAATCCGAGAGGACAGTTCATGCTTATTATAGACCCATTGCTGATAATAAAATCTGAATCAAACTGCCGACTGGAACCCACTGGAGACTCCCCGCTTCTTTAATTTTTAAAGTTATGGAAGCACTTGACACTGAGGTGGATCAAATATCCCTCGTTTGCGTGCAAATACTCACTTAAGCAATCCGGCGGGCCCCCAATCTGTGCAAAAATTTCAGGTGAGCCCCCGTGAAACAGCAGCTAATTACGCCGTTCCATTACCCCTTCTGCCGCCGCCGCGATTGGCCCTAAGTGGTCACGGCTGATTTATTTCAATTAGGCTCCGCCGCCGCCGAGTTATGACAAATTTATGTTTTGGCTGCGGGAAATTGGTAGCAATCACGAAACCACCACAACATCACAACAGAGGGCAGGGAGCGAGCGCGGGCGGGCGGCGAGCGGGGGCCCCGCGCGCCTCCGCTCCCCGGGGCCGGGCCAGGGCCGCGCGCCCCGCCGGCCGCCGCCGCTAGGCGGCGCCACCGCGGGAGGCCGCGCTCCAGCGCTGCTCCCTGCTCCTTTCCCTCTGTTTTATTCCCTTTATTTTTTCCCGCTCCTGCTTGCGATGGGCGCCCCACAGACGTCCGTGGCGTCGCCTCCTGGCGTGCCGCCATGCAGTACGAGGAGCTGGCCGCAACGAGGTTTGTGCTTGTGCAGACGATACCCGGAATAGCTACCTTACTTAGGGAAGTATATCCCCGAAAACACGAATTGGCAGCAGGGTAAACAATCCCTGTCTCTACCAGAGATCGGGGGGGGGCGGGGAAAAATTGGATTTCAGTCTACCCACAAATGCAAATTTGATGTTCAAATTCACGTGTAAGCAAATTACCCTCTGAAGTCAAAAAGGAGTGATGTATGTTCTTCAGGACTGAAGCTGACTTCTTGTCTTTTTAAATAATGTTTTTTGCTATAAAAAAGCTATCACATTTTCACTGCTTAATATAAACATTAATTTCAACAGGCTGTCAGGTGAATTCAAATTATGGAAATCTAGTTGTCTTTTAAAAAACAAAATCCCTGGCTTCTTTGAAGTTGACTTCAAGTCATAAGTCTACCATTTAGCATCTCTTCCTTTCCTCGGTTTTCATCTCCTAGAGTTAAAATTAAACAAGCAAACCCGGCCAACCAAAAGACACACTTAAAACCTCCTAACACCGCTTAAAAATATCTTGTGATGATGCAGTTTCATAACATGATATTATTGATTTTCTGCATTATTTTAAACACTGAATTTCACTTTGGTAGTAGAGTTTATGGAATATCTTTTGGCAATAGGGCTTTGCATTAAAAAAGTGAATTCCACATAAAAGTAGCAATTTTCAGGAATGCAATTACTCTGAAAAGAATTTCACTGAAAAATTATTTCATTTCCTTATAAGATTAACACTGTGTTGAGATATGTTAACATATGTATGTACACAGACTGTGTTAACAGCAAAGGTTTATTTCTAAATTTGAAAGCATGGAAAGCAGTGTTTTACTACAAAAAATCAAAACCAAATGTTCTAGCATCAATCATTTCTGCTCTTACAGAAAAGCAATTCTTATTCCTATCCAAATCTATTTGTAGTAACAGAACCAAAAGACTGAAATCAAGGAAGAAAAGTTATATCCATTAACAACAAAATATTTAAATTTTACTTGATTCCTAAAGGAAATCCTTGTACATCTCTGATTTTCAAATCAGGCTCAAAAGCTTCATTTTCTTAAAATTATCTTATTAAAACAACCTTTATTATTCTTCAAATTCAGCTGAAATATGTCAGTAATAATCTTGACCTGAGATTTATAAGACATCCAGCATTCCATGATTCAGAGAGCAGGTGATAACTATTAAAACATAATACATTTTATTCAAGGAATATTTTACAATGAGAACAGAGATGGCCTGATATAATTTTAAGGTAAGTATCCATTCATTTCTATTTAGGCAAAATCCTAAACCCATTAGTCCCATGAGAAAAGAAAAAAAAAAGGACCTCTGCAAAGGTAACGTGCAACACATTCAAATATTACTTATAAGCATGCTTTCCTCTAGGAAAACACATTTCAACAAATTTTAAGAAACAGAAAGGACAGGGTAGAACATTAGACCAGTTCCACTGCTAAAACTCTGCAGCAGCTGCACATACCAAAACAGCATAATATGTTCCTCATACCAGCAGGCCATATTCGAACTTCAATAAAGTTTCTCTTTGATAACACAGTCCTTGAAAGCCACAGATCTCTCAGATACACCATGGAGTCACACTACTTCTCTCTTTTTGTCTTTTTTTTTGTTCTGCTTTTAATTTAGAATTAAATTTATGACAAAAAAATAGTATTTTGTCAATGGAAACATCTCCCCAATATTTCAACGACTAATCTTGCAGAAAAACTTTAAAACTGCACTGTGAAATTCTCCTCTCAAAGTAATTTCTAAAAGCTGGAAAACATTTTGAGATCTTCTGAAATGCATATTCATTAGTGGGCATATAATTACATTATAATATAATCATACTCTGTGGGCATATAATTCAACATTTTCATATATTGAAAATTGACAAAAGTATTTTCTGTAGCATGGAAACTTTCCTCGGAAAAGGGAAAATTCAATCACCCTTGGAGAGCAAACAGATACTGAAGCATACAACACTTTTTGGTACATGCAACTTATGATGCGCCCATTAGCTGAAATTAAACGGCTGCTTTTGTCTTCCACCAGTATGCTGACAGAAAATTATGTCCTGAATTTAACACTAACATTGTCATCTTCAAATAATACACAATCTTTTGGAGTTCAAAAAAACGCAAATCCAAGATAATTTTAAATTTTCAGGTATTCTTATTTTCCCAGCCACCAGAGTATTTTTCACAGTGCTTTCACAGTGTTAGTGGTTGCATGAAAAAAAAAGTCCTTTTTATGCAAAAGGTGAATTATGAGATACAGATAACATTTATTCCAACTAAAACATTTCACATGTTATTAGTAAGCCTGGGTAAAAACTATATGATTTCTTGTCGTAATCCAGTGATATCTATGAAAGGCTCTAAATATGGTGCACTGAAGTTACTTCTACAGCCATATTTTGTCGGTCTTTGTATCTTGATGAACGATTACCATTATTGTCACAGCCATGACTAATGTTAGGATTCTGTTTGACCACCTTAAAATTCATCAGCATTATCTACGCACACCTACAAGTGTGTGGTCTGAAGTTCCATCTCCTGAATCAACAGAACCAAAGTACATGGAAACACAATTTAACACATATCTTAATGTTATCTTGCATTTCTTTAACAGTGGAAGTTTCCCATAAGGAAAATTGAAGATACTCTATTTGTTAGGAGAGCTGTTATGCATGTAAACCGCTGTTAATGCTTAAGGAAATGAAACAGTTTTCAGCAAAGATTGGGCCAATCCAGTCACTCAGAAATACCCCAGGAAAGGCAGTACTCAATATTTTTCTGAGCTATTTTGGGGGGTTATTTTGGCCTGTTTTTTTTCAGGCTTCAGGTAGCAGTCTTAGAGCAAGAACTAAAAGCATATCCATCCCTTAGGTTTTTGTTTGTTTGCTTTTATTTAAACTTCTGCGTTGCTCCACTTCCAAAACACTCGGACAATCTTTTTCCTACATTTTTTCCCTTCCTTGCTTTACTGTTCTTTTCAAATCTTTTCATCAGCTCACAACTTACCAAAACCAATGAACAGCATAAGCCTGCAGAGAGCTTGGCTTTCTCCACTGTTTACAGGCTGTTGGTCTGGGGTGAAAGTTTCCAGGGTGGTCTACACTGAGAAATGCAGAGCAAGCCAGAGATGCTGACCTACCTCCATGCTCGAAAGACCCATGCTGCACGCATTCCTTGCTCAGTCTTTGTAATAAAACATTCCAGAACCTATATGGAAAGTATTTACTGTTTACATAATCATTAATGGACCTTACAAATACTTGATCTGCTTTCCAGATGACCCCTTCATACTCTTCTGTTTCTAAAACTGCAGAAACGGAAGTCAGGGATAATAAGTTTTATCAGAAAGTCTCAAACATCCACAAAGTTACGCCCAAATTTTTAATTCATTGCTGTCTTAAGAAAATGCAAAGAGTGGGGAAAATAGAGCAGTGAAAAGGGCTTTATTAAAAGACTAGCTAGGTTGCTTCGGGCTGAGTTCTACACGAAAATCAAAGATGTAATCAGTCCTTAACTACATAACAATGCTCCACAGAAGTTAGATTTGTCCTTCCAGTTAAGTGAAAATATATGTAAACAAGGATTTGTTTCTAAAAAATAAATTAAAAAAATGCAGGCAGGCCATCATTTGATTCAGCAGTTTTCTGAACTTCATATAAAGGAAAATATTTTACCCAGATTTGTTTTACTTTGTATAACACAAGGTTAAATTTTGAGCTCTGGTATCATTAAACATGACTATGATACCAGATCTTTTTGAAACAATCTTGGGAAGGGTGGATAAAGCAATATCTCACCATCCCAAGAAGATAGCCTTAATGAAAGCAAATGGATAAGTCTTTAGGAAAGTAGTTCAGCCTCTTTGGGAAACATGAAAAACTTCTTGTAGAAGAGGTTTTGAGTTAAAGAATTTGTTAAGCCTAAAAGCACCCCAAAAAGATGTTCCCTATCATTGGACAGGTTAGCAAGCCTGCTTGATAGATTTTATATGTAGACTGTAAGACAGCATAAAACATAAGGCCCAGAGCACTTCCAAGAAATAGTTTAATCAGTGTTTTGTATTATCAAGTACTTTCAAAGGAAAAATATAAACAAGAATTTGCAGCTAACTTTCAGAGAAGCATAAAATTTTCAAGATATCTGAGGTATAACTTGAATATTCATTAAAACTCTGACAAGTTCTCAAAGAGTCTTTCCAGAAGCTTGCACTGTGTTTTTGCTACGGAGATTGACATAAACAGATAATTATTCCCTAGAGCACTCCAACATTTACGATATCCCTGAAGACTCTATCGTCTACGAACATTGAGTAAAGAACCAGTAATAGTAATTTTCAGTTCTGTATCTTACAAGCATTGAGTTTCAGCAGTCAATTCTTGACTGTTACACTAGGTCATCTTGGAAAATGGAAAGAAAAAAAAAAAGGAACACTCTCTTCAGAAAATTTGTTTTCAAAGTAATAGTTTTTAGTGTTTGCTAATAAAGGCCAATAAAGACACTAAAGGAGCAGCAAAATGTGAACTCCTCAAAACTGTGGAAACATCACAAACTGCAATGAGCCTTCTAACAAGACCTGAAGGAACAGGCCTGTGTTTGGCCCTACCAGGTCTGTCACACACATAAAGGAACGTGACAATTTGTTTAAAACATTTGTTTAAAGGAGGAAGCCAAAAACTTATGCATGGCTCAGCTCTATCCCACAGAGATTCCCAAATGGGGAAGAGTAAGCAGAAGCAAAAGAAGGGATTGCTGAAGACAAATTATTTTTTTTCAGCTCCTTGATGCTCCTTTGAAGGACACAGATGTTCAAGTATTTCATTTCACTTGAAATAAGTTTGTAAGAATGCGAGAGAGAAAGTTGTGCATCATTCCCTAAAGACTTCTCTGAATTCCTCAGATGGATAGCAAAAAGACAGATTTCACTTGAAAGAAATCACTTGAGGATTTTTCCTATGCAAGACAGCATCTGAGGAAGTTGGAAGTCAACTGACAGGGTAACTTACAGTAATTTGTTCATAACAGACTCCTCTATATTTATCAGAGTAAAAGCAATACAGTGGTATAACAGAGAAACCAGCCTGCAGAAGAGCAACTTACTAATTTTCTAACAATGAATTTGCAAGTTAATTTGTTATACAGGAGTGGAAGAAAACCTCTGATCACATTATTTTGATTAAGACTAGAAGACAACTCAGGTTGTGAGGGATCTCAGGCAGTCTCACGTCAAAGCTCTTACCTCAGAACAGGATCACTCATGGGCTTGATCCGCTCATGTCTTGAAAACCTCCAAAGACAGAGACTGCACAGTCTCTCTTGGTTACTGCTCCATTGCACCCCTGTCCTCCACAAGAAAAAGTCTCTCCTTACACCTAGTCTGAACTTCTCATTTCAGCTTATGTCTGTTGTCTCTCACCACTCACCATGCACCATTCCAGAAAGTCTAGCTCCAAATTATTGCAGCTGTATTTTACACATGCCCTGAACTACAAATAATTTAGATAAAATTCCTGCTTTTTAAATAAGGACTATAGTATTAGTCAATAAAACATATACAAAGACCTCCAAGTAACAATATTAAATATTAAAAACATGTTTTTACTTTTAATACAATTTGAGATCAATTATTTGTCAGGGACAAAAAAAATCTCATACTTTTGCTCTGAAGGGCCAAAACTCTGCTTCTGCCCTGCCAATGCCAGGCTCCTAAGCCAGGCAATGGAGCCAGGCTCCTAATGCAGTACGCCCAAAGTGTATATCTGAAGTATTAACAGAGACTGTAAATAAATAGGCCAAGGTTAGAGGGCCGAGGGCTAGACATGGGCAGGGCTNCAAAAAAAAAAAATCTCATACTTTTGCTTTGAAGGGCCCAAACACTGCTTCTGCCCTGCCATTGCCAGGCTCCTAAGCCACCCATCATGTGAATGCAGTATGCCCAAAGCGTAAATCTGAAATATTAACAGAGACTGTAAATAAATAGGCCAAGGTTAGAGGGCCGAGGGCTAGACATGGGCAGGGCTGCGGTGGGACTGCAGGCAGCACTGATGCTGGAGCATCAAGGGACATCAGCGCTGACATCCCTGGGATGGGCTGAAATGGGGGCCTGATGCAGACAGAGGGTGGGCAGGGTAGGCAGAGGGTGGGGGTTCCCCCAAGGCTCAGACAGTGTTCACAGTAACAAATTACAATTCATAGTTAATACAGGTAGTTCTAATTATCACTCCTACCTTTTGTTTTCAAAAAATTACTGATACCAAGACCTGTTGGTCTCAATAATCCGTCCCTACTTGTAATACTTGTTTCTCTTATGGGTGAATCGATTCACTGAATCCACTCTAAATCTGTTTTCCTGAAGGAAAGCTACTACATATTCCTGTTTTGATCTAGTCCCATAAAGTGGCACAGATCATAAAGGAGAATGCAGAGATGAGTGGTACTAAATGCCCAAGAACAGCAGAAAAGTCCTCAACAGCCTCCTGGAGAAGAAGACTGGTCATGAGAGGAGGAGGCTCAGGGGAGACCTTATCACCCTCTACAACCATCTGAAAAGAGGTGTGGTGAGGTGGGGGTCGGTCTCTTCTCCAAAATAACTACAGATAGAACAGGAGGAAATGTCCTCAAGTTACTCTAGGGGAGGTTCAGGCTAGACATTAGAAAGAATTTCTACATGGAAAGAGTAGTCAACCATTGGAACAGGCTGCCCAGGGAAGTGGTGGAGTCACCGGCCCTGGCAGTGTTCAAGAAATGTGTAGATGATGCACGTAGGGACATGGCTTAGCGGGCAGGGTGTTAAAGGGCTTACAGTTGGACTCAATGATCTTGAAGGTCTTTTCCAACCATAATGATTCTATGATTCTATGCTGTTCAAGAACAGACAGGTAAAATAAGTAGTCTCCTGCCCTACTTGTGTGAATAATTTGTAGCACTGATGCAGTCCTTTTGGACATCTGACACACACACTTTTCAGGATCATCCCAAAGTTTCTGCAGAATTTAAGAATCAGGGGACAGGCATGTGCTGTAAAGATTAAATAGGTCTCTGCCAGAAAACTGTCAAAAACAAAACAAAACAAAAAACCCAAAACAAACAAAAAAAAAGAGGCTGGAAAAGTCAGTGTAATTATGTCTGGTATCAATCTGTACTCACTTTCAGCAATAAGAAAAATGTAAGATATGCAATGCAGGATTTATTCTACAAACCATGAGCTCATGTTGACCACTAAATCTGACCACAGCCACCAAGAAGACAGCTGCAGGAATTTTTGAAACATAAGATCTTGCTTAGCCACAGATTAAGAGCCTCAACGCAGGAATTCCCAAGTGATGTTTTATTGTCTAAGTTACATCAGGAAATCAAATTAAAGTACAATATTCCCTTTATGCCTTAGAAAAATCCATTTATCTATGCTTAGTTATTATTGATCAGTGGTATTAATTCTATAGCAGTGATTTTAAAACTTTCTTATTTTAAAAGATGTTTTATAGATTCAGAACAATAATCATGAGGTACAGTTTATGAACCTTAAATTACAACTCAACGTAAGTCTGTCAAAGATCAAAGAAAGTACCTTGTAATGTAATAAACAAAGCGCCCTAAAATAATTGTGTAGTATGAGCCTAGACATTCCAGCAAGTATTCAAAACTGGTTCTCTCTGATCAAATTATAGAGCTTTTCAATAATGATTTTATGACTGCCATTACATTAAATGCCACCATGCCTCCATCAACAAGAAAAATGGTACTGCAGCGCCAAGTGCTAAAGTCACACAGCAAATTTATCAGCTACCACTCCCAAATGAAAAAGTGCACTGCTAGTGTTTATGCTTTTATAAATACAGAAATAAATTGAGGTTATGGTTGATAAGCGAGTAATGAAAAGGCAACGACAAAGAAGGATTTGGGACTCTTCATCTCGCATCCACAGGGATACCATTGGGCACCAAGATATTGGGAAAAGTACAGCATCCTCCCAGGTTGAAAACCCAGGACTATGAACATCAATTACACAGCCTAAGAGCTGTCACACATTGTTTTAGTTTTTTGAAACAACCCAGGACAAATCCTTGACCATGTCTTTGCTGGCAGACATGACCTTAGCAGAAACAGCAACCCCAATGCTGCTCATCAGAGCAAGCTTTGAGGGAACACAACGGATTGAACCCTTGCCAGGAATTCATCAAAAAGCTCCATCTAAATGAAGGCTCATGCCCTCAGCTCTTTCTATATCAAGCCTCCTCTTGAAATGTGATATAGATAAGCCTGAATCTTTTGATCAGTTCTGCACTTAGTCTGCTTAGAACATAATTAATGACTGTAGAACACTTGAACATCCTGTAATATTGCTATACTACTACATAAGATGAAATCATTTCTATTGCCAGCCTGGTATACTTAAAAGTTCTCTAAAACTTATATACTGCTCTGACAAATGAAATAACTGGAAGACTAAAAACAGCAAAAAGACAAGAGCAAAAACCAGAAAGTACTTACAGACAAGGAGCTGAATAAACTAGGTTTTTAGGCACAAAGTTTTGACATTGAGAATGAGAATTGTCAGTCTTGCCCTTATTGGCAAAGTGAGATTATTTGAATTAGTTATTTATCTCAGAGCAGTCTGGCAAAACTTAAATGGCAGAAAATAATTTAAATAGTTGATTTTGGTAGCACAGCTTCCAACACAAATCTTTTCAAGCAACTTTTGATGGTGTGAATAGGGCATTCAGAATTATGACAAGAATAACTAAGATGAACAGATTCTTGAATAGAATCCAAAAAAAAAGTCCTTAAGGGAGTCGAGCTAAAAATTTTAGCAACTTCTTTTATTTTTGGTGTACAGATCATTCAGATTTTATGCTGTCTCAAAAAAATCCCAAATAAAACTCCATAAATGATTTTTTCCCCCTCATGGGCTAAACTGAATAGCAACGACAAATCTACCTGGGAAAGAAAGAAATATTTTGCTTAATCTGAAACATTTTATTACTTTTTTTATGTTTAAACCTTCAATTTCAGTTCATTTTTGAAAATCAAGCGGTAACTTAAAAAAAAATGCAACAGTTTGTTTGTAAAGATAACTGTCACATTTCAAAATCATTTCCTGAATTGGGTACTAAATAAGATTTAGCTTTTGTTCCTTTTTCCATCAGCCAATAAACTACACAGTTTAAAACAAACAAACAAACAAACAAACAAGGTCCCTTGGGAACATATGTGTCTATGTCAATGCTAGAAAATGCTATGCCCCTCTACAGTTTACCACTTTAACCACCACTGGCTAATTAAAACTTGGCCCTATGTATTTTTTCCTTATTTTTCCTACAAAAGGCATTTTAATGGATAGATGAACATCTGCCACAGCTTGAGACCTCAGCATCCGTTGTTTTCCATGCAGAGTCATATGGACACCTCAGCAACAGTTTGCCAAAACAGGATTTTTCATCTCAAACAAGCAAATTCCCATCAGGTTTCTGAGGGGCAAAGAGATGGGTAAGGGAAAAGCTTTTTCTCTTTTATTTCCCTCTCTAACGAAAAAAGTAAGTCCTAACAACACTCCTCAGCCTATTATATATTTCTTAAACCCCAAGTTAAAAAACAAACACATGATGCTTTGAAATCCAGGGCTATTTAACCCAAAAGGAGTTGAAATAATTTTTTTTTATCATTGTTTTTGCCATTTAGAAAGTTAGATACTTTCTAGCTGTTCTAAGTTAGGTGTTGCAACAAATTGAATAAAAGCTGCATGTTTTAAGAGAAAATATGTAATACCTTATTCTTACTCAGTACCTTCTACCTTAGAGTGTAAAAGCGCTTAACACGCTACAACTCTGCCAAGCTGACAGGCAATATTACCTCACTTCTGCATGTAAATTGAAGCATAAAGCATTGACATGACTTGGCCAAGGGCATGCATAGCAATATCGTAGAAGAGCTCTGAGGCTTGGGTTCCAGGTGCCACATGACAATCCTCTGTATGTTTATCAAGCACGAATTTAATTTATTTTTGTCTTTAGGAAAACATAAATAGTAGTAGCACATTTTCATCAAGGAACAGAAGCTGATTAATTTTGTACATGCTACTTAAACACTCACAGCATCACTTGCTCTACAATACCGTATTTCTTGTTTATTACATAGAGGCATGTAAAGTAATGAAAGGCATAAAATCATTACTGAAAGGCTCCATAATTTTATCGTAAAGACACAAACCGCTCTGAACACCTTAAAAACCTAGTCTATACTTTCAGAATAGTGACAGCTTAGATGTTTAGTACTAGATCCTTGATACCAGGCACCAGATAATCATCTGGTAACAATGATCATAGATTAACAAGAAACAAGAACTCCTAGATTAGCATCTAGATGGCTTGAGGCCTTATTACTTAAAAAGAGTTACCTCAGCACTGTGACCAAAGAAGCTGGTTCTTTCATAGTAAATGTTGCAGAATTCCTCAGCTTCAGGAGACAGCTATTGGCCTCTCCAGATATTATACTTCTAGATGCGACTCATTTGAAATTTGATTCCCCTTTGTAAAATCATGGCATATCTGTTTGTAGCCTTCACGTCAGTTAGGACAAGCTTAGAGGACAGGTAGAAAATCTTGTCCATCCATCCAGGAAATGCATCACCAAAAGAGCTAAAGTTAAATTTAACTCATAAATTTAACATTAAATCATTAAGTGCAAAGCACTGTAGTCTCAGTTTTATGACACCAAGGTTTTAGGAAATTATAAAATTTTCTGTAAAGCCTTAGTGAACTGGTAAGTGTGCATAGAAGTTGGCAAGACTAATATTGATTAAATAAAGATGAATTTCCTACAATACATACTTCTTTCTCACTAGCTTTATTAACTTTGAATTGAGTGTGACCCCAAGATAGTTCAGAACCTTGACTTGTTCTCCTTAGGACAGCACAGGAAATTCCCTCATCTTTAAGATAGTTAGTTTGTTGAAAAGGGAAGCACTGATCACTTGGATTTAAAGAAACAGTTGAGCAGCTCGCATCAAGTTCATGTTCTCCAAATCCAAATGTGGATCAGAAAAAATGGCATATTGCTCATTATGTACCAAGAAAGATAGTATGTGAATTTTGATATGAATAAGGAGGGTAGAACTTTTTCAGGAAGTTTTAGAGGGAGACAGAAAACCTCCCAGATCCTCAAAAATGACAGTGAATGGTTTCACAGATTACACAGAGACTGCCAAGAGGCGATGGTACCTTAGTACTCCCCAGGTTCCCCCCACATCCCTGCTGTTCCTGTGTTTGGGCACACGGGCACGTCAACACTTCACAGAAAGATCTCCTTCTGTATCTGAAGTCTGGTACAGCTTTCTTATTGAAGAATAAGGGCCTTAGCACATCGAGTTAGTCAGGAACTGCTTATCAAGAAGCATTTTGTGCTGACAAACCCACAAAGGAAAACTGCTATGTTCAGCAAGAAAAACCTTAAGACCTGGGTTTCCTTGCACCAACTTGTGCTGGCTGCAGTGACCTAGACCACAATCTGGTTTCATGCTTACAAAGGCACTTAGAAGCAAAGATATGAAATGGATACACAGTCCGCAATGGCTGCGGTCAGTAAGCTTGTAGAAGTGCTAGCAGAATCATAACTTAGACTAAAACAGGTCTCACCAAAAGCATAAGATAAAAATCTCTAGACAAATACTTAAACACTTTTCACAATTGAAAGGACTTCCACCCACATCTATTTTTCTCCAAACAAACAAAGCACATACTTAAATTCAGGGTCCTACTCAACAATTCGATATATTCCATGAAGAGAAACAAAGATATTTTCCCCAAATAAAACATTAAAAAAGGGGAGACATCATATCCATACTGAACGCCTCATTCTTCAAACACCTCTCAAGAAACTTGATCATTAGTATCACCAACCATTTGAAGACATAGGAAGTGTTTCATGAAGAAAATGTTAGGAATATTTGGAATTTATGCAACTCTTCCAAGGTACACATATTCCTGTCTGTAAGAGCATTACCACATTTACACTCTATAACCTAACACTCAATATTTCAGTTGTCTTAACATGGCACCCTAGGCTGTACAATCTCCTCTAGAAAGTATGCATAGACTAAGTAGATAATATCTAGTATAAATAGCAATTCTGTTATCTAGACATTCTGAGGGGAGGGAAAAAAATCCCTAAATATCATCAAAAACAGGTAAATAAAATACCTGTCTGCCTTCTTCCCTCCAACCCTGCCCTGCTGGTTGTCAGTAGCTGTCTTCCAGCCTTGCCCTCACGAGTCAGGAAAGAAATCTGCTAAACAGCAGATTGGGACATACTGCTAAAAATAATTTCTTGCATTTTACGGATATATTAAAAGTTTGCTCTCTTGTGAGAGAAGCCTTTCTTACTTAAGCGTTTCTCCTCCTTCAGAATTTTAATAGCTGTTTATGACTTAATTTTGAAAAGCACTTAGGGCTATCGCTTTTTTTCTTCCAAACTGAGATGGATTCTGAAAGTGTGTTCCCACATTGATGTGATCCAAGTAGTATTTCACAAAATAATTTTGGAAGAATACAATTAGCACAGTAATAACTTTGAAACAGACACCTTGAACGCAAGACCACCATTTCAAGACTGGAAAAAGTTTATTAGTTTTAAAATCAGGGTTTTTGACCTCAGCGCAAACTGACCTTGCTGTAGTTTCAACCATCTTCCAATGGCAGTTTGTTTGGCAGAAAGGAAAACAAGCAAGCAAACAAAAACCTACTCCCATACACACCACATTTAGCTTGTTCACTTATATAGGTCCCCAAGGACATTAGCATGCAGAAAATACAGCTTTTAAAACAGGAAAAGAGACCTTAAGTGGAAAATTATTACCTAGTAATAAATGCAGATATTAGAAAATGTCAGCATGTCTAGAATAAATACATATTTGAAAAAACATGATTGTACCACTATGTAGCAAATTCCTGCTACATTCCAAGCCTAAAATAATATTGCTGCTGGGAAGCAGGTCCAGCAGTGCTTAACCCAAAACTGTGTGTGGATGTGAACTGTACATTTTTAATACTTACACTGTTTTTGTGGGTATGATAGGGTGATAATTGGGCTTTGATCTTTTAATAACTTTGCTTAAGAGGGTTTAACTGTATGAATTAATCAGCACTCTCCTGAAACATCTTAATTAATTGTACTTTGCAAATTATCATTATATAACTGCATTACATAAGCTGGGACATCCAAACTTTACATTCATCCTGCAACTTCTGTGCAAATTGAGAGAGTCGCTGCGCAGTACAACAGGGAACAGAAGCAGCAGCACAGTGTGATCAGACACTTAACGTGTGGAACATTCAAATCACATTACTCGAAAAGTAACAACTTAGGGAGGGTGCCCTCAAAAATTTAGTGGCAATAATTAAAGGAATCTGAAATATGACTTTTTCCCATCTGCTTTGAACCAAGTGAGTTACCACGCTATCTTTTGTATTTTTTCAGACAGTATTAATTTTCAGGACTGTGAAGGGGAAGGCCTGGAGGGCAAACTTGAGAAAGATTAGTCTAATTCAAGCCCTATCTACAGAAGGGAGAGTTTTATCTGTCAATTTGAAAAAGAACTTTAAAGACGCTGTGATATGGAGCGGAATTATCACCACTATTAATTGCACAGGCATATTAAAAAGACCCTGGAAAGTGACCTCCTCTAATACGGAGAATGCATGTAGAAAAATATGTCTTAATCTTCTTTTCTGCGCCGAGATAAATGTCAAGTGTATCTATCACCTCAATTAACCATAGGAAAAAAGCTGTCAAAATCTAATTCTTTTTTTGACAAGGCGTTTATTCTGAAACCAGCAGAGGGAGAAACAGGCACTTGTATTAGAAAGAGATGAGTGTCAAAGGGTTCTGAAACACATGGCGAGTTTTCCATGTGCGAAATGCTGATTAGAACCATGGTAAATCAGTGCTAGTGTGTTCTGGGTTTGTTGCCTGAGCTACAGTGAAACTGAGGGCTTTGTGGCACGATTTACTTTAGCATTGAGATTGCATTAACAAAAGAATGTTTTTCAGCGACAGTACCATGGCAAAATGCAAAAGAACTGGTGAAATGAAAGAACCTTAACTTCAGAAACAGTAGACACTATTTTGCAGAATATTGTAAAACATATACTTATTGTGATCATTTACTCATTGATTTCTTTCATTTAAATAGAATCAAAATCCTTTTTGCTCCTTTCCCCATTATATCAGTGTGATTTCATCAGGATATCAGACTAATTCAATCTTCATCAGTTCAATTCATACACACACAGATGTTTTCCTATAGCATTTTTTGCCCCCCTTTTTTGTTTTAGAAAAAAATATTAAAATGTAAAGTAGAAACACATTTGCATACCTTGCTCAAAAACTGAGTTTTGAAAGCAAAACAACTCACCTACTAGTAAAACCTTCACACTGAAGCTTAAAAGAATTCTGTCAAGTGATTAGTGCAACCAAACATTAGTGCTGCAAGAAAATTGTGCAGAAGAACTTTGCTTATCTGAAGTAAAGCATTTAGAAAGGGTCATTTGAAATCATGATATCAGCATAAAAATTAAGTACTGTTTCCTTTTTTTCTAAAACTGAAGTATGTTTATGGGTGCATTTGCTTCTGTTCACTAAGGGGTTTTGAAACTCCTGCACAAAAGACAGCACTTTTAAACACACTTTTGTTTTTGAAAATGCCAGAGTTTTTCATGCTAGAGCAGAAAATGCCACCAATAGAATACTGTAATGTTTGTTGCCACCGTTCCTTTTTTCAGAAACAAATGACACCCAGAAGAGCTGTATGTATAGTAGAAGAATATGCGATTTCTGGTACTTGTCACGAGACGGGGTGCATCCAAGGATTAAAATAACCGCATCTCACAAAAGGACACTTTTCCCTGAGGAAAGCTCTAGGATCACTTCTTAGCTCTAGCACAACGGAAAAACATCAGATCAGTCCTCCACTTGTTTGTGTTGTCGTCATACACTGTTGAATTCAGTGGCACTTTGTCATATTGTGTCACAAATGGCTCTCTGCCTCCACAAAAGTAGCATAAATAAATACTAAAAGCTCCAAAATACAAACAAGAAACATCAGTCATGTGTCCTCTATGCTATCGTTTTTCCTGCTGTTCCAAATATTTCTCCAAATTAAAAAAAAAAAAAGGTCATATTGGAATCATATCAACTGCATTCCTCTTACAGAAGTTCTATTAACATGAGTAATGGTAAGGTATTTAATCCTTAAAATATACTGTTAACCACATTGAGCATATACCTACATCTGTTAGGATAAAGTTATTCAAACCTTGAAATTAAAAAAAGTGTCAATATTTCTGAAGATATAGGTGATGGAAAAGAGATTATTTCAGAAAGGCGCAATAAAAATACTCATATGGCATTGAGAAGTCAGGTGGTATGCAGACCTTGAGATTAAACAGAAAAGTAATCTTGGTGTTCTGGGTAAACTATACAGCTAAAGTAGAGGACAACCATGAAAATGTAAAGGTAGGTGATTAGCAATGAATGATCAATGACTCTTTTCCTGCTTCCTAAACTACAACACCTGTGGAGCACTCAGTTAATATTTATAACAACAGAGAAAAGATGCATTTTTCCATTATATCCACACACTATATGAGCCATTGCATAACGAAAATCCCAAACCAGAAATTTGGATTTTTTTTTCCAATTCCAAGAGGAAAAGTACTAACAAATGAAGCTTTACTCTAGTAATAGTAATCCTTTCTACGTTAGGCCAAAACAAGCATTCTTCTCTACATTACCAGAGAAAATGGGCACATGCTCTTATTGGTGAGAAATCAAGATTTTTCAGGGGCACTTGCAGGCTTGAGGCCCTTGTCAGAGGGAATTTTCCAGCTTATGTCTGTTTGGGCTGCAGCCCAGACCTCATGCAATTTGACATGCTTAGCCAAAGGCTTTAGTATACCCCAAAGGTGCTAAGCAGCCACTGGTCTTCAGGAACCACCTACAAGTATATCTTTAAGATTGCAGCAAAGGTGAAATAGTTCAATTCACTTAATCATCTTTTTCATTGCAGACTAACCTTACTGTAAATGCATTTGTATGGCCCACAAGTCAAGAACACGCACGAAGTGAGTTACATGGGATCACCCGATGCATGATAACTTTTGACTTGGAGGGTTAATTCATCTGTAACATAGATCATGAGGTCTTCCAACCTTAAAGGACAATAGAAAATTTGGCATGTTTTTAATGCTTTTAAATGGGAAAAGACGGAGATAAACTGCGGGCGCTTAGAGGACACTTGTTAGCTCCTCCTGGGAGGAGAGGAATAATAGATACAGAGGTCCATTCCTGCTAAGGGTTCACCTTGGGCACATGACACAGCTCTCACACTGAACGGGTCCCACTGTGGTATGCAGAGGAACATTTTATATTGGAGGAGTAAGGTGCTGCCACACACATGGGCTGGCAGTGGACCAAGGAGATGCAGGGAGTACCAGTCAGCTCACGCTAGAGCACTTCCAACTCTCACACATTTTTTTGCTGGACCAGTAAAAACAAATCTGAGCTGTTACTGTCATTTGGTTCTGGTTCTGAGAAGCCACCAGAATAAGAGTTCAATGAGCAATGTAGTCAAAAAAAGAAAATATATATCTCCATTCAAACCATTTTTCAGCCAAGATCTCAATTTGACTTGATTGAAAGGGACCTCTGGAGCTCATCTAGTCCAACTTCCCTGCACAAACAGGATCTCCTAGTGCACGTTGGTCAGGATCACATCCAGGTGGGTTTTCAGCATCTCCAGAGAGGGAGACTCCACAACCTCTCTGGGCAGCCTGTGCTAGTGCTCTGTCACTCTCACTGTCAAGTTCCTCCTCAAATTCAGGCAGAATTTCTCATGCTTCAACTTGTGCCCGTTGCCTCTTGTTCTGTTGCTGGGCACTACTCAAAATAGTCTGGCCGCATCCTCATGGCACCCACTCTGTCAGATATTTGTACACACTGATAAGATCCCCTCTCAGCCTTCTCTTGAGTAAACAGGTTCAGTTTTCTCAGAGCCTGTACACATATATACACACACACGCACACTCTATATATCATAAAAAAGCTTAGAAGGGTTTTTAAATATGTTTGTATGTTTTTTAAAACCCTTTAACCTTGTTCTTTCTAGGTCTACACTTGTATCCAGAAAAGTACAGTAATCCTGATACGAATAAGTTTCCCTCATGGGATCCAGGCACCTACTTACCTTATCTTTGGTTGTAATATGATAAACCCAAGTGTAGCATCTACTGATATTAGTATTCACCTTAAAGGTAGCAAAAGCAACCAAACAATTAACTCAGTCTTCCTGTGTTCCTTTTTGAACCATAGCACCAACCTGGAAGGTGACCAAGTAGCTTGTCTTTTACTCTAGTTTCACGCTCATTTGATCATGTTTTCTTTTTCCTGAACTGGATACACATTCCTTCCTGATGCAGGCTTTAGCTCGCATGCACTGACCAGGGGCAGAGCAAAACCTCTGTATTCCCTCTCGCTCTCCTGGGGCACCAGATGCATTAACACCCACCACTTACTCATAAAATAGTGGATGCAAATTAACCCCAGTTGAAATTCAAGTGGACAAAACCAAAACAAAACAGCAAAAAAGAAAACCAGGACATTTATTTAGAAATTGTACTGCTTGTCACTCTATAAAAACTGAAGTGTTGTGCTTTACATTAGTCTTGCAATAGCGCAATGGGTTACACTGTAATTGAAGACTGACTGACTTCAATTTACTTCAAGACATTTTGAACATAATTTTACAGAACTCCCGGAATCAACTCACTAGCACCCAACATCCAAGACTTCCTCTAATTTAGAAAGATGCAGGCATTTAAAAAAGGAAAGCCTTTTTAAAGAGGCTTTCATAAACTGATAGTGTTTGTGCTTCTCTCATCCTTCCTCCATCCTGGCAAAAGGATAAGATCTCAGATTTTAAGAGCAGTATTAATACAGTTTAATTAGTTAGGAGCTGGAGTGGATATCAAGGCACACTAAGGGGATTCTCCTTGTGTAGATTATAAAGTAGCATATTACATTACTGTAAGTGCTGGTCAAACCACTTGGGTACTTTTAGGATACAATTATTTTTGGGTACTACTTGGATACAATTAAAAAATAAATGAACAAATAAAACAAGGTACCCGAACCGCAAGGGATGCAGTGTAGCCTATGTCACCTTGGTAGTTTCTGGAACCAGACCCACAGCCTACAATCAAGATACTCCGATGACAGTTGCTCTATGGAAGGTCTTGAATGCCACACTAAGCACTTGTCATTTAGCGAGAGAGAGTTGGTTTGCCGCCAGCACAGTTCTGTCATACACTAGCACTAGCATAAACCTTTTCCTTTTAAATCTGTATTAACGGCCTTTGCTTCTAATATCTCTAAACTGGTTTCTGTTTCGATCTAATAAACATCAGTCATTGAATTTCTTTTGTTTTAGCCAAAAGAAAGAAAATAAACAAAAAAATCTATCTGTAACATGCAGTGTTTGTGTTCTCCATTTGTGTTTCTGTGTGCTGAACTGGAAGGTTTAAGAGGGTGCAAAAGATGCAGTCAGGATTAGCAAACCAGTAAAATCTTACAGTGAACAGGAAAGCATTAAGATTTGTATAAATATTTGCAGGAGCTGAAAACAGCAGATGCACAGCCAAATAATCCAAACAATCTGTGTACATTTACTTTTAAAATAAAACATTTCTAAACCCAATTAGACGAAGAGAATGCTTTAATCAGCTGGACAGCTCCAAAATCCTTCAATGTTCTGGAATTGCTACAAACGTGTATACAGATTAAAAAATAAAAAAAAAGAAAAAACATTAAAGAAAAATCTCTTCGGAAAGTCGTTTCAAAGCATTTTCTGTCAATGTATGCCTGAAGGTTTTTTTTTTTTTTTTTTCCTAATCGGAAGATTGAACCTGCAGTGATAACCATTCATACAACAGATTCAAGGACAACAGATATAGATAGATAGATATAGTATATAAATATATATATATTCAAAATGTATTTATATATAAAATATAGGGCATAGATTTCACCTATTTTTCTACATCTATACAAACCCCAACTCCAGTCCCTTAAAAAGCTGGCCCCCGCCTAAAGAAGATGTCTAGGCATGCATGTGTCCCACTCCCGTTTGCCTGCACTGGGGCTTTGCATAGCTATGCCAGCTCCTACTGAGTGTGAGAAGCTTCTCAAAGTGTGAAATCCTGCAGCCAAACAAGCCGCAGGAGCGCTCTGTGCAGATCCCACACAACCAGCGTGGCAGCCTAGTCACCTAGGATGTTATTCCCGTTATTAGCAATAGCGATTATTCAGGCAAACAAATGGCAGCGTAAGCGCCTCCGTCTCCGAGGCCCAGCGGTGCTGGGTCTGAAAAAGGGTTATTGTGTTTTCTCCACACCCCGGCCCACACACAAAGAGCAACTGTATGCTAATGGACCCCCTTCACCACCTCCCTAACGAAACCCACTGCTTACAGTCTCTCTGCATGATCCCTGCTAGGTTTAGCTATTAGTGGGCTTTATCTTAAGTAAGTTTTATTAAACATGTAGTTTTGAAGCCTTTGGGTACCTAACCAAGACTATCACTTGATGCAGCTATTAAATGACCACAGAGAATTTGTGCACTGTCACCTGCTGCGCTCTTGGGCTGCGAAGGAAAGCAGTCCAATGCTCCTCTCAGTCTCTAAACAGAGCGCACAAAAAAAGCCCGCACAGCAGACAGCGCCATGAAAATGCACACCAAACCAGAGCAAAAGCATTTACCTAAATGAAGACAAAATGCAGAAGAACAGCTAATACAAATGTCCTAATTCTGAAGAAACTAATGAGAAAAGAAAGTTACATTTTCACAGTTCATGTGCCATAAATGTTGAAATGTATTTTAGTTCTAGTACATGTATGGCTACCATCAAATAGATTACACTCATTATCTGCGTACAAGATGCTTGGGAATCTTCCCCTCCCCGCTCCTGTAAGAGATTTTAAAACCTTTTTTAGAGCATTTTAAAACATGTTTGCCCAAATACAGACATTAATTTGGCTAAGTAAAGATATCTTGTTTGCAATCATTTCTGACAATGACAAGAGAGGTGAAAGGTGTAGGGCAGAGACCCTTTGGCAATCCATCACCATCTGCTCAAATTTCACCACAAGAAATCTGTGCAACTAAACCTTGAGGAGATATGATGAGAAGACCTTGAAATTCTTTAGAACCAAGACATAAAGCAGTCATTAAAATTCACTATGAATCTTGGTATGCTCATTTTCAACCCACTAATATGAGTGAGTTTTGCAGAAATGCTTAACACAGAACCTTTTGATCTGTTACAGATCATGTGGGAGGAAGACAGCATCCGAGAACTCAAGTAGTTTCACATAGCAGGAGATTAAAATATTTAGGAAGAGATTTATCAAGATAGCTGCAAAATTTTCTTTTCCCTTGGGACAGACATCTAGATAATAAGGGACAGTAAGCAGAATTAAAACAGAGCAATTATTTTTGGTTCTTAGGTTGCACAGGAGCGATGTCCTTTTATCATTATTGCATCCCGTCCATATTTAATTACGGATGCACTCTTGCTAACACACCACAGATTAATGATTGGCAAGAAGCCCTTGTGAATCACGCCACATACAACAGAGTTCTGCTTTCCACCACTTTTAATGCTTTCCTCTAATGTCTGTTCAATTAGGTTTCCCTGTCAATATATGAAGAAAGTATGATGCATAGACTGAAGATGATCTTAGTGGTGACATCAATATCTTTAATATAATGAATACAGCTACGAACCACTGAGATGAACGTCAATTTTCAAGAAGTTTCTCTTCTTTCACCATATTCTCTCCTCTTCCGACTTTCTGTATGCATACGGTTTAGATGCTGTGATTAAATTTTTATGGTTAACCCCCCTGCTTCCCAGTGAATGAATGCAGAAATGAGATAATTGTCAAATGCTTCATAGACTAGCCCCAACATAAAGAAATATCAGAAAGATATGAGAGTTCAGAAAAAGCATTAATGGTGAAGAAGTAGAAGAATAAGTAATATGTTCCTGAATGTTTTGGGAAAGGGCTCAGTATTTTTCCTGTATTTTGAAAAGAGGAACCCTACTTTTAAATCAAGACCACAAGGCTGAATTTCTTCTTTAAAGGAGGCTCTGTGCTTCAATTGTAACTCACTGGGCTTGATGAAATAATATTGTCAACTGCATTTTAGGTCAAGATGGATCAAAATACTTGAAAGAGATCCTTTCTTTCCTTCATATCTATGTCTCCAAAATCTAGGAGCTCTTTTTTTCAGTTTACTTAGAATCAAATTATCAGGAAGCAATTAGAATCTCCTAAAAGTGCATAACTGATTTCTTAAAATGGAAAAAAAAAATACATCATACTTACTGTTAATACATCTTACCACATACACCGGGGAATACTGCAGATCAAGGAAAGATCACTACTTACAAAGAAAAGCATACATTAGACCGACACGCAGTGTACCTCAAAGAAAGCCATTGCTATTGCCACCTTATGCTGTTGAGCTCTGAATTTATATACAAGGTGTTTCAAGTTGTTTGATGATCGGTGCTCTGCAGACCCGCTTAGGGCTGTGTGAACTCACGCCACAGCCTCACGGACCCTCAGGGAGTGAGACACCACAGCTGGATTACTATATATCTTATTTATTTTACTATAATGCCTCACTATAGACCAGCACTCCGTTTGTCCTAGGCACCACAGAAACACAAAATGAGGAGCTGGAGGCAGATCCTCAGAGATGGAACAACTAACACTGGCCTCTGGTGGCCTGTGCAGAGACTTGCCGGGCTCTAGCAACGGCCATCTCACACACTGGACCTCCTTCCCCCACTCCTTTCCTTTGGGAAAGGCTGGTAAACCCCACTCTGTGCCAGCTGGTTAACATACAGCGCGGCATAGGTTTGTGCTCTTGGGTTGAAATGGCCCTTGTCCTCCAGGTTAACACACTTCTAGGGCGGGCAGACAGCTGCACATGCGCCCAAGGGCCTTCAAAGTGAAGTCCTGTATCACGGGCCTGCCCGCCGGCTCACAGGATGCTCGTCCCCCTCTCCAAAGGCACAGTGGTTATCCAAGGGCACAGTAGTTATCACCATCTCCTGCAAACAGTACAGCCTGAAGGACCCACAGGATATATTTATCCAGCCATAACTTGGGAAACAAAGGGAGATTTTATGCCGGGGTCTACAGTTTAGAGCAGCAGAGGAGCATGTTTTTTAGAATTTGTCTGCAGTCTTCAGTGAAAACATGCAAAGTGTTCCTGGGTATTTACCACTCCTGAAGAGAAGTCACCTTGTCCTGTGTGTCCCTCTCAGCACCACTTCAGGACTTCAGATAAATGGTCTTGCCCCATTATTTTCACCGCATGGATCTGGTAGAAGTGCCAGATCGGTGCTCTGCAGACCCGCTTACCAGGAGAAACGAGAACTCCCCACAGGCCACCTCATACTAACCAGAGAGGAAGAGGTTTGCCTGGGTAACTGATGGTGCCCAAGCCACAGCACTAAGGCATTGCAGCTGGCTGGGTTTAGTGACTCTTAGGACACAGAGATGGTCAAAACTCTTGTCCCAGTTTGCAATAGCAATGCAAGTAGTCTCCCAAATCGATGACCGTTTCAAGTGATACAAGCATGCTTACGAATGACAGCTTCCACTTTCAACCGGACCTGGTGAGAGTTCAGCCAGCTAGATCCTGGCAGCCTGGCTGGTGCAGAGGTTCGCACCACTGAGTGCAGCGACTCTCCTGGCACACCTAATTTTAACCCGGGCTGTCCCTGTTGTCTCTTTGCTGCCGGAGTCACACAGCACATGCCAGCAGTTTGCCTGCACGACTGCTCGGAAGCTTGCGAGAGAGGAGCTGAGGCAGAGAGCACACCAGCAAGGCCTGGTGCGGTGCCGTGGTTTCGCAGGCGCAGCTTGATTCAGGGGTATTCATCCTTCTGCTGCGCTGACAAAAACCACAGGCATTCACCCAACATCCTCATTGCTCATTCAGGAGAAAAATAACCTCAGAGAGGCTACAAAAGGAAAAATATGTATGGGTACTCCTGGCCCAACATGTGCTTTGTCTGGTCAATAATACTGCCAAGAAAGATGTGGCTTTTGGCCAAAAAGCCTAGGCACACCAACAAAACACATTGAAAGCTCAATTACGAGGTGGCAAAAATGGTTACGGGTGTTTCTGATGATGTGACTGTGCGCGGTGGTGTATGGTATGAGCACGCAGAGCTGTTCAGGAATGACCGTGTCCATCTGTCAGAGGGCTGGATACATGAGTGGATGACAGGCAATACTGGTCAGTGTGACAGACCATGCTTTCAGCACTTCATCAGAATTGCTTTCAAAGTGCTGCCTAACAACTGTCAAGTATCACAGTATCATAGGAGTTATAAAGACATTTTTGAAGGACAACAACGAAGTAGCTTTGTGAATTTCTAGCAAGAACTCCACTCAAGCATAAGGGACCTGGCAGGGAAAAAAAAGATTGGAGAACAAAATATAAGAGACAGATGATAAAAATAGGTCCCATCCTTCCTTCTACCTAGGAGGTCTTGTCTTGACTTGTGAAGGAAATGACAAGTAGCAGCAGGAGGGGTCTTTGGCTGCAGAGTAATTTAGTCGGGGATACCTGTATATAGGGCAGGCAGTAACCAAATAACTGTTGGACTCAAAAAGAGTGACTGAGACTGCCCAAACAGCGCTCTTGGTATGGATCACTGGATTTTAATGCTTAATTATCATTTAAGAATAAAGGATGAATGTTGGAATGATGAGAAGTTCCGCCTTTACTGTAGTATCATATCTATGGGCTTTGAAATGGCCTTTATGAAAAGACACAGAAGCCTCTTTTCAAAGCCTTCCTCAAAAAACATTTGGAGATATTGCTCATCTTCCCGATTCCCCTTTTCTTACATGTCCCAAAGAGGGGGAAACAGAGAAAGGGCAAGAAAGAAGGGGTACAGATCAGCCTTTGAAAAATGACTAATTCAACACGATGACAGCAAGAAGTGCAAGGGAGGATTCTCCAGCAGAAGTCTTGTGTCTTTCTCCAGTCCCTTCAAGAGGATGTCCAAAAGTTCAGGTTCCTAGTGAGAATGGTGTCCAAGCCAGAGGACATCAGCAAAGCCTTAAGACACCTGACCAGCCTTGCCCTCTGCCCAGGAGGTACATTTAAGCTGACACCCTTGGATCTACTCATTACCTGAGCTATGCTGTAAGTATGCCTGTGCCCTAGGCTTGGCCTTGTAGGTCCTAACCTATTAACTTGGCCTTGGACCCTTCTCATCTGAGGTTGGCCTGGTAGTCACTGGCCTGTTCTCTGAACATGGTTACTGTGGTTGAAGTCACACCACTCACCTCAACAGGGTACCGCATGCCTGCACCACGTGTTGGTGACAGTGTTGTTCTTGCTGCACAGTTGCCGTCCTTGGTTCCTGATTCGCCTGTCCTTGCTGGTTCTCGGCAGACAGACATCTGACTTGCTCGACCTACACACAGTTCCCAAGATAACAGCAAAATTGGCCGAGTTCTGGTCCAGAAGAAAAACAGTATGCATTGGGTGGGGGGTATATCAATCTCAGGCTGTGCGAATTGCACAAGCAAAGAAGAGATGCACACAAACACCACCACTTCTTCATTCTCAAAGCTATCTAGGTCTTGTTCTATCTTTCTGGAGAGCAAAATACAATGACGGTAGTCATAAAACCTATTCCTTTCTTAAAGAATGGGCTGGTACAGTCAACACTTCATTAGTCACCCATTAAATACTTTCTACTGTTACAGCCAACAGGGAATGAGAGCCAGCGATCCTAGAGGCTAGCAGATGAAAAACATTCTTAGTTCCTGCAACCATCAGTTCTTCCAATCAATTTCTCCGGTCTAACACCAACATATAAACCATTTTCATGTTCTTATTTATTAGTATCTCCTATATCCTGCATACATGCTTTTATTTCTTAAATCTTGTTTTCATTCTTCTTGGCTACATCTTTTCAGATGACTCATGTTTTTGTTATTTCTACGGAAAGAAACAAAAAGCTATACAGGTGTAGAACTGAGGTGAAACTGCAACTAACCCAGTGACTTTTCCATAAAAATGCAGTCTATAGTGTGCACAATTGAAAAAAATAGCCTACTCATATCAAGGTGCTTCACAGTTCAGGCACTGTTTGAAATTCGTGGTTATAAATGGATTATATAAAGTATTAATACATCTATATGAATTTGAATGTGAGACTAGCTAAAATATCAAACCAGAGAAAGTATTTTTTAATAAACATCAGATTGATAGAAATCTGACAGCACTTTCACTGTGAACGATAGCTTTTTTGTTCAAGTCTTGCGTAAGTCTCCCTTCAAACTGAAGTTTTAATCCTCTTGAAATGCATGTAATACTTTTGAATGTAATTCAGCACCTGAAACTGTTCCACGACTACTCAGGGATAACAGCAGAGTCAGTCAATGACAACAGCTTTCACAAGAAATACTATCTGCTTGGAACACACATACAAAAACAAAACAAAAACACAGAAAAAGCAAAGCAAATATATACACATTTGTACAAGTGAAAGTTAAGCTTAACTTTGAGATACTGAATGTCCAAAGAACTTTGGTTTAAGACTGCCTGCTCTTAGGTTCTCTGTAATATAACCATAGGGTCGATGCTTTTTACGCTGTTTCCAAAAGTTTGGTTTTCAGGCATTCTGAATAAAAATTACTCTTTTCTGTAAGAAAACTCCAATACATTTGTCTCCTGCTGTTGAAGCTTAAATCTGTGAGGACACTCCATTATGAAGCCCAGATGATTACATTTTCTTGCCAGCTCATGAGGATACTTGGGGAGATGAGCACAGCTTATCTCATAGCTCAGACTCACAGAAAAACACAGCTCAAACTCATAGAAAAACAAAACAAACCCTCTCCCTCCCACCATCTCCCACCCCCCCCAAAAAAGTATCAATTAACATACTTGCACTGTATCAGAAGCTGTGTGCAAAAAAAGTTGAGAGTTAAAGCAACTTCCAATTCCCAGCCTAGTAAGCTGTAAACATGTCCTTCCTCTTGAAGGGCATGATATATTTTCTAATGAGAAGCATAACTCATGCATTTTTATAGATTACATCATCTCTGATTATCTGAATCATGAATCTGTTTTCGCCTGATCGGAATTTAACTATTCAAAAAGGTTGAATAAGTTCTCAAAAGATACTGAATTAGTGCTCAAAGAGGATAAGGAATGTTTTAGGCATCTAAAGCTATAAAGTCTAACTAACTACTATGGTCCCTTTTGTTGCATCAGCAGCTTCTACTTACATGAAAAGAAAAATCTTTTGACATAATAGAAAGAAAGTAACAGCAATAGAATATTGTTACAAAATATATCTTTGACATGAAGTATATATTTTTTGCTTTGATTTCTTTTATTTTTAATAAGTGTCCATTACATTTCTGCATTTGCCCGGTTGGAAGAAGTTGCTAATCTGCAAGCTTGGTTTGGTTCATTTGAATGCATCAGGAAATATTTGCTATCATTTATTTTTGAAACAGCATGCCAAAGATAAATTTGTTAATATTTAAGCAAACACATTATTTAAGCAAAAGAGCATTGCTATGATTTGTCTCATACAAATCTCAGTGATATTTACTTTTGTCATCCTATAACCCTACAGTTAATAGAGAGGTCCCTAACATGATTTTCATACAAACTGAAAGGTGAAATAAACACTTCAGTGGCATTTTTAAGGATCCCAACAGAAATCCAATTGTAAGCATTAAATGGGCCAATGCATCATACAAACTTTAAATGCACTGATACAGAGTTAAAATATTACTATACAATTCTGCCATAATGGCCTCCAGGGATGTCTCAGACTCTTACTGTACTTCAGTGCTTATATACTAATATCCTATATCAGTGAATATAGTCAGAATAAGCATATAAACTGGCAAAAGCTGTTGCCTGGTAGTCAAACTGAAATTATTATAGACAGTTTGTACCAATTAGCAAAGTTCAGCCAGTTAACTAAATACCTGAGGCTATCTTTTGCCCTTCAAAGTTGGAGAGAAGGTCTATTTTAGCACCAAAGAGTAATTATATCCAGCCTACTGATTGGCATATAGTTTACAAAAAGGTTAAGAAAGCCGTACAGGTCAGAATAAGCAAATAACATTGAGGTAACTGCACTGAGATGCCTTAGAAGAAAACAGTAACTGCAGAACAGAAATGTCAACACTTACAGTCCTTACAACTTTCACTAGTGAGGAAGAAACCATTTGATGCCAAACCATCATATAGCCTTGGAAAACTAGTATCAGCTACATTTGGAGCGTTCTAAGCTGTTATGTTTCTTGTGAAGCACCATTTTTTTTCTGTATTCAGCCTGTATCAATTACAGAATACACACAATAAGTAACAGCTTCCTTGCTGTGGGAAATGACTGTTAGCCAAGAGTTACATTCCTGAACTATCTCAATTTCTTCAAGCTTTCTTAATAGCCAAAAAGTATTTCCTACTAGGGCTCCAAGATTAAGTAGAATATGGTGTGAGGCCATATAAAGATTATTTATTGAGAGCAATCCACCTGCCTTAGGAATTCACAGATTATAGTCCCTTTCCTACTTTATACCAAAGGAAGTGTAGTACACCCACAAATCCTTTAAGAATTCAGAAAGAAGAGACACTAACCATTGAGTTTCAGCACAAAATGCTTTCTCTCCTCTTCTCTCTCATTACTTGTATGTTGACAAAGGGACACAGCTCACAGTAGACATCCCTGCTATTCCAAGGATATGTGAGGGAAGACAGCAAAGCTATCGGTGATACTTGCAAAACACCATTTACAGCCTCTCTCAGAAGGAGAGGGCAGGAATTATTCTGGAGCATCTCAAGTCATGTTATCTGCACTGAAGTGGCCACAGCGTTAGAATAGATATTGCTTTCTTCTCACTGAGCTCACATGGAACTTTTCTACAATTGCCAGGGAGAGGAAAATACCAGGGGGTAAACCTGAGGATGGAAGGACCTCCATAACATTTCCTTGAATAGTGGTTTCAACTGATTTATTACTCGTGCAGCAGGTGCTGGATCAGGAACCCCCATATTACATGTGAAAATTAGGTGACCAATTAGTATTCCTCTCGGTAAACATGGTTTCATGCTGTTTAGGCTATAATTAGGATTTACCAAATACCAGTATGAGGATGGCATTGCAATATAGAAATGTCACTGAATCAGGTTCCCAAATATTGTATTACTTTTGCTTTTATTTGGTTGACCTTTTAAGAGAATATGGGAGAAGGCAGTGAGTTTTACTCATTTAAAAGCAACATCAGACAACAATTGCAAGAGCTAAGGCTCATGACCCTTAGCTCTTATTTCCTGGAGAAGATTTTCTTGCCATGATTTAGCTCGAATGACAGCAATAGTTCTTTTCTGTCTATACAGAAGTACAAAACTGGTGTTGAGGCAGCAATCAACACCTTTCAGATAACATATCATATCTTGACTGAATGTAGGAGTAACATTTAAAATAGATGATTTTTGTTTTTTAAATGATATCTCTAACTACCCTTTTTAAAAGAAAGCGTAAGAACATAACTCATACACACACATGATATTAAGATACTAGAAATCATCAATTCTACTTTGTATCAGCATTTTTGAAAGGTCATTATTTTATTGAGGGACTGAGATTGGGTTTGGTGAGCTTTCCTTTTTGTATTCCTTCACAAATTTTATATTTTAACATCTCAATTTTATGAGTTTATAAAAAGGTTTTATCATCTCAAGGAATGCAAAATCAATAACCTTTTTGGAAGCAAGATCCAACCAAGTGGACGCAAGCAGGATAATTTTAATTTTTCAAACTGGATGGAAGTAGGATAATGACAATGGCTTAGGGTCATCATAATTATATGGTGATTTAAGAAATAACTTGCTTTGCTACACATTCAGATACATTGGGTGATAGATCCCAATCCAGAAAAGATGAATAAATAAAATAAAACCCTAGTTTATCCAGATGATGCAAAAATAAGATAGAAGTGTCTCTCTTCTCCTTAGCACATAAAATTAGCATAATATATTCAAAACAGCATGACGGACCTCAGCATACCAGAAATTTTAAATATGCCTTTACTAGAACATTCTCAATATTATATGCCCCCTAGAGCAATTATAGTGTACCTTTTTACATGTTGTATTTAAAAGAAAGAAGAGGCCCAAGAAAAGTTAAGATTAAGTCCAGCATATTAAAGTGTCTGATGTGCAAATCTCTGGTCATACGACAATGCAATTTCCCCAGCTCTTATGCCGTGCACTGTAATATCACTATTCCTGGAATGAAAATTAGTAACTTGAAATAATGTGGGGAATAAAGAACTATTCAACATAAAAATGGCAGGAGTTCCTGCAAAGCAGAAACAAGAAAAGACTAGAAAAGTAACTGCATTCTCCACAGCCTTATGAAGGTACTAAATAACATCTTCCTTCACCATTCACATTGCTTCAGATCTCTTTCTGTATGAATATACATTAGTAACCACACTGCTTCAAAAAGCATCACTGAAGTCAGAAAGACAACCAATAGAACCAGAAGTTAGTTTACACCCAACTACTTTTAGAATTGAAGCCACATGGGGTAAATTTCAGTACAGACCTCTCTTCCACCACTTCCTTTTATAGGGTCTTCCACAGCAGGAACAACTTTTAAGGAAATGACCAACATCAGGCAAACTAAAGGAATGACTTCAGGTTTTTGTTGCAATACTGAGAACATCTGTTTTCATCTATATTTAATTAAAATAAAGCATATAATTGAATACCTGATCAGTTCCTTAAAGAGACTTCCAACTGTACAGACCAATACAGAATTCCTTCTCTGGATTCATTCGCCATTAACCAGCAGGTACAAACCAGCCAGCTGTACAACCAGAACAAATCCTGGAACAAAGCCCTCTTTTCATTAACTTCTAATCATTATATACACCAACTTTCAGTACACAATGGAAAGCAGAGGCATTCATTGCAGTACAGTCTTAAACTAAAAAATTTCAACAGTATGCAGAAATTTTTTGTGACACTACATCATACCAAAAATACACATTTCCTCAACACAACCCATTGATTCTATATTCCAGACCTATATTCCAGACATTTTTTTTTTGATGAAAGTGTCTTGCACTTTGCAGTATGTAACAACTGCAGGCAAAAATAATTATGAAATGAATAGCCTTGTTAGGTCTAGAGAAAAACAAGGAGTTCTAGAGGTTTATGAAGTTCACTACCCATTTTTAATTTATACAGAATGATGACAGAGCTAACTCTCTGCTTTTATTTTTCTTTATTTCAGATGCCAAAGGAATGCTTCAAGTGACTGATATGAAAATAGAGTCGGGTTAATGCCTTGGTATGAAAGTATGTGTTTATATTTTGAACACTATCATTGACCCTCCACATGAATTTCAAAAATAGGACATGTTTCTCATGACTAAGTGTTTTATATATTGCAGCTTGTTAAAATTCTACACATTTTCTCCTATATTGTTTAAAAATAAATAGAACTTCCTCCCTAAAAAACTTATGAAAGCAACTTGCTCTCTAGAAATATCATCAGTGGAAATGCAAGTCCCAAACACGTAGGGAAAGATGTTAATATTTGAAAGTAGCACTACATTTACACCTTTTTAATAGCAGTGAACCAAAATACTTGACTGGTAGATTGTCAGCCTCTTGCACGCTACCCTTTGTTAGTTTTTGTAATAAAAAGAAGTTCTGGTTCATAAACCTAAAAAAAACTGTGGACACAACTCACTCGGGGAAATAACTTCATAGGGTAGGAAACCAAGAATTAATCCTTGAAGCAGCAGTGATTTCATCCAGAAAATACACATATACTTGAAAAATATCCTATTTTAGTTTCCTAAAACTCCTTCACATCAAGGCATATGGAGTTGACTAAAATGGCTACGTCTATCTTTAATGCTAAAAACATGGGGAAATTACTTTAGTGCTTGAATTCATCTCAAACACAGGAAAAATAATAATAATAGGCACAGTGTGTAGCAGATTAACTTGATGAACATTTACTGGAGAGCACTAAGAAGAGAATGACTAATTATACTAAACTCACTGGTGATAGTTTTGGTCTCTAGTTACCCATTGCCGTCAATGAAGAGCAATTCTGTTCAAGTTAGTCAAATTGAAAGAGATGAAATTGTTGCAAGATCAATATCCAGTTCAGGAACTAATGAAATATAGGCAGAGTTTTTGTAGGGTCTTTTTGTTGTTCTTAAAAAATAAGGTCAGAAGGGGAAACAGTACTGGTTTATTGCAGACATTTAAAAGTTGGCTCAAGTTCAGTCCTTTCTCCATAAAATAGCAATAGAAAAATGATGTCTCTTAGAGACATAACATTTTTATGCGCTGTTTGCATGGGTTTTTGCAGAGAAGCTTTTGTTGTTGCTTGGGTCTGGGAAAGCAGTGGTGGGAGGAGAGCAAGAAGGTTTGTCCTTTTGTTTTTGACTAGAGACAAAATCATCTCATGACATTTTAGAATGTAAAATGCACTTGAAGATAATGTAGCCTAGCCTAAGGATTTAAGTACAGTTATTGAAAAATCTTTAATTTCTTAGTATAAAAGAAAGACTATACATTACACTCCAGTCATGTTATCCGTTCTTTGTAATTTTATGTATTTATTTATCGAATCAATTAAATGTTTTTCTCTGGCTTGAAAACAGAAAACTGGGTCATGTAACTAGCTTGGTGCCTTCAGCACACTGCTTGCAGGGCTGGTCCTGCCCCAAAACAAAGCAAACTTCTGAAATGGGAAGAAAAAAGCAATCCCCCACACCCTCCGTAAAAATAAACAAACTCACTCTTAAATCAAGACATCTCTGTGTCCGGCCTAGCAGAAGACAGGCGAAGCCATCTCCAGGAGGCAAGGAACCCTGGCCAAGACAAGGCAGCCATGGAAATCAGAAGGGCAGGGCTCAGCCAAGAACAGTCCCTTCCAACTCTGACAGCAGCATTCCTCTTTCCCCTCCCAGAACTTCCCCAGATGCTCTTTTCAATGTCAGGCTCTCCGGTAACGGTGCGTAGCATCCTTTTGAATAAGGCCTTGGTTCATCACGGTGCATGTGTAAGCCCAAAAGACTCCTGCTGGTTTTTCGAGGGCTTTTCAATACCTCATGGTTGTATACCTTCAGAGGTAACTTAGGGCCAAGCTTAGAAAGCTTTGGTTGGAAGCCAGTTAACATATCCATCACCTAAAATAGAGTTCAGAAGCAAAATTTGTCCCACATCTTGTCATTTTCCCATAATGCTGAAACTGACACACAGAATGTAATTCCATTTCTCCTTTCACCTGTCTTATGCTTGTGGATACTTCACATTTATGCATGTATCCTATTTACCAGGCTCGCATAGAAACTACCAACTGACTCTACAATCCTCCTGGTTGGGAGCTGGCCCAACCATCTGCCTTCTCAGCTCACGGGGGTTTCAGGGTCTGCTCACAAGGCTTTGCAGCCCCAGCAGGAAAGGAATCCCCAGAGGACAAGCCAGACTGAAACTGTACCACAGGCAAGATGGCCAGGCAGAGTGAGTACTCCTGCCAAGGAAAGAAAAAAATTTAGGAAAAATGGTCCAGAGCCAAAGCAAAAGAGGGGAGACTGTAGAGGGCACTGGGACCTACCGGCCTCGCTACTGCACAGGGATGGGAGGAGAAACTGGAGCAGCTGCAGCCTGGGGGAAGGCAGCACCAGGGCCCTTCGCTGCCACCAGAGATGGGGCCGAGGCTATTTTCTGCCCTGTCCCAAAAACTTCTCTGAGCCTTTCCCTACCAAAAGTGACTGCCTGCTTTTCTCTGCCTAGACTAGGAAGTTTTCACAGTACCTACCTTGCTGGAGTAATTCATACCCATTAGGCATATTAGCCCTGGATATAGACATGGAGTGCCCCTCTCCACTACCAGCCTTACCAGCATTCCAGGGGAAAGTGAAATGCATTACTCGCATCTCAGCGGATAGCTTTTGATAGGAATGGTATTTTAATACTTTTATGTCCTCACGACAATATACTGGTAGAGACAATAAAAAGCAAAATAAAAAGTGCTTTTTATTAAAAATAAAAAATACCATTTAATCATAGAAGAAATAATTCTCTGCCTAAAACATCAAGCAAGCAAAGAACACAAACCCATCGCCTAAAACTGACCTACGAAGCTTACCTGTAGCGTTAAAGTTAAGTTATTACTTAACCTGTATCGTGTAATCAAATATACTCACTTACTACATTCAAGCATAATGAACAAAACCAGAAAGGAAATCCTCACCCTGGGCTTTGCACCATTCACCAAGCACTACATCAGCAGGCAGGGAAGCAGCAGGTGACCCCAGAGGGCTCCCCGCTCCCCACAGCACCCGCGTCCTGGGAAGGCCGGCGCCGTGCCGAGCACGGTCCCGGCAGTGACAGCTGTGCCAACAGACCTGAGCAGGGCACGTACAGCAGTCCCCAGTACATCACCATCCATCTCCAAAGACTTTAGCAGACTATGCAACTAACTGAGCAGTTAACTCAGCAGAAAAAAGGATTGAACGGCCCATCTGCCCGAAGGCCCATCCTTATTTATGGTGCCTTCTGCCAATACCTCCATCCACCGCCGTGCAGCTCCCCACAGATGTTCCAAACCTTCCTGAAAAGCCTCACTTCATTCTCACATTCCCTACCTGCTGCTTCATTTTCTGATTTTGAAAGACACAAAACACGAAATCCAAAAGTTGAATTTTCACTTAAAAAACTTTGACTTTGCATAAAGGCTGAATGTGTAGAAGATGGCTAGAGACAGGCAAAAATCACTTCCATATGGACCTGTGTACGTACTCCTGGAGATGCTCTTGGGTTTACCTTCCTATGTCTTCATAAGTGACTTGACAAAACAGGCGATACTTCCATCATGACAAGCCTGGTATCACACAATTTTACTCGAATAGAGAATTGCAGGTATGGGTGTTCTCACCGCAGCCCTGACCCACACATGCTTGGTTGGCAGGTTCAGGATTTCAACTGTCCAGCTGCGAGACTTGTGCCCGTGTCACCACGCCAGCCAGGCTGGCACAAACCAGCACGTGGGCATGGGTGACAGGCAGCTCAATGCACCCAGCATGAGCCCCACAACCCAGAAACAGTGAGTGGTAATGCAGATGCAGGGACAGACTTTCTCATTGCACAAGTGCCTTCACCTCTATTATCACCACCCTCATCAGTAAAAACAAGGGGGTCACCGTCTCGCGCTACCAGGAACTGCAAACTCTTTCCAAAAAAGTGAGAAGGAATATAGGTATTTATTGTGCCACTCATATATGCAGCAGGTGAAAAGCCATCAAAATGTTTGCTCCTGGCTTCTCCATAGAGAAGCAGAGCTCTCTTACCTCCGTGAACCCAAATTTTTGGGTTCACTAGGCTCATACTTCCCAAACAACTGCCTCTGTACTGCTGTATCAGTCAGCTCTATAAAGGCACGAGGAAAAGAAAGTGGAAACCACGGTGTATGTCTACCAAAATATTACTATATTCATTTCGGGTATTCATAAATTGTCAAAATATTTTGAAGCAAAGTATTTGAAGGTCCTGGTATGCAAAATTTGATATTGAGAAAAAAAGGAGGAAAAAAAAAAGGAGGAAAAAATTCAGTTTAAGTTACAGGTTAAAAATATAATAAAAACCACTCTGGAGTTACTCAACTATTACATTTTGTACAACCCCATAATTTATGGTAGTCTTACAGTTTGCTTGTTCCGTTATAATCCAGCAGGCTTTTTAAGCATGCTTCAGCGTAATTGCTCTATGTTGTATATATCACACTAAAAATGTCACTCTAAATAACAAGCGAGGACTTAGAGGAGAACTCCTGACAGATCCTGCCTACATTGACTCTTCAGAGGCCACAGATTTCATGAGTGACTTCATAGCTCCATTTTTTTTAATGGAAAAGGAAGGAGATGATTATTTTTCTCCTACAGCAGTGATAGGAGGTTGTACTTCTTGTTATCAAGAAGCATTATCTTACTGCAGAGCTCGCTCTTCCCATTTTCATTTATATGGGAGATTGATTAACACTTAGCTAATTGGCACATGCAAATAGAGATCAACCAAATTTGTTTTTTTTCCCACAACTCAACAACAATAATTTAAATACTTATTTAGATTAAAATCTGTTATTATTTCTGAAGGCAATAATCTGTCTGTTGTCAAAACTAAAATAGCAAAATATATTTATCTCTCAGAAATTACTAATGAACATTACTAAAAAAGTACAAATAGCAAAGTCCAGGTTCCCAATATCGGGGTCGGGTCTCATATAACAGAAAACAGAAGGTGGGTTCTCTTCTAGAAGAAGGAAGGTCAAATACTTGGGGCTAACAAGAGACACAATCACAGCTGAAGTTCCCGAGAATGCCAACAGCATACACACACAAGGTAATGAAGCAGGTAAGATGTTGGCCTGAGTTCTGAATTCCTGTGCTAAATAGGGGAAAAAGGAAAAGGTTTTAAAGGACCTAAAATCCTAATCCTAAAGGATTAAATGTGACATGTGAAGAAGCTAAGATATGAAGTCAGCTTATGTAATTTACACTAACATCTATCAATTGTTTTGTCCTGTTTTTTGTCCTGGTCCTTTTTTTCTTTTCCTGCTAGGCCTATATTTCATACAGCAGATGAGAATAACTGAGTGGGAATTAAAAAAAAAAGAGAGAAAAAAAGTAGGTCTTACCAATTCCCTATTTTGAGCTTCAGTACAGCTGGTATGCAAACACTACGTATGCCCTGACAAAGTTTGATGAGAAGTGGCAGCATTTCTCTGGAACAGATTGGCTTAGAAGGTGTTGTTACCTCTTCAGATCAGACTACTTCACATTTAGTGACAAACACGAGACTTTGGAGACAGAATCAACCCCTGAATCAACAAAGTATAACCTAACAGGATTTCCACCTCAACACTTTCTGGGGGCTTTGGTTTTTTCCTCCCTCTGCCTCCTTTCCTTTCACTTCTGGAGCAAGAGCAGGTGGTTAAATGTGGATGTTCAGAGCGCCAACATTACAAGTGTGCAGAGACCTCACAGCAGCAACTGTGTGTGTGGCTTAGCCGATTTTATGACTTGGCAAAGAACATAGCCTGACATAGGAATTGTTCACAAAAAAACTTCTTTTTACTCTCTTCCTACAGTATTACTGGAGGAAGGGAGAATAGAGGGGGCCACACGCATGTAAATAGTTTAGTTTAAATATTTACTGTCTCACATAACCGAGGTAGCTCAAACTATTGAAAAGGTTTCAAGTTTTACTTGCTGTTTCCAAGATCTGTATTACATTTATGGTATGTATTTACCTTTTTTAGGGAGACTTTTCATGAAAGCACCAAGCAATAGTGCATAACCAACTCTGCCCAAGAGATCGAGATATGATTAAGAATTCAAAGCAAGTACAAAAAATCTATAACAAATGGTAGGGCTGCAGCAAGTAATACAAACTGAGGGCTAAATTACATATGAAGGTCTCTGATAATAGTTATTGGCTTTCCAGGTTTTCACAGGGCACTTCCTACAAAAGTTCAGCACAGCATCCCAAAGCCTTAGCTGAGTTTATCCACCACCACACAGCAAGTATAATGAAACAGTCATGGATCTCAGCTCAGTTTATTTAGTCTCACACTTTCTCACACCTCAGGTCCCTCCTCAAACCCTAAGCAGCAGAAAAGCCTCTAAAATTACTCTCCCTGGATTATCTTTTGGGATTGAAGCTCCAGAACTCAGCCACGGGGGCCCTGGCACACACCACTACAAAAATTGCCTTCTCTCTTCATCAGTACATACATACATTGGACATCATCTAGGGCACCCTTCACCACAGTGAGCGGGAACCTCTCCTCCTTGTTCTCAGATAGGGTTAATTTCTTACCCTCTCTACCCAGAGATGGAAATTTCTCAGAAAACTAAGGGAAGGGAGGAAAAAAAAACACTCTCTGGGAGTTTGTCCATGTTCCCCACTTCATGTCTCATGCTTATCTGGATGTCTGCATTGTTTTCACTTGAATATACTGCCATTTGGTGCAAGGGAAGAAAATGGATTAGTGCTTCTTAATTCACTTGGACAAGAATTACTCTTGCCACAGCCACACAGGACTTCATCCACTGCCCTCTCAGCCCATGCAGTGCTTTCTGTGGCATGCACCTTGCTCTTAACGCTTAAGAGACCGCTATGCCATCAGGCGGGCTTTCTGCCATCCCACTGTTCCCGCTTGGAACAAATGTCCAAGATGATAACCTCCTTCAAGTTAGTGCTGGTGGCTAAGCAGATCATTCACTTGACAATGATATTTTGGTATCTGAGGTGCACACTCGGGACTAGAGACTACTGTTTACAGCTGATGTGGCTAAGTTGGATGCTGTGACAGGTCCCAAGAAGAGAGCTTCAGAGCAATCCTTATGCTCCTTTATTTTAAAATCTCCTCTGTCAAGCCACAGTTAATCCCCCTGTGGCAGGCATCCAAAGAAAAACAGCCCAGAATTTGCGTGCTGTTCCAGATGTACCTCTAGATGCTGTCTCTTGGTCCATGCTGGAGCCCCACTCCCTTGGGAATTGCCCACTGTAGACTTGGAAAAAGTGATTGGAGGCAGACTGAATGATAAAGCAGAAAAACCTATCAATGCCATGTGATCTCTGATGATGGATTACCTCGGTTCACATCCTTTTGCATACTCAAAGAGAAGTTACTCACACGGCCACATGCATAGTGTCCTACTGTATAGAGTTCATTACATGCCAAGTAAAAAGAGTGGAGGGAAGGGGAAGAGGGGTAACCAACAACCCACAGACAAATGATAAGAGAGAGAGGGTCCAGATCCTACTCAGCCTGTGCACACAATCAACAGCCCCAGTTCAACTTACATGTTTAAGTTACGGGCATATAGAACAGCTCACAACAAAGTTAACTCCATGCCAATTAACTTGAAAGGATTCCCAGGAATGCAGAAGCAGATATGCACACTCCCTCTTACAGAGTCTAAAACATTTTTAGAGAGCTTTAGCTAAAAAGTCAATGTGTGTCAAAAAATATTAACTTATATAATACTGCAGCATTTTGCTTGCCAGATAATTAGTATGCCAAGTGTCTATAATATTACTTCATGCTTTCCTAAATGTTATTATGACTGCAATAACTCATCATGAGTGAGACAGCAGTAAATTTTTTTCCTGTTTAATTTTCACTTTCCATTTTATTCTACAACTGTTATGAACGTGGATATGCTTGGTTACAGTACTGAAACTATGACAACTTACATCATTATGCATACTTGTTTTGCTATATCCAGACTAAGCTAGTCTTCAAGGAGCTGAACACTTGAGCATTCATTCAATCAAATCTCTCACAAGCCTACACCACTAACTTCATTACACATAACCTTGTATAAACCTTTGCACCTGTATATCCCTTGAACAAGCATGCATTGAATCAACAACCTTTTTGAGGAGCCGACTCCACAAGGGCCTCTGTTTTACAAGCACCTATTAGCGCATCTGTGAGTTTTCACAGCAGCAGCCGGAGATTATACATTATCTTCAATGTCTTCAACAATGCATCAGGAATATGAATGTCCTTTCCAGCAAAAATGTAAGATAAAGTCTATTGGACATTAAAGACATACAAAAAAAAGGCAGAACTGTACTAAGTTTCAGGAAAGGTGTGCCCTAATAACAAAGTAATTATGTGTGAACTAGCTTTTGCATATGCAAATACAGAATTATATCTTAGTCATATTTTGTTCTTCAAAAACATATAGAACTACCTGCAATTCTGTACCCTGTATCAGGCTATACGGAATTATTCCATGCATTTACGAGCATCCACTGCATTTTTAATTGCACTTCCCATGAGCTTTGCAACATCCAATTTGAAGATTTCCCTATCTTTGAGAAAAGATGACTGTGGACTGGCTAAGCAGCAGCAAAGAAAACAAACAAAACCAACAACACGCTCTGTCCTAGAAGGCAGAAGTCGATAACCATAAATATCTGCAGCACAGACACCAAACCCCAAGCAGTTAGCAGGATGATCACCCAATAAGTCATGCTCTTTAAACCTGGTCATAATTTATGTCTGTTTTTCTGGGAACCTGAATCCTGTGGCTGCATTTTAGCTCTCATTAACCGCTATAAATTAAATGGATAAATGGATAGTTAAGTAACTTACTAGAAGCCATTGGGGCCACTAACCAGATATCAGGGTTTGTAACCTCTTCTGTGCCACTGGGAATACAATATTAAATAACGTTTTTGTTATCTCTTTCTTGTTAGATATTTATTCAGCTTTAAAGCAGTGGTATTCTAAAGGCTGACAGAAAGCCAAAAAGCACAGCCAGAGCCAGCTGCATTCAATCCACATTTAGAAAATATACAGACTTAAATTCAATTGATTTCTCAAATATTTATAAGCTTCTTTCCAGGGTGTATCAGATAATTAGATATTCCATATTTGTTTTTTAATAGGGAACACAGCACATGTGAAGCGATAGCCTTCTACAGAAATAAATACACCATTAACCAAATTTTGCTTTCAAGCCATCAAAAAGCAGGAGAAAGCTAGTGATTAAAAAGGTGGAAATTCCTATTAGCAGCACCTTAGTAACTGCAAAAGTAGTGGCTGCAAGTGAATCTGCACAGCCTGGGCGAAGGATGCGTTTGCCCTCGCTGCCTCTGGGAAGCAACAACGCTCCTGCATCACAGGGCACGGCATGTTCTGCAAGGGGCTGCCGCAGCCCGAGCTTCACAGCAGTCACCCCAGGGTGACGGTTCTTACGGATGGTGCTCGGAATTGGTTTGGAAGGGCTCAAAGCTCGTCTGCTTAAAGAAAAGCCTAGATATTTGGATTGCCATTAACCAGAAATGGAGTTGGTGTGAAATTGGAGAAGGAAATACATAATGAAAATAGACACTTAATTTCATGCTATTTTCCCCCATTAAAGAAAAATGCGTGTTATTTGTACAATTCTCTGACTTTTAAATTAAAAAAAAAAAAAATCATGTTACATGAAAATTCCAGGAATGTAATTATGGGAACCCGCATCCGGGTTATTGGTACATGTATTACTCTTAGCAGTCTAACTCATGAACTGAGGCGCAAGCACAACCACAAATGATACATCATAGAGCTACACAGCTTAACCTACCAGCTCGCATCTCATCCCACAACTATTTGTGATGCTGCTTGCAAAGCTGAGAATCCTCACCCACACGGCCTACTCCTCTCCACGAAAATGACCTCTCACTTCAAAGAGCACAGTATTGGAAGAAAAATGCCAACAGCAGCCACCCAAAAGAAAAAACAATATAAACAGACTTAAATATAAACAACTTTTAAAAAGAGATCCCCACCTAAAATACCACATTCCTTGATGTATACACATTGCACACTGAGCCAGTGACTGAGCAGCTGAATACGCAGCATTTCTTTTTAGTTCCTCTTGGTTGCATACTTATAAAGGAAAGCCTGAAAACCATGACCTTAGAACAGGGCAAGAAACCTACTCAAACTACAAATGGAAAAGTAGAAGTTTCCTCCAAAGAGGATAACACCTCCTAATATCTCCTGGTATGATGGTTCTAACCATACCTCTGCGTGGTTACATTGGCTAGGATTTATTTCATTTAAAAAATTAATTCTGACCCCTCCCCTCCGCCTTTTTTTTGAAAGTCTTTATGGAAACATTGCCTTAGAAAGAAGGCCACAGCTACCATCTGGCAGGATATGAATGGAAGTCTACCTACAAGACAGCTGCAGAGCTAATCAAATGTTGCATATGAGAGCTGCTAAAACCCTGATTAATTTGCAGTTCACAAAAACAGCAGCTTGTCGAACCGGCATACTTACAGGTTATGACACATTTTCCTGTGCCAGCACGTTTCCATACAAGAAAGATGCATGTATGTAAACACTTAATAGAGCATGTCCTTTCAGTAAAAGCAACTCATATTACAATAAACAAAAACTTGCAGACACAGCATGAGAAAATGCATAAACAGTCCAATTTACCCTGAAGTCAGATATTCTCACCCAAAACATATTGCCTTTAGTAATTATTGCGTTAGATTCATTCTGTGTTTTAATGTCTAGAATACCTGAATTTTAGAGGAAGAGGGAAAAAAAATCACATAGCAACTTCTCTTTTGCGTGTCTTTTGCATGAAATAGAAGATAATTACAGGAAGTTACTTGACACACTCTAGCAAAAATCAGATGCTTCAAAGTTCAAAGTAGGAGCCAATCTGAACATAAGCAGACCAAAACCAAAACGTCCATAAAGGTAGATTTTGCATGCTTATTTTAGTAGAGAATTTTATCCTACCTACTTGCACTTCTCTGCCAGTATTAGATGCAATCAGGCTGTTTGGCTGCCTTCATACAGCCAAACCTTTCTGTTTTCACACTCAAAAGCCCCAGGAGAAGAAATTTTCAGACTACAGAGAATAAAATGCATCATACCCATCTCTGCATAAGAATTTACTTTGGACACTGGAACAGCCAAAGGTTAGAGGTATATTGTTAAAGATTTTTTTTTCCAGGAGAAGAAAAAAGTTTATTATACCACTGAGTGTATAATACAGTCTATTTTTCTGGAAGACAGCCCCAAGGAAACAGATTTTCCCAAAGAAAGAGCTAATGAATCATACGGCCGCTATTCCTATATTGCCTCCATCTACAACAAGCTGACTGCACATGAACTCAGCATGTTGAATAGGGCATCATTCATGCATCGTATTTTTCACTTTGTGCTGCTTGTGTTACCAGCTCAAGTTTCCTCCAAAGTTTCTTTCTGCAGTAAGGCAGAAGAATGTTAAAAAGTTTCAGCTTCAACTCCTGAAAGCTGCTTAGCAGGAATTAATGTTATCTTGGTGTATAGTATGATTAAGTCCCAAGTATCTTTTCAGATGATGAGTGTTTATCATTTCATACTTCAATCACAGCTGAAAGAGTTAGCCCCAAGCTAAAAGGGAGCAGTCATATCAGCAAGAAAATGATCTAGAAACATCTTAGACAAATATCTTAATAAGTACATTTTTTTCCTCCCTCACTTTAGAAGCAGAGATATGAAGTTAGCCAGATCCTCATTAAAGATTTATTTGTGGAGAAGGAGATCAAGAGAAGGGCTGAGAGCACAGAGTTGCAGTGATTTTCCAGCAAACTTCCAGCAGCAGATAGCCTAAAAACATAATTCTCATCCCATGTATAGAACAGAAGTTCTAGGTCTGTGCTCTAGCATCAATTCTACACCTGCCACCGAAGACCACACTCAATTTCACAGGCATTAGCAGGGTTTGCATGTTAGCCCACATATTTCCAGCAGGGCACAAATATTCAATATCTTGACCTAAGCAGGGAGTAACTCTTAAGTTTACTGTAAATACCACGTCCAAATTTCTTCTACATAAGTGCATCTTCTAAAAGTTCTGAAGTCAGGGATGTGGGAATAGATATACAATAAGGGAAAATCTGCTTTGCAAGTAATGTTTTGGTTGAAGAGTGCAAGAAAACTAGAAAACCACCATAGCAAAACAAGCTGTACTCGGCAAAGAGTCTGTCAGTGGAGAGCAGCCAAAACACTTCCCCTATTGATTTGTTCCCGATGAACAGAAGTTTCCAGCCTGCTTTTCACTCCAGTTTCACAATCCCTCCTTCAAAAACATCACTTTAACCATTTTTCAGCTTGTTTAATTAACCAGCCTTATAGACACTTGGAACCATTCTTAATGGCACATAGGTAGGAAAGCTTCAAAATAAGGCTGTTTTTGTTTTTAGGTTCTTGTTATATAGAGACTTTTTAGAGTCTTTGTTGAAGCCTCGTGGTACATTTTGCACTGGCAATAGATGAACACATATGAAATGCACAATTACATAAATTGTGGTCAAAGACTTCCTGATACTGAGATCTATGAGACTGTGGAATATGGAAGGAAGTGGAGGAGACTGAGACTGTCATGTGAGACCTTTAAACTGTGTACTACGAGCAGAAAGGCAGACAGCAACTACACAGCTATTTCGTATAGCAGCTACTTCCAGAACTTGGAGATCGTCATGGCTACTCTCAATAGAAAGGCCAATTAAACACTGTAAAATCCAACAAAAGACTATATAAATCTATTTGTATGGTCTCCTCAGCCTTTAATAGGTTTTTGCAGCACAGGAACCAGATGTACTTTTATTGAACTGGGACCTTAAATATGGTGTAATCCATATGGCCAAAATAACTAAGTAATAATGGTGAATTTACTAAGGGACCATAACAATTATGGGATATTTCTCTTTATGACATATAAGAGAAAGTTAACCACAAATGTCATTTACAAACTATTATTTTCATATATGGAATAAACTGCGTACTAAATGGCAGTGGGACCTCACTGGCTGAAAAAAACACTGTTTCAGTTAAAAGAAAAAAAATGTGCTTTAATATTGCTGGATCCTGTTTTTCTCCCAATTGAGTAGCAAGGAAGAGACCTCCCTCCAAGCACAGATCCCTTTCCTGTAAAGGGGAAAGGAAAGAAATCCTCAGTTCCCAAGCATCATCTCTCTCTCCCTGAGGCTGGACCTTGAGGAACTGACATGTATGGTGGAGAACTGCAGTCCAGAATGCAGGACCTTGAGGCTCCCAGGTTTCAGAGCAAAGACTGGAAACTTGTTAGCCATACCTAGAAAATCTACGCTTGGAGCTGCCCTTCTGAGCTATTACTATCTATGATTTTTATGCACTCATTCCAGTTAATGGTACTTTCTAAGCAAGTTTGTTCTAATTCAGAAGAATTTCTAATTCAAAAGGAGCAATGTAACTGCACCATTATTTTCTTTCCATACAGATCAAAACATGACCTTTAAAGTATAACACTGAGAATAGCGGTGTTTCCAAAAAAGCTACCTAATCTCCTCCTTTGTAGGATATCCCTGTAATAGCATGGATTTCTCAGTTTCCCAGGATCTGTCCTAATTCACAAAGGTTTTCAGTTTGCCTTTCAAATAACTTCTAAATACTTTCAAATTTTGTTGTTGTTTTTGCCTTTCATGGAAAACAGCAGCAGGGAACATGCACATATCAGATCAGATTTGGTTTTCTGAGATACGTTCATCAGCAAAAGTTTGTCGGAAAATTATTTGACAATTTAAAATGAATTCAGAATAAAATTTTAAAAATATGTATTTTGCTGTAGAACAAGTTGCAAGTGACATTTCTTGGAGGCATTTGAAATATTCAAATATAGACCCCAAAGTATCTTAGGCTTTTCTCTTCAAGATCATTTCACTGTCTTCACCTTTCCCTGGCTTGGGTATCAACAGGAGGTTTTTCTCTCTACAAATGATAGGCTTTTTACAATGACTGGTATATTTTGGCAGAAGAATGCTTGCAACAACTTTTTCCACTTGTGGTTGCATGAATGGATAGCTATAACCTCTAGGCGCGCTTACAGCAAAAGTGCCAGGGGAGAGTTTGTAAGAGGGGAGGTGCGCCCAGTTCCCCAGTCAGTTCACTCCCTGCAGTGACCTCAGCTGCTGATAGCAGCTCAGGTAGCCAAATTATCCAAACAGGCACAATTAGATGAGGCTACAGAGGCTCTATAGCATTGTCTACATTACCTGCAGTCTCTCATAAGCCATTTTATTTACAAAAAAATAAAAGTTTTGGTTCTAGGTTTTCCAATTCTTGCTGATTGTGCGATATACTTTCCTCTTTGCAGACAGTAATATTCACTAGAAATTTATATCATAGAGCAGAAAAACAAAAATAGTGACATTTCTTTTTACTTTAGTTTCATTATATGCAGTAACCGAACCAAGAAGAAATATGTTGGCAACAGGAGATCTGCAAAGATCTAACCGGGGTCTTCTCTAGTACATAAGCAGTATTACGTTTGAAAAACTAAGTTTAAAGCACATGTAATTCCAGAAAAGGAGATGATGGAATTACGATGACTGAAGTTCTCTATTTGGCCACAGAACCTATAAAGTGGGGATAAAAACCAAGGCGCAACCCCCTGCAAACCCACCTCGGCCTTGCTTCAGCGGAACCCAGACGGCCGCAAGACGGGGCCAGGTCCCCACACACGCTTACCCTCAGAGGGCTCCGCTGAGACTCCCGCTGCGTGTAATCGTGACTTGTAAAGCACGGATGCACGTCCACCTCGTACAAGCTGTGGTGGCTTCCAATTGCTCGTCAACAAAAAGTTTATCATCTTGGCAACTTGTCTGGCTCCAGTTTAAGGAAGGAGCCTGCAGGTGAAAGGCTCCGTACTCCATCAACAATCACATGCCACCTGCTCTTGCCAACATCCATATATTTAATTGCACAGGATTCGCAAACAAGAGCTTGCTTCTCTGTCACCATTCAAAAATCAATTCTGCGCAGAGCAACTAGACCTTATAAAGAACAGCTAATAATTAATTACACTGCAGTGGTCTTCCAGCCAGCTCCCATACATCACGGGCTGTTGGATGCTTTTAATCAAAGTGCTTCATTATCATACAGCAATGCATCACTATATATTTTTTTCTTAAATAAAGGATGACATTTTTAATAGTGTTAACCTTAAACTTTCCAGCCACACATCTTACTAGCCAAGAAGTGTCAGGAACATTTACAGGTTTAATAACAAACTATTCTTACATTTAGTAACTGACATCCAAACTCTTTGAGGGGAAAAAAAAGAAAAAAAAGTAATGGATATCAGGATATCATAACACCTTTCTCCACCAAGACAGTCACGTATGTTAGCTGTTAGCAGTTTTAAGCTTTCTTTTTTTCCCTTCTTTTTCTTATCTAGTCAGTCTGGTTACCTGTTCCACCAGCAAGGAGGGATGCTACCTCCCCAGCCTGTATGTTATTGACTGTAACACTGTGGTGCTTGCTACTGAGAAACTGATTTTTGCTGCTGACTTGATCTGTAGATGTGCAGTAGTTAAACATTTCTGAATATCCATACCCCAGATTGCTACTCTGATCAGCAGATACTGAGAAATTCCATACAAATAGCCACAGTTCTCACTTCCTAGATATTTTCCCAGAAAGCAAACCAGAAATACAGCTTGGAAAAGCTAGATGAGACAAGCTCATCATGAAGCAAAAATCACATCTGTTCACATATACCATTTAGTTCTTCATTTTCTTCTTTTAAAGTGCCCAGAATCCTTTCTGCACATTTTCAATACTGACTAGGATTGATTAGCCCTCTAAATAAAAAAAAAATGCTGTTCTGAATAAAGCAAGTCCCTTCCACTTACTTCTACTTTCTCACAGGTTCATGTCTTCCCCAAAGGCTTGGCCTACAACTAAAAACTTTAGCCAATTGCTGCAAGACTCATAACACTTTTAATGTTATTTTGTTGGCCTGTTTTTTTGTGGGAATTACATATATAATTGCACCTTAAAGTGTTTTGAGACATAGTCACACATCTGCTAGCATTCTAATGGAAAAATCAACCAGGCAGAACCAAAATACATTTAGCCTCCCTTTTTTTGACAGTGTGCAAAACATGTAAAATACAACTGGCCACATACTCCTGGAACAGAAGGAGTTTATTGTTCACTTCCACTTTAGGACTTCTAACAGGAACACTTTTCATGGCAAAGAGCATGCAAACTACAGCTTTAAATGTTCCAAATAATTGAATAACATGGAAGGAAAGTCCTAGCTAGACAGCTAGACAGGTGTGACTATTATTATAAAGCAAGTGATACAGAAATTACTCAGGTTAGTATAGCCTTTCCTGCATCATTCTGGAAGAGTGATGACCTGTACTTCACTTACACACAATAATACTGTGGTTAAAAGTTATTCCTAAAAGCCAGCTTACACCGAGGCTATGCACACCCACCAGCTTCTTTTAGAGAAGTGTCTTTATAACTTGCTATATGTCAGTGACGGGCAGTAACTACCATGTTACAGAGTCTAGTCTGTAACACAGCTACAGAGGCAGTCAGCAGTACAGAGCTATTGCAGCTGGTTCCTAAATGCAAAACATCATAAAGGCTACGAAGAAACCTTTACACTATGTCACATAAAACTTTCTATATGGCCATAGAAATGTAAACCTTTGGCCCAGCTGCCCTCAAAGGGGCATGTTGTCCCTCAAAGTAGACATGTGGTCCAAGAACAGGTCTGCTTATAACTGCAATTTTAGGTCATTAACAGATAACAGTTTAACACAAGTGTAGAAGCAGAAGACAGGAGCAAATAGAGAGGTTTAAAGATCTGGTTATTAAAGATCTGAAAAACAAACTTGCTCATTGTTTTTCTGTTTGTTCTTTGTCTACCTATGAGCTAAGGAAATTATCCATGCCCTTCTCACCAAAGGCCATATATCAAAATATCAAGAGTTGTAACTGTTTCTTTTCAACACAACCCCCTAAGAGCTCATCCTACTGGTTTTCCCTCAAAGAGCAGTTGGGACATAGCTGGTGAAAGCACAGTACGTTCATTTATGGTGAACTATCGCATCTTTATCAGATCCCAGAATTTCATACACCTTAGAACTACTTAGATTTTAGTACAGGAGAAAGATCTCTACCTCAAATAATTATGTAGAAATCAATGGACTACTTCAGCAGCTTTCACAAGCCAGAAAACACCATTCTAAGTTCCAAAGTGTATTGAATAGTGTAAGAAAAGCTCTGCTCTCCCATTTAGCACACCTCTAGGACTGAAGGGACAGATGCTAAGTTTGTGTAGCATTGCACCCAGCTATGGCATGCAGACCTTCATGCTTTGCTGCTTGTGGTACGAGAATGGTTATTCAGAGATTTCAAGTGTGAACAAGATACACCACACAAATAGAAGTATTTTAAGGAAGTTTTCTACACTCCTCTGCCCACCACAAAACATGGTTTTTAAAATTTGTCCCTTTAACACACAGATTACTTTTATGTATGTGTAAGGAAAGATAAGGAAAGTGTAGGTAATGGAGTCCAATGCTGATGCTATGACATAGATTTAATGTGCTGAAAACAAACACACACTTTTACCTTTCATCTCACCATGAAAAAAGTATTATCATACAAGCTAGTTTAAAATAATAATAATAATAATAATAATAATAATAATAATAATAATAATAATAATAATAATAATAATAATAATAAACCTTGGTTAGCATGCACCCAGAGATAGTCATGTTGTCACTCCACAGAGTGCTGCCCAGGGCCACAGGAGTCTCTAGGCACCTCAGCTGCTGGCACTCTAGGCAGAAGCTCACTATTTGCTGCTGACAGAAAATGAGGGATAGGTAGAATATACTTTTCCTTAGAAATACACCCCTCATCTAGTATTTAAGATATAAATTAGCTCAGAAATTGCCATTTTTCACCGTGGTGAGAGCAGCTTATAGTACCCACCTTACCAAGGAGGTGAGGCATCTCCCTCATTCCAGCTATTGAAATCAGAAACAGCCCCCTGACCTCTAGCATTTACCCCTAAAAATGTCGTCCCTCTTCAGCACAGAGAAGTCGAGGACAGATGTCTGCTACTTTCATACTGGCACAATTACATGATAAAGCAGGTGGCACAAGATGCTTCCTATAAAGGGGAGTCCACATGACAAGCTAAATCCCTAAGCTTCAGTTGCTGGAAACCATCTCCAGGCGCACTTCGTGTTGCTCAGCTCGCACAGCTGAATGCCATCCCCTGATCCACACATCGTGCCTCAAAGGCAGTCTTTGGGCTTGGGATTTAGCTCCTTGTCACCGTTACCTCAACAACAGCCCTGAAAACTTGAGTGTTTGGCAGTACCAAGCAACCCTTGAATCATCATAAGCACCTTTGGCTCCTTCTGAATTAAAAACATCTGGGAGTTCAGGAGTGTTTGAACAGTGTCACAGGGCATACTCCTACTGCAGTCACAGCTCTAAAGCAGTCAGCTTGCGCAGCTACAAGACCGTGCTCCTCAGCATGGGTTCCTCTGTCCGTATGGACAATCTCTCTCAGCTATTTCTACTCTGGACTGAAGTGTATGTATGGGGTATAACCCAGCTCCTGAAAATTGTCTTTCCCTCAACGCTGACATCTGTAAATTGGCAGATGTCACTATTCAATACAATAGGCTTGAAAAGAGTGAGGAAAAAATAACTCTGAATCAGGAATAGGAAGCTAATGCCACAAATGAAAGGTCATCTCACCAATTATCTCCTGCACATATTTTGCATTAAGTAAGTGCTGCATTATTCATAGGTTTTCAGGGCTTTCTTCTGATTGCTATACAGAGAACTGAATATTTAGGTACAGCATAAGGTCAATTTACAAGTCATTGAAAAACTATGATGATGGATTTCAGTTTAATAAGCTAGTGACATTTATATATATATATATAATAAGCAAATAGCTTGCTTAATCAATTAAAAGAGTCTCTTTTCACTTTTCAGGGTACTATACATTTCTCCTTACCATGTGAGGAAGGCTGTATTAAGGGGGATTTCAGGTGCAAATAACCACCATCCTCCTTAATGATAAGGATTTCCAAATTAAGGCAACTTAGAGGAGTTTAATTTCCTTTCTGCCTTAACGTTCTCGTGGAAAAACCTTTTCTAATTGCATTTTGCTAGTATTAAACTACCTCCACCTAAATGCTAAACACAGGTCTCCAGAGCCACAGTGGTGGGTTTTTTTTTTTCCCTCCCCGCCGCCTCATCCCCTCTTCACTCAGGGCAGCCACCGACCCACAGCAGAGGAGCTGGGGGGCAGCAGTCGCCCTCGTCTCACCGAGGGCTGACGGTGGCTGGGTGGGGGCCAGGCACCGAGGAGCGCGGGTTGCTCGTGACAGAGACAGATGCCTCTCTGAAAGGAGTGCAGAGCTATACAGATGGCACCAGCAAGACATCCCTGGCTTCTTTAGCTAGGGACGCTGCTCCATGAAGATGTATTTCTGAAGAGCGATAGGAGCATGATAGGAAATATCAGCTTGCATATCGAGCGCGAAAGATTTCAGGCTAGATTGAGTAATGGCGGATAGCAAAATTCTTATGTTCAAAAAGCAGCGATCTGGCCCAGAGGGCTGAAATCTGGGGAAGTGATAAGAAACTGTAATAGAGTCTGTCAGCAGAAGCAGCAGTGAGACAGTTTGTGAACATATTTAGATGCCTATATAGTAACCCTCCGAGAAGAGAAAAGAAAAAGGAAAGATTTAGAAGCTCTAATAGTTGAGCCAAATTCGAGTTAACCTGTAGTAAAAGAGACATGCTTGGACAAGTTCTGTTTAGTTGAGCATAACTTATTTTGTGGGAAGAAAGAAGTAAAAAGTATTGCATTCAATTTCAAGAACACAGACAAAGAGAAAAGTGAGAAAATAAGAGCCACGTCATTATACTAGTCGTATTGTAACCGATGGACCAAACAGACCAAGAAAGCTAGACCAAAATTGCAACAGACAGCACAAAAGCAACTATCAGTTCCCTGAGGCGTAGGACAGCAGAGGACCAAGTCAGTTGGCAAGGAGCACAGCAGCACACAAACCACCATGTCTGGGGAATACGGTGGAATGACCTTTTCTTTCCCCTAAATCACAGGGGAAGCCGTAGAGGGGAGCTCTGAACCTGACTAACAGGGAAGCAGCAACCGGGAATTTGAAATATAATGATAAATTTTGCATTAAAGGGGAGGGGGGAGAAGTGTCTATTATATAAATAATTATTTTCAGCAAAACTGACATCCCTTCTGATATAGAGAAGAACAGAATGCATAACAAGAACATCAAAGCTGTGCCAAAAGTTATTTAAGGTACTTTAAAAAAAGAAAGAAAAATAAATTATGTGTCAAAAACAAATAAATATGACTGAGGAATACAAAAGAACATTAGTTAAAATGCATTAAAGACAAGATACAAAGATAACCAACAAAGGGAAAAATACAGTAAGAACAATTTTATCAGCATATGATAAGAGAAAATAAAAAGAAAGCTCAGACTTGAAGGCCTTATAAGCAAATTACTAAAGATGTAGAGAAAGATGAAACATTTACTCCCCTGTGCCACAGGCTTCACCAAAAAGGGAAGCATGCCCAGATTCAGCTCACTACTAATGAAGAGCAGTAGCCAGTGCAGACCAAAAGCTGTTCAGGAAAGATCAATGCAGATTTTTAGACTTTGACAAAAATCCCTCAAATACTTCAGAAGCTCAGGAAGCCGATCACAGCAAGCACCCTTCCAGACGAACAGAGGACAGAGCCCAGAGGAAATTCTAGGCCTAGCAGCAGGCAAACGGAGCCCCGATTTCTGGGCAGGAAGCAGCCCCACTGCTGAGCATCGGCACCGCTACAAGGAGAACGACCCCAGCGCCACCAGACCCTGGCACTGCCGCTACCCGGCAGCCCGTCACAACCAAAGGCAGCAACATCCTGGACAGACCTGTCACCGATCAGCTAGGGAGACGCATCGCTTTGGTAAAACATGCCTGACATTTTGCAAGGTTCAGCCGTTTATAAGCTGCATCACTTTGGACAAATCACATCCCTAAGTTAATCATCACAGTAGGAAAATAGACCAATTTTCAGTGTTGGCTCCCTCTTTTTCCCCTTTCCCTCAAGCCCCCCCCACACACACTATATGGAGCCTTTGAGAGGATAAATAGGCTGTCACTTCTATGCATTTCTACAGCATCTACTTGATCTCTATGGGAAGTTCTCCGCTGACACTGGATAATTAGAACATTTCACACAGCGTGGACCTGCACAAGCACACATCTCCTCCTGTAGTGGTTGGGAAGTGGTAGTTTTGCTCCCATAAGAAAAAAATAAATTAGAACAGCAATCCTCCATCATTATCTTCTTCTCTGGGAAACCAGATCACAGGGAGGAAATGTTTAAATGCCATCCCTAATGCAGCCGTGTTTGTACGACTGAAAAGGACCCAGTACAGCCTCTTGGTTGTACTCCAGCTGGGAGGCAAACTTCAACCAGAAACATATCCTTAAGAAAATTGCAGTCATACAGAATATGTAAGAAAATATGTTTTGAGGCAATAGAAGTGGCTTTTAAACATGAACTCCATTGCATGTCCCCTTATATTTTATGTTAATGCACTGTATGTCTAAAGAACACTAGGAGGGTTTCTGAAAACGCTCCTTAAATTTTAAATAACCATTAAATACTGTGGCAAGTAAAAATGATGGATTATTTCCCTATATTTTGCATTTCAGATCATCATCTTAAATCAGTTTTCATATGAGAAGTATACTTTCATGATATGATGAAGAACACATAGGACTGAGTTTATGCTTTAAATATGTTTCATAATATTCAGTGCCTGAGTAATATTTGAAGTGTATCATCTGAGCTGAATTTATAACTGTTCACAGCTTAATGAATGCTAGAATTTTAACTCTTGCTATTGAAATTGTAACTACATTCTTCCTATGCACATTTTTCATTTAAAAATATTTTTTCACTAAAGTTTCCTCGCTTAAATGAAACTAAGCTGATGAAATTGCATTAAAACTGGCTATTTTTAATATTAGTGCCTTACTTTCCTTTGATAAAGCTTTATAAAAGGCCTTATTTCTGATAAAGCGTGCCACATTCTTTTTCAGAGAGAAAGGTGCAAATAAAACCAATTTGCAGCATAACAAATCGTACCAGGTAAAAGCACACATGCCGCAGTCTCTGAAGGGAATGGAGCAGGGGTGCTCAGAGTGACCGTGTGAACACAGCCTGGGAGCCCCGTTACTGCCACAGGCTTCCCACCCAATTGCTCCTCTTCAACAAGGGAGCTTGACGCAAAGGTTTGGTCCTGAGTTTCCAATAACCAAACAGGAGCTCAGAGAAGTCTGTTGTCCATAACACCCTTTCCCAAGGTCTGGAGATGCTGCAGGTGGCGCCTACCGAGACGCAGCCCACACAGTTCCCCCTTAGTTCGAGGGGTTCTGCTGCAAGGAGGTAGGTGATTCACTGTATGCAAGATGGGACTCAAGTGGAAAACAAAGTGGCTGCCGATATTATATTTTGATATAACCTTGGCATATTCTCCTCACAGTACTGTAAGGCCTTGCAAAGTTATTCACCATCTGTCACCTTTATCCCACAGCATCCTGACGGAAAGTCAGCCAACAGATTTGTGGCTATGGTGGTCCCAAGCAGTAGCTCTGTACCCCAGAAGCCACACTACACACGTGAGAGGGGTTCCTTTCTACTAGCTCTAGCAGGACCACCAGCCGCACGCCCGACTGCAAGTGAAGCCTATTAGGTGCCCTCCAAGGGGGCAGATTCCTGTTTAGCTTCACACACCTGACAGGAGACCAGTTCAGCTATTGAGATCACTAAAGTAGGTGCTCCCAGGTGCCCTAATTCCAAAATGCACACCGGAAAATACACAGAAGCAGCTTGCTGTTACATAAATGCACTTCTGTGGTGACTGCTGGATGCTTGGACGTTAATCCCATATTGTATCCCTGGCCTCACCTTCTTCATGGAATTTTAAGCACATCCAAACCAAAATGTGCTTACTTGCCCAAGAGTTTGCTTGTATTAGAAAAACAAAACAATCAAACAACAATCACAACGCCCTTTTATAATATTTGGACACAGAGCCATCTAAGTATTACTCTTTTAATCTACCCTTATTCTAATGATAGCGATGATAAGGTGTTACTAGTTCAACATTTACAGGTGGGAAAGGACACTGCCTTACTGGGCAGTACAGAAGTCATCCATGAGATGTGAGCAGAGGACAGCAAGTAATACACAGAAAAAAATTAAAATTCTCAGGGGCAATTTTTCTCCCCCCAAACTGATCCAATCTCTGATAGTTAGCACTTTGAGGATGTGGCAGACTTGCCTGAGCAAATTTATTTAGACAAATTTAATTACAAATGTATAGACATTTATAGCATACCTGAATGCAACAAGGGTACTCGCTAAAGTCCTTCCTACAGAGTAGAGAGACTGGATATCCCTGCCTGCACCTCTAATCTGCTTCAAATTCCTGCACTGTAGAAAGATTATTTCCCCATATTTTTCCATTCTCCTTGTGCTGTGGGCAATAAAATTTGGCTTTTACCTCCCAGGACACTGGTATCCACTGATCATAAGTGCACATGGCATGAACAGATGGGCATGTGAGCAAAGGGCGCTATTGCAAAAGAGCCACAAGCCAGTCATCATGTAACTGGAGTCATGCCCTCCCATAGCAATGGTACTATTCTCATTCTTGGGACAGGAGCCCAGATCAGCCAGGGAGTCCACAAAGAGCTGTTCCTTTAAGTAAATTTAAGGAAAGACAACATGGCAGTGCCTGCCAGGGAAAACCCCATTCCTTTTTGCCTACACCAGTGAGCTCTGCCTCACTTTCCGAGGACATCTTGGAAGACCACAGCAGCTGACCCAAGCAGCACTTCACAAATAAGCGGCAGCTGTCTCCCGTTTTGTGATTGCTTGTTCCTTGCCCTGGCCCATGAGACCCAGGGCTGACCCAGGGTCACAGCATATCATGCTGTGTCCCACAGGCACCAGCTCCAAAATGTGCAGTTGTAAAATGGATTGACATTGTCTGGTCGCTAGTAGTTTAGTAAGGAGAGGGTGTCTCATAGACATCATCTCCATAGGAGTAAAAGGCACGCCAAAGGAGTTGGGGTCAATGCAAGGGGCTGCAGAGATCAGCAAGGTGATTTTCCAAGTACCTCAGTACTCGGTAGTACATGTACAGAACTTTGTGATAAACAATACTTGGTCATTTTTTGAACACAGACTAGAATAGACAAATCCTAGGAGTTGCATCACATGAAGCAGATTTTAAGGTACAAGGTCTATATATTCAACAGTAGACAAGCCTCCTTTTGTAAAAAAGAGAGAGAAGACGTTAAGAAAGGAACGCCATAATAATGAAAGCATCCTAAGAATTAAGTCAATCAGGCATCCATGACTTTAGTATACCTGACTGTGCCCTGGTGGGCTGAATCTGTTCCAAGTTGCCTCCAACATTGCATTTATGAATGTAACTAACCCGTGATCTTCTGGAGATAAAGAATGTGATGTTATGCCTGTAAACCACAATTAGGCATGAAAGTAGTGACGTATGAGAATTGCTTATCATTATTTGATCTCAAATGATCCTCAATAATGTTTTAATGTCACAATAATTTGCATTCTTATTAAGATGAATTAAGAGCATCATGTTGTATCATGACACACCTCATTAATACAAAGTAGCTTTGCACCTTTATCAGCAATATGCATCTTAATTAAAAGTTTATGAAGTTGACTTGCCTGTTCTCTGCTTCCTCTTCTTCAGCAAGACAAATCCCTTCTAATATTCATGTATCACAAAGTATTGTATGCACAACAAGGCAATAGTTCACCTAATTTATAGTGTTCACACATGTATTACATTATTATTATTGTTGCACTGTTTCTGACTTTCAGACTGCAGCTAGAAGATGACATACAGAGTTCATTAACACACTTCAAAGGATATAGGATAACTTCTGAGTAATGAAAAGATGAGCATATATAAAACTTGGATGACACTGGATTCATTTGCACCAAGACCAGATGTAGGTTTCCCCACCTCAAAGAAAATAGGGATAGGGAATGGAGACATTTCCTCTATCCCAGTGCACTATTCTAACTAACTTGAGAAAACTATATAATTTGAAATATGTTGTCTTCAAGCAGCCTGATAGAGAAATTCCCTCTCTAAAATGGAGAGCATATTTTTCAAATGCTGTCTTTTCATTTTGAAAGAGACTTCATTCAAGTCAAAAGACCAGCTACCAACATGATGGTTCATTAAAGTGATCATTAAAGTGAATGACAAGCTTAGCCAGAAACAGAAAACCTTTCTAATATCTCCTATACTGTCTGAGGTTTAACATAGTTATACCAAGCCTATTAGTTCTGAGCCTCCTAATAAAAAATGCTCTATTTAACAAAGTGAACGTCAACATCCTGAAGAGGTTCCTCAGCTGTCTGTCTTCTACCTTTAATTTTAATTAACAAAACAAATGGACAGTAAATTCAAAGCAAAGAATCAACATTAACCTCTAAATCAAAAGGATTTATATTGAGATTACAATTAATCACATGCATGAAATATCTTATTTAATAGGGTGATGCCCTCAGTTACTTTGTCTAATCACTAAAACAATTCAATTTCCAAAATTAGGATTTGGAACTATTCCAAACATATCCCATTAAGATTATCAATCCAGTCAGAGCAGTGACACTAAACCTCTGATAAATAAACTCTCCGAAACTTTTTTTGCCTACATTGAAGGATACAAAGTAGAGTCAGACAGAGCAACCCTAGTTTTGAAAAAAATAAAAAAAGATAAAAAATAGTGGAAGAGAGAGGATGGAACTATAATGTCTCACCAAGATGGTGACTCCCAGGACATTTGCAGTGAAACTTCTTGGTGACATTATTCAGTCCCCATTGAAATAAGGTCTTTTAGGGCATATTTGGACCTAGAGTACGGAGATAAACTCCATTAAACTCCTAGATTTCCATCCAGTTATACCAAATTCTATCTTCATTAATTAATTTGGAAAGGATTCTACCATCATGATTAATAAAGAAAAGAGGCAATCTTAGAGTGGTACTCAGAATTACCTGCTGTTATGTGGCACATTGCACAGCCGTCAGGTCCTGACTCAGCTGCACAGATACACTGTCATCGAATTACAGGCTTTGGAGTACACATCAGCTACAGTTTCCACAGCTGGCAAAGCATTGCATTAATTTTAAATTTGGTTTTGTAGCCAGTATATTCAGAAATTCATCGTATTGTTTGCTGTGCTCCCTAGTTGTCAAAAAGGATAGTTAAATATCCTCAGACCAATCTCCTGCTGTCCTCAAAAACACATAGAGGTCGTGGGATTTAGGAAGGCAGACCCAGTTTGGACTTAACCCAGCAAGAATATTTTAGCCACTGCGTTCAAACACTACTGGAGCAATTCACCAAAACATGAATTCACATGCACAAATCAGCCTTCGAGCCAAATACCAGAGCCCTGGTGATGCTGCATCAGCAAGATTAACACAACCGTGTTCAGTGCCCGATCAATAAGCCTGTCCTCCGACAGCCTGTTAATCTCCCACCACTTAGCTTCAGCCCGTGCCCGCCTACACTGAAACCACGCTATATGTTAGCTGAGGACTGAAAACACGTTTTGGTTCTCGAGTGGCAGTCCTTGCCTGCAGAGCCCTTTCCAGACCGAGGTGTGTGCCTACAGGGCCGCACCACCAGCGCAGGAGGCCGAGCAGTGCCGGCTCCGAGCTCCCTGGAGCATCTCCGACGAGGTCTGAGCCCCACACGCCTCCTCCGTGCTCACGTAGTGGGTTGCCACCCCCAAGCCCACCTGAGCAGGGGGGGATAGCACCAACTACAAGAGGCAACAAAGTTCACTAGCAGCATTCAGCAACCTGCCTGTCTCACCACGCAGGTCTGCCCAAGGACAGACAAGAAGGGGCACTCCCTCTTTCAAGCCTGAGGAGGAGACAACCTCACCGTAACAGCAAACAACCCCAAAGCTGTTCGGGGACAGCAGCACAAGCTCTTTCCTGGAGCATCCACTGAAATATACTGCGAAAACAACACAAGAGATTTTCGCACAGCAGCACACCTTCATCAAAGGCCTCTACAGGCCACCGCGTGCTAGGGCGCCTGCATCAGGCACTGCTCCGCGCGGGCTGGAGGGAGCTGGCCGCACAGGGAAGCCACGTGGCTGGGCAGCAGCCAGGCAGCTCCTGCTGGTGGCAGGGGCAACCGCTGGGACCGCCCGGGGAAAGCAGAAGTCCTGGCTGCGTGAGGCCGTGCAAGTCACAGGTCAAGGCTGTCTCCGAGTGTGTGTTACCTGCATAGCAACAAGACAGAAATTGCAAAACAAGCCACCCAGACTTGGAGGACAGCACAGAATATAACTGCCATCTAACGAAAACTTAGGAATTCTGGGTTTGTGTTAGGTATTTTAGTGCTGAGCGGTTATTTCGGGAATTTTCTGAAGCTTCTGTTTGGGCTTTCTGCTCCTGAAAGAGCAGAAAATGTTACATTTGTATCTCATGTGATTGGTTTGGGAAGTTCCTTTGGAAAAGGAGACACACGCTACAGCTAAAAAATTTTGTTATTTTATTAACTGCATGGACACTGTTGGCTTCTGTTTCCCNAGGACCACAGCTCGACTGGTCTCCGACCCGGCTTCCCAGTCTCTAAGAAATTTTGTTATTTTATTAACTCCATGGACACTGTTGGCTTCTGTTTCCCTGCATTTCTCATGAAGGGGGGCACAAGTACCTGCAGCTAATACAAAAAAAAAAAAAAAATGGAACTAGATACTTAAGAGGAAAAAAAAAAAACCCCTTTTACAAAACTGTTTCACAGGCAGCTCTGTGGCTGGTCTTCCTGACACATTAGCCATTACATTGCCTTCAGGACAGAAATAAAGACTATTAACAGAAAAAAAAATCAAATAAACAAGTCTTTTCATGTGTTTTTTGGAGAGCATAAAGAGCACAGCTTGCTAAATAATTCTTGTTTTTGCTGATGGGATTCTGCACACCGAAGCACCACATTACCTCCTTCCAGCACCCACTAAAATTTAAAGGGAGCCAAGAGCAAACCATTAAGCTTCTCTCTGTCCTATAAAATCTATTCTAATAGTTTCAGTGAGAAGACACAAAAATCGGAAACCAAGAATGGTAACTAGTCCCTTTTGAGACCCAGCTGAATACAAAGGCCGTGCCACTTGCCCCTGCCACTGGTCAATACATCCCCATGAAGCTGCAGGATCCTTGGGGAGGCACTGGGTGCTGCCGCAGGAACCAGACTGGTTTTCCAGCAGCTGCAAATGTGACCAGAGGCAGCACGGTTGAGGCAGACCATGGTGACCCAGCATGGTGCCAACACCGTGGAGTAATGGGGGACAGCTAACTGGTCATGCTAAGGGGAAAAACAGGACACCTTGAAACTGATCCTTTTTGGTGACACTGGACGCCCTGCTTGGAGCAGCAGTTAGGTAAAAGGAATTGAAATGATTAATGGGAAGAGTTGATCCACCCAGTCCTTGTTGGGCAGCCAGCTATTACCTTAAACAGTGAAGTCTATGTGTAACACTACCATGCAACCACTCAAATCATGCCACAGTTTATAATTCCTCCCTATACATTCCCCACTTAAGTCCGCTTTCCTTTTTAACAGCTACTTATGCCCTAAACAACCTCCTTTTCTACGTACTTTCAAGGCGGACAGAGGAAAAACATCCCTGAGGCATGGCATTCCTGTCTTCCCAATTCCTCTTAGGTCATTTCCACTTTCTCTTAGGAACAGAGCCATAAAGTATTTTTAGAAAAGAATCAAGGTAGTCCAGAGAAAACTTGTGAGATTTTCCCATCTCAGATAAAGTTAGCAGCTAACAGAGGAGCTAGGCAAGAGTATGTGAATGATCTAAAGGACTGAGGCATACTGCACCAAACCCTAGCCTACATGAGGTCAATGAAGTATTGCCTGTTGTCTTTTGTCGGTATATATTATATCTGTGGAATTTTGAGATATTTTACTAAATTAACCAATGTCATTTTTTACTTGGTAGTGGTTGGGTGAAAGAATCACATCAATCCCTTTGCAAAGAGAGGAAGCGCGCTTCTCCTTCAGATTTGACCCTCAAAACTCATTAACTGCAAGAACATCCTTAGAGCCCCACATTTGGACCTGATGTCTCCAATTGGGAAGCAAAGGAAAAGAGAAGAAAGAAACATACACCCTTGATGAACAGACAGCCAACTGCTCAATCTGGCTTCGTTCTACCCCCCTCCTCCGTAAAGGTCCCCAGAGCAGAGCTCAGCTAATAAAGGCTGCAAATACCATGCTAGATAAGCATAGTTACAAATGCAGCTTTTGGCATCTGCTTATCATTAACAATAACCTCACCTGAATGGCTGGGGAAAAAGCCCACCTGTTTTTAAAAATAAGTTTAATCTCCTCTGCAAAGCAATGTGCCTGTGCTGAGTGATGCTTTAAAAATATACTAAGACATAGTGCTAACACTGAAGCATTTCCTTACCCAACTGGGCAAGGAAAAGATCTGCATCTCACAAAGGGCCAACATATGGTGCTGATAGCTCCCTGATTATGTCAACGTTTATTAGTTAAGTAAAAATCACCAACCTTCTTGAAAGGAGAGAGCCCAGATGCCTGCAATTAATATTTCTCCACCCCACTGAAGAAACTGTAACATAATTCCTAATGTCTTTACTTGAAAAGGCTCAAAACTCACAAATTATGTCATTAGAAACAGCAATGGGTAACAAGAGGTTCAGTATAATGTATTTTCATTAGCTGAGGCTAATTGGAGCCAAATGAGTAAAACAATGCTGTAAGGGCGAGCAGCAGAAATCCTTGGGTCTTTAGGAGATGAAATAAATGAGGGTAATCAGTGGCGTATGCAGAATACGGCATGTTCAATTAATATAAATGGGATAGCAGTCAACTGCAGAGCTCCACCGAGGCACAGATGAGTTCTGGTGGGCAGCAGATGTCTTATTATATTGTATAAACACAAGCAGTGAGGCAGACTAAACCAGGGAAAATAAAAGGATTTGAGGGACACACAAGAAACAGAACTTGGTTGTTTAAAAAAGGAAAAAAAATGACAGCAAATTGCCACAGGAAGAAATTTTGCATATACATTTTGTATGTACATGTTTAGAGAATACAGTGTGGTTCTTTATTAATACAGACTTGGGGAGGAAGTGGAGAAAGGGGAGGAGGCAGCTGTCTGTCACATTAGAGTAAAGACAGTAGTGGCAGCTCTGCCCTTGGCAGCTCCAGCACTTGCCACCTGCACATGCAGATATTCTGTGGGGGTGGATTATCTGATCCTCCTCCTCCTCCATCTTTTCATCATGTCAATTTAATTGTTACGGTAACGATAGCAAATTGATTTTGCAATTTCAGCTTTCAGACCCTTCTGAAGTGAGAACAACCAACCTTGTCTTTCACTTCAATCTTATTCGCAACAAGATCAAGTCTGCTGTCCTTCAATTTTCTCTCCTTTTAGAGGAGAGAATAATGATGTGAATCCTCTTCAGCATTTGCCTCTGATTTAATCTGCTGCAGAATGTGATTTCTTTTTTTTTCATTAGGTAAACCCTCTTTCTTTATATCATAATATAATACCCTTGTACCCTTGGGAGCAATGGCTTTAGAAGGGGGTGTTATTTTGTAGCTCAACAGTCACAAAAGGCGGGGAATTTTTTTTTTTAAATGCAATTCTTGGTACTTCTGTGTAGTAACTTCTATACAGGAATTTCTAATTCCATTTTAACTATTTTCCAAGTACAGAGCTCAGAAATTCACACATGTGTAGCCAAAAAATACTGTAGAGAAACTACTGGATTTAAGAAAGTTATACAAAAACTTAATGAGGTATCATTTTATACCACAGAAGTCCTGCCTAGTTTTCATATTCAGCAAAACACAAGAGCTATTAATAACATTATTATTTTTTGATTAAGTCCCCACTGAATAGTATGTGCTTTCATCATCTAGCATCACTAGATGAGATTTTGTGACTTACACTGTATATAGTAGACATGTTTTCAGTCAGGGACTGATTTTACTTTTTTATTTTCTACAAGTTTTATATATGTGTGTGCAAGTGTATATATATTTTTTTTATCCTCTGATACACACTGGATTTCTGCTTGTCCTATTACCAAGGTCCCACTTCCTTTCTTCTCCCTTAGAAGAAAATAGCTTGCACGGTCAAGAAACCTGTGAAAAAAACAGATGTTAAATACTAAGTAGGTCAAAAGTTGTTCCATTATAAAGCTCAAGGAGAGTTAGCTGCCTTGCTTTGTATTTTATTGCATGGCTAATGTCTGAGAATTAAGGCAGACAGCAATTACACAGGATCTATCTATGCAGCAAGGCCACAAGACAGAAATAGTCAAACATACAAGAGAGTGTATCATCAGGAGCGGTTTGGGAAAAAGTTAGAGCCAGGAGCAAAGGGCTGGCAGTAAATGTGTGTAGTGAGTCATCCAGTATTATTGATGAGCAGCAGAAGGTGCATATCCACAAGCTATTGAAGTATGTTCCAAGTCCCTGAAGTTTGCCTAGACACTCGTCTCTGAGCTATTTTTATCAGTCCCAGGTATAAGGTTTGTCCCAGTCAGCCAGGACTTCCTACTGTCATTTCTACAAATACCTTCCCAGCAGTAAGCCTTGTGCTCAGCCTTAGGGATGGCTTAACCCTGGTTATTTTTTTGTTCTAGAGAGTATCTAAATATCATATTTATGTTTCTGCTCCATAACAGCCCTTGCTGGCTTCTGAATGCATCCGATCATGCTTTGGATTCATGTCTTGGCTTAAGGCAGGTTTCATGCTTGGAAGGGTTCGGGCTGAGCATCAACTGGGCTTCCCACGTGGCTACTTTTAGTCTACTTTTGGCAAATGAATGTCAGATGGTGCAGATAGATAGAGCTCTGTTGACCTCCATAAACATGGCAATGCTTGTTTTGCAATGGGAAAAAAAATGCAGGCAAATAGTTTCAGGACAAAAATAGTGTTTTTCTAACCATGTACTGGTGGCTGCCTAATAAATCTGAATTAAGAATTGTATCAATATGATCAATATGGATATATACATCCAATCCAAAAATATTTTACTAGTACAAAAGTTTTCTACTAGTAAAGATTGCTAAAGATTGCTCCATAATCTTACAGCAAGTTTTTGGCAGATTTGAGGTTGTTCGATCCAAACGATCCTTTAAAGCCCTAGTAGAGACCAACCCATAGACATGGCTATTGCTAGACTATTGCTGAATCTATACTAAGTACATAAAATCCACAGCAAAAAGTTAAGTGAAAGAGTGACTCCAAGGGTGACTAAAGGCTTTACAAGCAGCAGTTGCTTATTTTCTCTCTCTTTTGTGATGTTACTTTATTTAATCTGCTCCAGTCATATTGCGCTAACGTTTTTGCTATCTTTTGTGGAGGCACTGGAATGTGCTATAAGGCAGACTATGCAGATCACCTAAAGTAATTGACAGAGCATATCTAAAGTAGCCAGGCTTGTTGGTAGTGCAGGACAGACAAAAGATCCATTTCTAGGTTCAAGCATAGATATGGAGAAAGAAGTCTGATTTAGGTCCAAATTGTTTTCCTATATAAAAAGTATAATAAATTCAATGCTTACATGAGATGAAATCCTGGTTCCACTGAAGACAGCCATGAAATTCCCAAGGAGTCTATAAATTCAACCTTTTCCCTCCCTTTTCCTCTCCTCCTTGCAAGGTGAAAAATAGAAACACTTACTTAAAAAATATTTTCTAAGAAGTACCATTATAAAGTCAAGGAGATGCTAAAAATGCATGCAAGTGTATGCCTTCAAGAGAGCAAACTCTGATGACATTTATTTCCATTTAAAAGCGACTCAGAATGAATATTTCAATTCATAAATTTATGCTTTATGCTGGAGATGAGAATAGTTTTTGAGACTTAGAAAGAACATAACTCAAGAGATGCTATTCCCAAGCACAGGGTACAAACCTTCTCCAAACATCAAACCCCGCAGAAGTTTGTTGTTACCTCAGTACGTAGCACTCACACAGAACGCTGGGAGAAGGGGCAGTTGGGCAGGCAGATGGAACAGGTTGCACATTAATCTGTGCACAGGTGATGGGTACCTTTGTAACCCTATTATTTTAAAACAGCTCACCATAAGGAGAGACTTGAAGGAGCTGTTACAGCATCTGAAATCAGCCAAATTTCAACTTCAGAAATGGATACAAGCACCCTATCAGACCTTGGAGCATCCTGCCTAGTGCCTGGGTAGCAGCACCAGTTTGACCCCATGAAAGTCGCAAAAGAAGTTGCAATAAGCAAAGAAAATGAACCTTTAAAAAATGAAAGCGTGCATTTTACTTAATTATGTTCTTAAATGAGCCTATGTAAGAATGAATGTGGCCTAAACTCTTACCTTTTGTTTTTTAATAGTTCTTCTAGGAAATGTATGATCTTTCAGGATTTTCCCTTCTGCAAACAATCATAAACAAAANATGAACCTTAAAAAAATGAAAGAGTGCATTTTACTTAATTCTGTTCTTACATGAGACTATGTAAGAATGAATGCGGCCTAAACTCCTACCTTTTGCTTTTTAAATAGTTCTTCTAGGAAATGTATGATCTTTCAGGATTTTCCCTTCTGCAAACAATCATAAACAAAACGGAGACACTTCAGGTTTTACAAATAAACAGAATTCATTGAAAATATGCTTTTTCCACATCCTATGAACAAGTGTGTGCAATTTTCTTAGCTTAGATTTTATTATATAAGTCATTTTATGTAAGGCAAGTAACTTGTGAGCCAGATCACTCTTGTGTCATTAAGAGGTCCTGCCAGGTAGTCAGCAATCCATGTTTTGTTTTGTTTCATTTTGTTTTGTTTTGTTTTTTCAACAATGAGCTTATCCCAAAGGCTTATCTGATAGATTGCTTAGGTTAAACCTCTGTACTCAGATTCATGTTAATGTTCCAGTTTTGGGTACCAGGGTGGAAAGGCTCTCTGCTCCACACCATCCCAGCCTCCTCCACTTACTCATTGCCCTATATTATCATTGCTAGGGAGGCAGAGGAAAATAAAGTGTCTTTGAAAGGCAGTGGTAGTGATTTGCAGCTAGTTGGCCCTGTTCTACCAGCCAATATGGATACCAGCCAAGGAAACTACAAGCACTGACCTAGGTACCCTTAGAGACCTTTCCACTGATGCCAGCAAGGACAGGGGTCTTCTGCATTCTTTATCCTAGGTCAGAAAGCTCAAAATACTGCTACTGAAAAACCCACTTGAGGGTCTGAGTGAGGGGGAAAAAAGCTACAGGTATGTGGTGTTTGCATCTTGCCATACCACCATTTCAATTGACAAAACACCAGTGACTCTTTCTGTGACACTACAGTCCATCAGAGAAACTAAAGTCTTAGGACACTTACCAGCTGCATTGCACAGTCAATCACAGTCAAACAGGACTGTTCAGATGATGGTTATTTGATAGACTCACAACAGATGATTCATCTGTGCAATGCCTAGCCAGGCAAATAGCAAGTTACCTGTGAATTTTTCACTAAAGATAATCTTTATTTATTGAGCAGGAATTACAGCAAGGGTAAGGCATTCTCATGTGACAGACTGTCTGTGCTTTTCAAGAGAAAACCCTTCCTTCCTCCCTTGCCAGTGAACGACACCATGGGCAGTCTCCCCGGAGGCAGCGAGGAGACTGCTCTTCCCCAGCAAGGAAGCTTAGGAAGCTCCAAGCATTCCTACTCTGGTAACATGAACTTGTCACCACTCAGGAGTCCTGTGTCTGCTATTTACTGAGAGGAGTATTTTGTTGTCGCTCTCCCCTTCTTGGAAATGATGTCAATCATTCCCTTTTCTCCCAAAGGGAAAAGAGCCATACCAGTTCCCTTCAGCACTGTGAGTCTAAAAGCTGCTATCTGAGGTTCATTGCCTTGCTTTGAAGCATTTTGAATTTCCCCCCAGAGAAATAGGGAGTTTTTAGCAACAGGAGGAGAACCTCAGTCACTGTGACATCCAAAACACACAATTTTCCTTTCGTGACTCCTTGGAAGCAAGTAAGGCAGCAATGCTGCTAGCGTCACACACGTTTTACAAGCATGTAGAAAGATCTTAATAGAAAGTTACAGACAGCAGTAAGCTTTTCTTTTCCTACCTTGAGTGAAGTGCCTCTGAAGTTCCATGTCATTACCATATTCCTGTACACTGACTCAGCAACTCTAGCACACCTTCAAATGCAGGTGTCTCAATTACGTCCTTAAAAGAAAATCTGCATAAGTGATTTTGTTGAAAGCTGTTTGCTACAAACAGCAAAGAGACATTTGCTGAGTCTCTTTAGCCTTGAGAAGATTGAGAGGAGATCTTATCAACATGTAAAAATATGTGAGGGGAGAATGTAAAGAGGATGGGGGCAAAACTCTTCTTCGTGGTGGTCAGTGACAGGACAAGGGGTAATGGGTGCAAGTTGAAACACAGGAAGTTCCATCTCCCTCTGAGGAGGAACTCCTTTCCTGTGAGGGTGCCAGAGCCCTGGCACAGGCTGCCCAGAGAGGCTGTGGAGTCTCCTTCTCTGGAGATCTTCCAAACCTGCCTGGATACCACCCTGTGCCACGTGCTCTGGGTGTCCCTGCTGGAGCAGGGGGGTTGGACTAGGTGATCTCTAGAAGTCCCTTCCAACCTCGACTATTCTGTGATTCTGCAATTTTATATTTTCCTATTATCACTTTTATCCTGCCATACATCCAGCATCTTACACTAGTAAATACACCTTTCTGTTCTGTTAACATAGTATTACACCAGTAAAAACATGTAGGACACCTGGCTAGGATGATAGGTCCCACAACTCTCATGAGCAATTTCTGACTTCACTGAACATTTTTTAACTTGGATTTCAAACAAAAATACAAAGGACTGCGTTGTATCTGTTGTAAAGATATGTGTATTTCAGCCTGTGTTTTCATAGCTTATCCTTTTAAAGAGAAAAGTAGTAGACGAAGGCTAACAAGGTCTTCACTTTTCAGCATGGATTCTAATTACTCTGTTAGCATGCAGGTTTCAGTTCTATTTTTTCTCATTTTTTTCTTACTCCAAAAAAGAACTTTATAGTTTGTTTCTGTTTAAAATAGAAACGGTTCTGATCTTAAGCAATATCACTAATAACCAAAACTACAAAGAGAGCAGAGAAACTAAGGGATGGTGGCAGCAGAAGGAAAGAGCCAAGCTGAAGAGACTTTTTCCTAGATTGCACATGAACACCAGCAGCTGTATAAAAGCACTACCATAATTGGTGACTATGTTTATTTCCAAACAAAACACACATTCAGAAATGTCTTTTACCTAGCAACATCATGACAACAGGAGAAAAACTCAGCAAACACGGGCTAACAAAAACAGTATCTTATAGTATTTAACACCATAGAAACCTTCACTCTCACTACTTCTAGCTAGGTGTTTCCAGCATGTCTTCAGAGCTCTCAAATTCAAACTACTTTAAACACAATATTTTGTGCTTAGCACACATCAGGCTTGAGTGTGCCTTCTGAATAAATGTTCAAACTCTGATTTTTGAATAATTTCAGAATACCTTAGCTCACTGTTACCGCTCAGTTGTTTCCCTTCCCTTCCCTTCCCTTCCCTTCCCTTTCTTCAGAAAGAGAAAGACTGAAAGGTACCACAGTTGCTGCTCTTGACTTCTCTTCCTTTTGGGAAAAATAATCCACCATGACAATAAAAATTAGGTCAGTAAGGAATAATTAAGTTCATCACTCCTATGGTTATTAGCTCATTAAATGCTTAAAAGTTTTACACAAATACCTCATTACAAGTAAGCTCTAATGAAACTTTCTTTCTATCTCTGTCTTTAAAATTGACCAAACAAAGAGGATCCTTCTAGTAGTAATGTGTTTCCCTAGCCATTACTGCAGTCACCATGCAATACCTGGTGACATGATCCACCGTTCACCTGGAAGATGAATGAGCAGGAAGATGTGCTCTGTATGAAAAGCTCTATAAGAGTCCAGCTCACCTAGTTTGTGTTGCTGGATGTATGTGCAAGGAGTAAAAGTTTTTAAAATTTTTCTATTTCTCTTTTCCAATATAGATGCCATTTAAACTAAATATTGGGATGAGATTTCATACTGTGTGGAATGGGACAAGGTTGTTTGAAAGCTGCAGCAAAAGCTGCCCTTTATTCAGTCATTTTCAGCCACACAAACAGATATTTTTGTTGTAAAACAGTGCATATTTAACTCATGCCCTCTTCCCAAATAGGTAGAGGGGTCAAACCCAGCCAGTCTCACCAACCCTCATCAACCCTCTGTGCACAGGGACGGGGAGGCATCTGGAGAGGACCCACCTAAGCCTCTTCTGCTGGGGGAAGAGCTTGCTTCACTCAAATAGGGCACCTACTAAAAATCTAAGCCTCAAGGAGACTACTTCTGTCTGTCTTCTTTTACTGTCCATTCTGGCGGTGAGAAAATGCTTGACCTTAATTGCCACGTAATTTTTGCATTACACACCCATTGTTTATAGCTCTTGATAAGTCAGCTCTGATTAGTGATACGTGATTGCATAAATCAAGATATGCCACAAAATAATAATTACTAGATTAGCATATACATATGACTTTGCGCTAACTAATCAGCACTTCATAACACTCTTTACAGATTTTTTATTTGTCTTTCACCCATTTCCTTTCCATTTCCCTTCCTCTTTCACTGAGCTTTCTCTTGCAGGAAAACTCTTTTCCTCTGGCAGCTGTAAAATCTGCATTATTCTGCCCCCTTCAAAACAGATCTTCCTCCCCTACCACCATGTCTTCTCTTATCTTCTTTTCCCCCTCAAGCATCCTTGTTCCAATTAAAAAACCCAGCTGGAGCAGCTGGAAGAGGCCTAAATACCCTAATGAACAGCAACATATAGTGGAAGAGATATTTATGGATTAATGACAAGGTGAGCAACAGGGGAGAAAGAAACTTAAATGATGGAAAACAGACATGTATATTAGACTGAAAGTAAGAACAGGAAGCTGTGGAAAATAATTAGGAGAAAAAGAGGAAAAAAGATGTGCCAAGTAATATGTTTGCCTTTTCTTAGCATGAAGTTACCATGAAGGTTTTGCATGTGGCAAGCTCTCCTGTCATAAGTTGCCCATAGAGACATAGCAAGCACCATGCAAGCCTGTAGCAGAGACCAGAAGCTGGTGCTGTCAGACATTTAAAACGTAAGCGACTTCCAGACAGCTACAGAATTGAAATTCATTTTGAATTTGAAAAGAAGGAAATGTTCTCAAATAATCAAATAATACGAGGAATCCATGCTGCATGAGCTTGAGCTTGGTAACCTCAGATAAGGAACTGCACAACAGTACACAAAATAGAAGAATCAGAGAGAAAGAAAGCTCACCTTGTGATATGTGACCCTCAGTATCTCTAGTGAGGTTCAGAAAGAATTGCATCACTCTTAGTTTGTCTCTTATTTATGTTGAGATAGTTTCATGCTTCCAGGTGTGCTGCCATACACAGGGTCCAACAGAGATTGGGTCCTTCCCTTGATACATAATTTAGCTTTCTCAGGAGAAGATTAAGGGTTCTTATGAAGCAATGAAAACTGACTATAAACCTAAGATGAGAATTTTTTCTTGTTCATATTTCACACTTTTGATACTCAGTGCCTGACATCAGCTTTGGAGTAAGCAATTTTCCCCAAAGTGAGATCCACAGAGACCATTTTGCTTTCAGAATTCCTTTGTAGGACACAGTATGTTTTGATTTCCTGGAATCATCTGGGAATTCAACACAAGAAAACCTCCATATTACCAGGAAGCTACTCTGTTGGTTGATGACTTCCCATTGCCTATGCTCTCGTCTCATGACAAATGACAGCTGTAGCTGTTTATCCTTGTTATGAGGCTTTGCTTGCCTCTTGTAAGAAGGAGGATGAAGAAGAGGAGGAGGGAATAATAATAATTAATAATGGCACTTCACTTTGAGTCCATGGCGCGTGCTGGTCTTTGTTCAAAACCACTTTGAGAGCTTCTTTTTGAAGATTTTCCCTAGTGACATGGAGAGCCCCAGCTCACTAAGCTATTCTTGACTCCACCTTCCCAGGGGACTCCTGCAGTGGAACTTCCAGCAGTAGGTCTGTGGGCACCATACAAAACTCGCCCAAACCTACTGCCTGGGCTGCAGTAACTGAAGTTCGACAAGGAGTTAAATCCCTGCCTCCTAATAGCATGGAAGCCCTTGGGAAGGTTTTCTGCTCTTTTGAACAGTCCTTCTAGTTGGCAAAAATCTTCATGGGTGCCTATGGTGCTGGCCATAGAGTAGCATCTGCCTTGTCTGCTCAGCATAATAGGGATTTAAAATCAACATGTGGGATGGCCTTGCTGGAACTGACTTCTGTTTTGCTGATGATGGGAAACAAAAGAAAAAGTATTGTAGTGAAACTACTTCAATAAACTATGTGCAGCAGAGTTAATGCAGGTGTGCTTTCTTGGCTAGGGCTTTACACAGAGCAGGCAAGGGACTCAAGTGGTGACTCTGAGGCAGGGAAATTTGAGATCAGTCATTTTGCCCTAAGCAGAAAACTGATCATGTTAATAAATCTAGCTCTCTTTCCCGATACTTGCTCCCTCCTCTCCCTCCCCTTGCACAAAGAATCTCTGCATGTTACAATAGCTAATATGAAACAAAACTCTTCTCTTTCCTTTTCTTTGTGTCACATACATCCAATGATATAAAACCTCTTGTCTCGTACCATGGCTGACATGCTAGTCAGCTTCAGCAATCTTCACTTGGCAAGGATTTCCATGTGAAAAAATTATTTTGAAGAACGCATATGGGTCGGAGCCAAGGTAAAACCTCCTTACTCCTCCCAGCAAATGCTGCTTTCCCAGTGTGAAAGTGCAGCTTTCTGCCCTCAGAACTGCTGTTCCCATGGATTTGCCCCAGGATGAAGCTTGTCATCTTCACAGCAGGAAGGGGAGTAGGGTTTTCTAGCAAGATGTGGAAAGCCAACAGCATAAACATTGGTTTCTTTATGAAAGAAAACAAACTCCAGTCTGAGGCTCCAGCCAATAATTTATGTCTAATTCTAATAGTCCTCAATCGCTTTGCTGTATGGTATATAAAGAGCCTTCATGGAGAGGAAAGGTAGTGAAGAGTGACTCAAACTAGCAAGGAAAGGTATAATCACAGACAGTCGCTGGAAGTTAAATCCGGGTGATTTAAAATGAGAAACAAGGTACATATTTGTAACAGTTACCCATTGAAATGAACTGCCAAGAGATGAAGCTGGGGTTATTTTGCTTTGTTTTGTTTTACTTTGCTTCAGTCAAGACTTGATGCCCTTCTGTATGTCACAAGTTACTGGGCTTAGAAGAAAAGCGGACCTGAGTGAGACTTGTCGAGTCACACATATTCTTGTAAGTACTGCAAGAAAGAAGCTTTGTAGAGCCCTGGTTTCAGCAGGAATGTTAGAAATGGCCAGCACTGGTACTGTCACTCTTTCAACTTGAGCAATTAGTCAAATCTGGAGTCTTGACAACAACTCCCTGTAGGAGGGGAAAAAGGTGCTGGTGTCAGGCAAGTCTTCATACAGATGGACCCAGGCGTCTGTCCCTGAGCACAGGAGGAGTCTCACCGTAGCAGGCAAAATCTCCATTTGCTTTTCAAAGCCCCTTCTAGCCAGTTCCATAACAAATCCTCTCTTGGATTTTGATAAAATACACCACATTTATGAGCACCAGCTTTTCTGCCTCCTTTTCAGGTATCTGATATTTGTTCCTCAGATACTCACCCACCTGTACCACTGGCTATCTTCATCCCTAACTTGTCCTTCAGACTACAGGGCAAAACTGTGCCCGCCCTCCCTCCCTCTCTCCATCCTTTCTTCTGGTCTTAATTAATACTCTTTCACCCATTCGTCCCTAAAAGATCTCAGTTGCTTCCTGCTTTCTCTCTGACCAAGGAAGAAAGGAGGGAAATGCCTTCATCAGCCCCCATCAGTCTTCATCTTATCCCCAGATAGACAGAACCAGACTGACAGGCTTGGGTAACGACCAGCCACAGATACCCTGCTTGGCTGAACTGCTGGGCAGTAGGATGCCAGCATGTTGCTGTCACTCTGTGCATATGTTGTCTGAGGAATTTGTTCCCTCTTGCTAGGACTCATTCTGATACAATGAGGCATCCAGACAGATGTGGACTCAATAAGTTGATGAGCAGTTGGCTCTGCAGTGGGGGGCAGAAGGAGAGGACATCATAAAGACCTTCCAACACTACCTGCCATAGTGTTGCTCAAGGAACACAGCCAGAAGCAGTTTTAAAGCTTGTATGGGCATCTGAAGCATCAACACCATTTCTTGATGTTGATGTTCCTATTTACAGAATAGAAGTCAGATTAAACAATAACCATAGGTGGCAGATAATGTAATTGCATGCCAGATGAGACTTACTGTCTATTCATTGCAATATATGTTTTTCCCATAGGACTGAAAGCGGAAGAGGATGCTGTAAGCCTTCTAGATTTCTTGAAGATTTCTTGATCTGCAGCTCCACTGCTGGGTTCACCCCACACCTCAGGGCTTGGCTCTAAAAGTCACACAAATAGTAGCAGGGCTAAATTCTGATGGGTTCTGAGGGCAAAGCATCCCTCCCGACATCCAGATGTGATCATGCCCCCTCAGAATCTGATCCAAAGATGCATACCGCTGGGCAAGTACAGAGAAATCTTCAGGACACTTTTGTCATCAGAGAAGCCAGGCAACACAGATTTGAAGAGAATTTATAGAAAAGGAACACAAATATTGTCAGATTTTAAAAACACTCTAAGCATAAAAGGTAAAAAATTTGAGGCATATTCAACCACTTTCGCGTTCAAAGAAGGGCATAGAATTTTGTCATATTGCTGTCACATTGCTGCTATGGTTTAATGGGAATCACACTATACATGGAAAACACAGGGAGATTACACCATGTTACCAGTAATACTAAAGGCACAAGAATGCCCATATCAAATAAAGAGAAAATATAATAGTCACATTGTGTTCCACGTGTTTCTTAGGACAAGCCAGAAAATGAAGCCCTTTTTTTCTTCTTTTTTTTTTTCTTTTTTCTTGCTTTAACAATATGAAGTGCTGTAATTGAAAGGAAAATCTGCAGACAGTGACAGTCAAAAAGCTGGTCTTGGCTGCCAGCAGCGCGCCACAAACGTGGTTGCGACTGTGTAGCAATAGCTCCACACAGTGCGCACGGCAGGAATTGCTTGTGACTCCGAAGACTAAAGGTCTAGATAATAGTTCAACTTGAAAAAGAAATTAGCAATACAGAAGAAAAACAAAAATAAAAAAAGAAGAAATATAAAAGGGCTGGAACACGACATTTGGTGCAGTTGCTAGGGGCAATACAAGAAATGAGACATATAAACCTGACTGAAAACTTTTGACTCTGTGAAATCATTTTTTCACTGAGACGAAACATGAACAGAGATCCGATGTATCCACTTCATGAATTCACTTCATTCACTTCTCTTCTTACGCAGTGTCTCCTTTTCCCCTCTCATCCTCCCTCTCCCACTCTAGTTCCCATCTCTTTACTGCTTATAGGAATATTCGCAGTCTCATTTCTGAAGAACACAGAACTTGAACTACAGCTTAGCTGTTTTTGAGCTGAATGGCAAGCCAGTGGTTTTACAGTAAATTCAATAATTCATTAGCAGCCGTCATGGACTGAGGGTGAACTCTCCTTTTTCTAACTTTCCATCTGTTGAAAATGGTGTCTGAATTACCCTTTACTGCAAGAGGAATTTCTCTTCCTAATCTTAATGTTTCCATTGTAGTTTTGTCATCCCACTCATTTCACTACAAATTGCAGTTGAAGGACCCTTTCCTAGAAGGGGATTCCAATAGAGAAAAGGTGCTTCCTATACAGAAAATTTGATTATTGAAAGTTTTCAGCAAAGAATTTACTTGGTCCATCCTAGAAGTGAACTTCTTTAGTTTCCTCCATGTTGTTCCAGCCTAGGGGCTATAAACTGAATGGTTACAGAACAACTTCAGGCTTGAGAGGGATTATAAATAGAATTTTATATGAATAAATCCACACTGTCATTTTACTTCTTACTGCTAGCACTAAGATTTTATTGCCTGTAGCTTTTTGTATCACAAGCTAGCATACAGGAAGTACCCCATACAGAATACTACCATGATATATATATCACACGCAGTGATTTGTGTCAATATGATTTCTACCAGAGATGTAAAAAATACCCAACTCATATATAACATATAACATATAATATATAATATATAACATATAGGAAAGGACCCCCATTATCACTCCTAAAGGCCCATGCTATTTATTTCAGCTCAGCACAGTGTGGCACCAACTTCTTTCCTCCTCTTTCAGTTAACATATCGCAAGATACTCTGCACCCTTTTGGCTCTTCTGTGACATATTCCCTATTTCCTACCAGTAAAGGTAATCACAAGAAGGATCTTTATCTCTTTAGTCCTCCTTCACAGGAAGGATGGGGAGCTGTCTTTTGTCTTCAACAGCTGCTCTTTCTGCCCCTCTCCTGCTGGGATCAGGAAACTTTCATATTTGGAAGAGGAATAAAAAATGATCTCCGAAAACAATAAAAAGTTCAGAAAGCTTTTAAGTTCAAAAATAAACACAGAGAAGGTGGGGAGGAGAGAGAACTGCATGTTCCCTTTGATTAACTCCCTTTCTTCCCACCCCAAAAAGACTATGCAGTAAATAAATAGAATAAAGTACAGTCCTGACAGACACAAACCTTGACTGTCTGTTTATAGACTCCATGAGTGGCAATATTCCAGAGGGACTGTGCAAAACGGATCTGTCAGTGAATCAGAGCACATGTTGCAGAGTGTGAAGGTACATGCCTCACATTAAAAACAAATCCTTCAGAATGTTCAGAACACCCTAAATCTACATCTGCCACACTAGTCATTTCTCCTACATTCTTAAAATTCACCCTGAATTTTATTTTCCACATCTCAAAGTGTTAGATCTGCTAAATTGTATTATAACTGCAGCTGTTGCGAAGTTCGGCTTTGAATAAGTACATAGCTGAATGTTGGCCAGATTTCTCATTTTTAGTCTCTGAATATTTTTCCAAGCATCTTTTGGAAGCTTCACTGTTTGAGAAAACCATCACTTCTGCCCACAGTACCACAATCAGCGACAGTTTGCAATAATTTATTATGATGATAAGATGCTATTTTTTCATGCTTGACTCTCCCCAGCTCCATCGTCGTCTTTTCCTGCTCTCAAAACCAATCCCTTGTGCTACTGCTTCTAATTCCATTTCTTTGCCCCAAAGAACTATATTTAGTGCCATTGAAGCCACTCTATTGCAATGATTTTCAAGGAGCAGAAAGCCAAATGTCTCCAGGAAGGTGACTTTATGTCACTTTGATATTTTTGTATGCTTTTGTCATCTTCAACTATAGAGAAACAAAGCATATTTGAGGAGTATTTACATTGTAAAAGGAAAAAAACGTCAAGGTCTTCAATCACATCAGAATTCAGTCATCTGCACTACTCGCAGACAGTTTAAAAGAAATGTGTCCAACTATAAACTATGTTTTAATGCCAGCTAATAACCCTAATCTTATTCACTGATCTTTATCCTAATGAGTTAAAACTACATTACATAGTCACTTGCACTGCAGTGTAGGCTGATTTTTATCCAAGTGGCATTTTCAAGACAAGTGAGATTTGTAGAAACACTTTTCATAAAACAAAAAGCGACTTTCTACTATCGTGAAAGAATTGTGGTGGTGAGTTTGCATCTACCATCCAACAACAAATCAAAATGTTTGAATTTCCACCTGCACAGTCAGGTTTCACCCTCTCTGCTACCATTTTTACTTGGAGGTGAGAAGAAGGAGTTTTTCTTCTCTGTTCCTCAGCATCGGTTGAGCTGGAAGCTGCCACCTTCTTCTGGTTTGATTTTGCCAGTTGAAAGAGAATAAAACACTTTAGCTCAACACTCCTAAGTCACAGCTCTTCCAACAGGGTTTTGACTGAAAGATCCCTCTGTTCCCATGGAAAACAGTTCAAGCCTTTCCCACCATCCAGCTGGAGCTAACAGAAGGAGCCAGAGGTGCCAGCACAAGTTTGCCAGGTTTGAGGTGCATTCCTGTAGCGTGTTCAAAGTCCTAACACTAAAAAAAAAAAAAAAAAAAAGGAAAAACAACAACAAAAACTTATTGCTGTAAGCCAAATTGTGGCTTATATTTGAATTACAATCTATGAAACAAAAAATCCACACTGAAAGAAGTTAAGGGTGCCTGGAATATATTTTGTCTAGGTTGTTCTTTTCCCCAGCTTCCCAAGTGAGGATCCCTAGTGTTTAGCACACTACTCTGTATCTTGCATTTTCTCATGAAGTGCTTGCCACAAGTGAGGAAACTTGGACTCACCAAGAGCACCAGTTCCTTTGGTTCCCTGGCTTAATTTGGTCCTCAGAGCGCAGAGCAAAGAGGTGATGCTTTCCCACAGTTAACTGAGCGTGATCCACTGGAGCTAAAAAGTCGCTTCCTTGAAGACAATTGGAGTGACCAACATCTTGTCCAACCAGTCTGTTTTAAAGCCAAGCGTTTGTTCCTTTTGTAGGACAGCGTTACCAGTAAAGCACATATCGATGGTTTGTGTGTGTGTGTGCTTTCTTGCCTGCTGACTCACCATCTTCTGCTACAGAAGCTTATGAAGACTGACTCCCTGCAGTCATTCTTCGGAAGCACCATGAGACTGCCCGCGTGTCAAAGCCTGTTTGTACTTTTAGGATCATCTTTAAAAATGTCCCCCTCTCTCACTCTTNCCATATCAATGGTTTGTGTGTGTGTGTGTGTGCTTTCTTGCCTGCTGACTCACCATCTTATGCTACAGAAGCTTATAAAGACTGACTCCCTGCGGTCATTCTTTCGGAAGCACCATGAGACTGCCCACGTGTCAAAGCCTGTTTATACTTTTAGGATCATCTTTAAAAATGTCCCCCTCTCACTCTTGGACAGGCAAACACGCATTTGTCAGGAATCAAGATGAATTTTAACCATTCAGAGTTCCTTGAGTCTTTCCAACCTCCCAGCGAAGCAAAAGATCCACCTCTCTACACCTGTGAGTCTGCAGAGAAGCCACTCTGTTTCAAGTTCATGACAAAATGATTTTTCTGAAAAGTGGGAACATTGCTTTCCTAACTGCGCATGCCCAAATTAAGGGATTATGTGCATACATACTTATAGACACCCCCTATCCTTTAGATGTTAGGTGAATATGGCCATACAGGAAAAAATTGCAACAATATATAAACTCACTTCTACTGACTATAACACATTAACTCTATTTCACTAAATAATTACATTTTTTAAAAGTATTTTTAAAACACACAAAGTTTGCCTTTATTGACAAAAATTTTACAGAATCACTATGGTTCTGTAAATAGCTATGTTATGAGAGTTTCCTACTCTGAGTTTATACAGAAGACCTATGTAACTTCAGTCGATGAAGGAAAAGGACACTTTTTGTATGACATCAAATTCACACATCTAGGAAACAGATAGGTAGCAGAGTTGCCAGAAATGCATCAGAAAAAAAAATGTCCTACAAACAGTTGTGAAAATAATTGTTCGGGGATAGTGGGAAAAACAGAAAAATGACTTCATTACTGCCTAGTCTCAGCTCAGAATAAGGGAAAATTCGGGCTCTAAGTTAAACAGGGGAACCAACTTATTCAGACACAATATTTGGCTTAACAGCTAAGCAGACATCAGTGCTGCTGCAAGAACAAACTTATTTTCTCTTCTACTCACCTGCTAACGAACTTTCCATATTCACTCTTGCATTTTTTCCTGGAGACCATACCACTGTCTGATATGTACTCATACCTGCAGCTGAGATGATAGGCCACGGAGCACAAAATCTGGGCATTAGACCATATGAGTCAATAAGAAAACCTGAGCCAAACATGAAAACAAATTCCATACATTCAAATAAATAAACAAACTCAGAAAATGAACATTTGGAAGTAAAATGTACTAAATACCATCTAGTAGGGAGCACAAAGTCGTCTACTACTGATAATTTCTACCAGCAGAGATCAAGGCACAGCCAGAAAAAACAGATCTAAAATAAAATCTAACAGTCCCTCACATTTTGGCCTGAGAACTGGAGCTATGCCTTTCAGACCTTGTTTTATTTTTTTCCCCAAAAGACATGCAACTCTATGGATAGTAGCAAATATAGTGCTCACTTTTGTTCTATGTTAACTTAGTTAGGGTTTCCCAGACTAAAAATAGGCAGTAAAAAATTTAGCATGGTAGCAGAATATCTGCTCTCTCCTGCACAACTCAGGTGAGGGGATTCTTTTTGTTTGTTTATGGAGAGGGAGGAAAGGGAAGATTTTTGGTGGGAGAGTTTGTTTTTGTTTGTTTACACCTAGGACAGACATCCAGGCCCTTTTCTTACCCAACTACATGTTATTGACATTGCATTAAATGTCCCATGCACAGTGGATGAAAGTACAGAGCCATGGTCCCTCTTGAAGGAACACAAAATGAGCTCAAAAAATCAGAAATATTTTTTTAAACAGCATGCTGCAGCATGCTTCTTAAATGTGAGCCATAAGAGGGGAGCATACTCCTGGGGCTGCTGTGTCCCCTTGGCACACTGAAAATGTTAGGGACTTGTCAATAGGGAATTCCTTTTGTAATGTAATTGTAATGACATCGGAAGCAGAAGGGATCTGTAAATGAGGCCAAAGGCCTTGGCACTGCACATTAAAGGGTTAATTTATGCTTGTTTTGTAGCTTAACATCTCTCATATTAAGGAAGAAAATCTCATAGCAAGGGAGGAAAACCTAGAAATGTAACCAGTATTCATGTTAAAGGGGTTAGAACTAGAAGACAAAGGAAGTAATGGTATTTAAAAGTACTTATATTTTAAAACACACATTTTAAGTCTATTCTGTATTTTTAATGGTTTAAGGTACTGTAGGTGGATAGGGAAATACGAGGGCTCTAGTTCTCTTTTGCCTTCCCCAGTATCAGGAAGCCAAGGGAAGCCTACAATGGGATACGACGTCGGCTTTCTGAACCTCGGCCCTGATTTAGGATGCTGTGTGCAGAAGGGAATGACACATAGCTCTTCCAAAACACTACCTAGGTAATTTCAACATCTCTATGTGCAATTGCAGTGTGGCATAGTTACTAACTAAGCTTTCAAATGTGTAGATTACATCTGCCTTCTGGGCAAATCATGACTTATTTATCTGTGAATTTTTAGGTTCACACCCCAGAAACTCACATGTTACAAGAAAACTGCGGGACACTTTTTACTCAGCAAAATATGTATAAGATCACACTTCTGAGAAAGTTGTTTCAGGAAAAAGACAGACTCTTACCTCTGCCTCAAGTTGGTGGGGGGAAAAGTAAATAGGCTTTTTAAAAGGAACTAAAGCTGCATCTTGTGTCCCTGAAACACCAAGGGGAGTCATCTACAAATCAGTTGTTCCCTGCAGAGTGTTCCACTAGTCAGAGACCAGAACCAGATATTTTCTATTACGAACTATATATGTTGCAATTAGCAGCATCAGCTGACAACCAGCATTTATCATATATAGCTTGAGAGGATCCAGTTTTATTTGGGCTTGAATGAAAGCCCTTCCCTGTTATATTTGTGAGAGCATTGACAGCACTGGGACAAAGGCTGTGTCTGTTTTCCTAGGAAAAAATAACTTGTGGTTGGTTTACCCTGCAGCAAAAGTTTCCACAATGTTTCAATTAGAATACTATTATTATCTAGTCATTTTATTTTAACTGCCTGGTGTAATTGCCACCCCGTTTATGTGTATGGCTACTTGTTTCCAGCCAGATGGCCAATAAGGTCAAATGACCAAGAAGTAGGGGAATTCACCTCAAAAAAAAAAAGAAAAAAATTCTTTAATCCTCACTGTTTAATGACTCTGCAGTAAATTGGATTTTATTCTGCTGTATCTAGCAGAGTAAGTTTCCTTTATTCCTGCGAAAAATACTTGTTGAGTATAGCTAGAAGCAAATTTATGGTTATTACTGTAGCTGCAAAGCCCAATGGCCACGGTAGCACTCAGCTAGATACCCACTATCTTCTGTCACTGGTCAACAGCACCAATACTAGCTTTGAGATATAGATTTAGGTCTTGAAACTTGGCATTGGGATCCGAGCTAGCTGCGTTGGGCATAAACACAGGATTTTAATGGATGCAGGGGTGACCTGTGCGAGCCCTGCCTTGCACCAGTCACAGTCCATTCCAACTGGCTCCGAAATCAGTGCAAACAACCCCAAGTGAACTGAAATGCAAGCCATCCCCAAGAGCCCACAGCACTCAACTCAGATATGCTTAAGAGCAAGCAGCAATGAGGGCTAGTGATGTTCTGGAAGATGCTGCAGGAAACACACGATGATGATGTTCTTGGAGACCTATGGAAGAAGATGCTGGAGAAGCAAACCTGGCTGGAGAAACACATGTAGAAGCAGGTGCTCTATGGCAGAGGAGATATGCCTTTGAAGGGACTACGATCCATGAGGGACCCACACTGGGGCAGGTTCACCCTGAAGGAATGCAGCTCATGGCTGAGCAGAGGAGCAGCAAGAGCAAGGACCACCAGAAAGAACCCCTTGTGCCCTGCTCTTGACCTTCTGCACTGCCCACTGCCTCACCAAGGAGACTGGGATCACATGAGTGCAAGCTGGAGGGAAAGCAAGGGACATGGAGACTAGGAACATGGAGGAGAGGTATTTGAAATTGAGCCTAGGGAAAGGGGAGGAAAAGTGCTCCTTCATTATCTTCTTTCTTTTCAATGTCCCAGTTAGTGATTAGGACTTTGTGTTAATTGGCAATAAAATCAATCATGTAAAAATTTCCCAAGGTCTCCAGCATGAATATAAACCCAAATCAAATTTATTTCTAACTTAGAAGACTTGCATTTATCTTGTCTTACTGGATTAATTTTTTTACAGAGGTGCAAATCTAATGGACCCAGTACTAAACAAAAATCCCAACAAGCCAAGTGTGCAAAATATTTTAGTGTTAGATGCCTTTACATTACCTTGGTCAACAGAGCTGAAGGTAAAATATGTACAAAACAGTCTTTATAACCACTCCGAGTGAAGTATAGAAGTGACATGCCTCCCATGATTTTTGCTAAAATCAATGAAGAGGATCCACCCAGCCATTTTTCTTTGAAAATAACCCTTAAGAAGGGTTCTGAGAGCTCACAGTTCAGCCACTATCAGTTGCAGAGTGGTTGAGGTTGGAAGGGACCTCTAGAGAACATCTAGTCCAACCCCCTGCTCCAGCAGGGACACCCAGAGCACGTGGCACAGGGTGGCATCCAGGCGGGTTTGAAAGATCTCCAGAGAAGGAGACTCCACAGCCTCTCTGGGCAGCCTGTGCCAGGGCTCTGGCACCCCCACAAGAAAGAAGTTGTCCCCACACGGAGGTGGAACTTCCTGTGTTTCAACTTGGACCCATCACCCCTTGTCCTGTTACCGGGCACCACCGAGAAGAGTTTGGCCCCATCCTCCCTACATTCATCCCTCAGGTACTTGTACATGTTGATCAGATCTCCTTTCAATCTTCTCTAGGCTAAGTAGGCCCAGCTTGCCAAGTCTCTCTCAAACGTGCCACAGAGAAATACAGTCTCCCTTCCCCAAAGTGACCATATCCAATAACCTGGACTGACTTCCGAAGGCCTGAGCAAGCTCAACTTTTATGTGCTTTGTTGTAAACCGAAAACATTGGGAGGACTCTTTTAATGCTATAACAGATTAAACCATTTGCATAATTTGAGGTTTCAGAAAAGAATGGCTGTTCATCTGACCACTCCGCATGCATGTCATTTAGTAAGTAAAAGAAGATAAAGTACTTTTCTGTAATAAACATCTACAAGGAAAACACAAGAATAAAATCCTATAGTTCAACTCAATACCTCACACTAATGTCCTGAAGAGGATTTTCTCACTCCTCATGTTAATTAATGCTAGGGGACTGTGTAAATATTTCTAAACCTTAAGTTACTGAAGAGTTCTTAAAAGGATCCATTCATTTCAATAAAAAATGCAAACTATGAGAAAGCTTCATGAATACTGAAACCAGGCCACACAATAAATAATACTGAGAAAAGAGAATAGATGAACAAGGTGCTGACACAATGTCTTATACTTATGGCTGTTAAAGAAGAACTGACAATTACTGCATTTGATCTGTAATTATAGTGAGGGAAACACTAGAGAGAGGCAGAAATAGACTTGTTAAATTATATAGATATACACATTAGAAAAATATATTGTGATGAAAGTTAAATTAACTTAGTCCTAATAAGGATATAATAGCACTTTCAGCACCCTTAGGGTTTACATTAGGAAACAGTGCTGTGCAACAGAAGCCCGAAGCAGCTGTTCCTGAAACGCCAGCACACAACCTATACGCATGTTGGGGGATAATTGCCCACTAGCTCCAGGCTGGTTTTGCAGACCGGATGCCCTCATGGTGACCAGGGTGTCTTGAGCACCCTGCTGAAGCGTACCTCTGGCTTAGGGCTATCCTAAGGGCATCCAGAGAGCACACTCCAAGCCTGTCCTCTAACATGGGTCAATCATGAGATTTTCTTCACAAACAGTCTCCTGACATGAATCAGGTGATTCAATGCCCTCCAGTGCAGGCAGCTATCATGGTTTGCTCTGGTGATGGTGACAACCGTCAGACACAGGGCAGAGATATAAATGCAACTCCTGTACAATGCTCACTCGTGTTACCTAGATGCTCCTACAACAACGATGGGTCTTCTAGCTACTGATAGTATAGTCTTCTAGCTACTGATGATCATCTGCAGCAACTGTAAAGACAGAGACTAAAAACATGTTTTGCCATATGCTTGGCTGCTACCTTAACTTGGTAAGCTGAATATCAATTACTTGGTCTGATATTTTGGTGTTCAAATGGCTTACTAGGAATTAGCCAGGCTGCTCTAATAGAAGCTCACAGTATCTTTCTGCGTTTCCAATGCAAACTGAAACAAATTCCAGCATAATCTGTACATTCTCTGCTCTCTACTAACACCCATCATTTCACAGAAGGGAATCCCTGGTGCCTCAGTTGTGAAGCAAATCACATATTGTGATGGGATAGACTGGGACTGGCCACGGAGTATGCTGCTTTGCAAAAGATTAAAGCTTTTTTGTATTACTAGCTATTACTAGCTTTTTTGTCTTTGAGGAATAACACGCTATTTTTTATGAGAAATAACTTAAGAGAAAACAGTGTGCTAGAAATGCTAGCATACAGAAGAGAGCTTTTATAAATAGGCCAGTGATCTATTCTTATTTTTACCACAGCATCTGCTTCTCCCTTCCCTCTCCCACCACTTGCTTTGTGTGGTTGAAAGGAAGCAGAATACCTGAATCTCCTCAGACTGGTCACAAAACATCTAAACCCTGAAAATGCCTGTTGCAGAGACCTGAATAGACAAGGGAGGTAAAGAAAACAAGCAGGAAGTGTAGAAGATAGAGAGGAACAGGGGAAAGAAGATAGGGGAAAAGGGGGAAGAAAAGGGAAAATATAGGACTGAAGTCTCTTCCACATTTAACTAAGCGCAAAGCACCTTCTCATGGTTTTCTATCTAGCTTTATTCAATTCTCTGATTTTTACATCAGAGGAGGTGATGTAATTCCAATTCCTTGCTGCCAGTGGCACCTGTTTGTTGTAACTCTCTCTTGTCTTCCTCTCTGTTGTAACTTATCTAGGCTGAGTAGACCTTTTCTATCCTGTGATGACTTGTATGAGAGCTGTTCCTGCCCATTATTAAAGATTGTAACTGTAATTTGTTATGGTTTTGGTTTTTAATCCCCTTTGAGATTCTGAGACACAGTCTTGGCTTACAGCCAATATGGAAGACCAAGAGGAAGAAAGCATTCAGATAAAAGATGAGGCTCTTTCTTTTTCTTTTTCCTTTCCTTTTTTTTTTTATCTCATTAAATCAGGTTCAGATTAGTAAAAATAGTCATTTCTTCTTCTCACTAGTTTCAGATGAGAAATGCTGNGGTTTTTAACCCCCTTTGAGATTCTTAGACACAGTCTGTATGGCTTACAGCCAATATGGAAGACCAAGAGGAAGAAAGCATTCAGATAAAAGATGAGGCTTTCTTTCTTTTTTTTTCTTTCCTTTTTTTTTATCTCATTAAATCAGGTTCAGATTAGTAAAAACAGTCATTTCTTCTTCTCACTAGTTTCATATGAGAAATGCTGGCAGCATGTCAAACCCAAATCTCAGTGAGAAGCTTTGGCTAGTTCTGCACGAGGGATTCACTGTGGCACATACAGCATTCTGGTACTCCCTCTGCAGGTACGCTCCCATAGTGCAGATAACTCTTCTGAGCAGAGTCAAACAAAGGCCGAAAGGGCACAATCAAGGAGTCTTCAATCAGTAGATCATTCTCTCTCTCTTTTAAAACTACGTAAAATTTGGTAAGCTATCAGGCCATTTCCAATTGCCTATATGAACAACCAGCTATAGCTGCTCTAACAACTAGATTTCCATCAGCTTTTTTACTGCAGTGTAACAACTGAAGCCAACACAGACTGAACCATTACCTTTCCACACAAATGAGAACATTATGAAAACCTGTGCAGTGCTCTAGCCCCTGTCTGCAGGGGCTTCTCTGTCTGCAGAGAGGTCTTAGAAGAGCAATTCTTACTGGCAGCAAGCCCACTAAATCATATATTTTCATTCCTTTTGTAAGTTTGTCAAAGCAAGCTAGGAAGTTTTTTTACTTCTCATTCTGCCCCAGCTAAGATGTAGATCCAGGTAAGATCCAGGTAAGAGGTCTAGACACAGGCGAGCAATACTCAGAAAGGGCAAACGTGCTGCCTTCCAGACTCTGGCCGTTCAAGCAAGACACTCGGAACAGAACAGGAGAACTGACTCCAAAATGTATTTGCTAACAACTCAGCCCTAATTTTGTTTCCAGACAGTCTTCTTGTAGTTGTCATGAAAGTGTTTCCCTCTACAACCCTCCAAGCACGGGTTTCTTGAATATCGCGGCTTGACTCCGTTGAGAGAAGCACAAAACTACAGAAAAGCCCTGCTGATCTTGTCAGTGGCAGAGGATGTCCTCAGCCCTTCCCTTTGCTCAAGGCAACAGTGCCACAGGCAATGTCAGGCACTCGAGCTGCCAACGACAAAAGGGATAAAAAGGCACTCCACTCCAAGAGGAAGATATTGCCTTTCTCCCTAGCATCCCTGGAGTGCTTGCCCCTTAACCAGCAAAGGGATTTAATAAACTCACCAGCTACAGGCATGCAATGAGCCCGCCACTAGATGTCACCAAAATGATATTATGCATAGTGAAAGACGACCGATAAAATTAAGCTTTTGGCTTTCTTAGACTGTAGATACGGGAAGATTACAGTAAAGGCATTCCCCCTAAAGTTATGTGAGGTCATGGCTTTCAAGTATTAATATCTGAAAATGCCTCTGCAATTCACTGGTGTGTAACAACTCGCTGCTGGGTAATCCTGGTTTACCTACACAAGAGACAATCTAATTAACCTTCCCAGAGAAACATTCTAATTTTGCAAAATGAAACTCAGAATATCAGATTAACTATTTTAATGCTAGCAGAAACTTTGTCAGGATAAATAAAATCCTCCTGTTAGAATGCTTTCCCTGCCTTGATTAATGAGGTGCTCCAACAAGAAATGTGATTACAGCAGCCTCTTGTCCTTCATCCTGGCATCCACAGGGCTATAGAAATAGACTTACTTACCTCTGTTTTATCAATATCTTTACTGATGGGCAGACAGAAATGATAACACATCTTTTCTGTTTTTATGGATTCTACTATTTGAATTGTCAGCTGCCCTTTAATTACATCAGAGAATCATAGAAACATAGAATCATTATGTTTGGAAAACATCTTCAAGATCATTGAGTCCAAGTTACAACCCTTTCCCGCCATGCCCACTAAATCATGTTCCCAAGTACCTCATCCAAACATTTTATGAACACAGGGACTACACAACTTTGCTGGACAGCCTGTTCCAATGCTTCACTGCTCTTCCCATGTAACAATTTTTCTTAATATGGAACCTGCACCTTCCCTGGCGCAACTTGAGGCCTTTTCCTTTTGCTCTACTGGTAGCTATTTTGGAGAAGAGATCAACCCTTGCCTCACTATAACCTCCTTTCAGGTAGCTCTAGAGAGCAATAAGGTCTCTCCTGAGTCTCCTCCAAACTAAATGACCCCAGCTCCCTCTGCTGCTCCTCATAAGGTCTGTGCACCAGCCTCTTCACCACCTTCGCTGCCCTTCTTTGCACAGGTTCCTGCATCTCAAGGTCTTTATTGTAGTGAGAGGTCCAAAACTGAACACAGTATTGGAGGTGCAGTCTCACCAGCACTGAGTATAGGGGCAAGATCCCTTCCCCAGTACTGTTGGCCCCCAGTACTATTCCTGATGCAAGTCAAGATACCGTTGCCCGTCTCGGTCACCTGGGCACACTGCTAGCTCACGTTCTGACAGCTCTCGACCAACACCCCCACATCCTTTCCTGCAGCGCAGCTCTCCAGTCACTCAGACGGAATCCTGTGGTGTTTCATGGGGCTACTGTAACTGAAGTGCTTAACCCAGCACTTGGTAGTGTTAAAAGTCATAAAGTCTGGCCATCAATTCAGCATCTCCAGATGCCTCTGCAGAAACTTCTTAAACTCAAGTGGATTAATTCTTCCTCCCAGCTTAGTGTTCTCCTAGTGATCGCAGCAACAGGGGCCCTTTTGCTGCATGAGAATCATGAACCCATGAGCCAAAGGATAGCATGTTTGCAGAGACTGAGCGGATTTGGGGCCTATACTCAGTGCCCAGTAAGTGCTAGCACCTTGCATGTGAGCGAGCAATACATTCATTCTGAGCAGGCATGCAACTCTTGACTTTGGGTGCCTGTGTTGCTCAAGGGAAGTATCGCAGACTATCGACACTGACCATTCTTTTCACCAACAAGGCGGAAGGACTATCAGCTGAACGACTTATCCCAAGGCCAAAGCACCCAGAGCTCACAATCCACTTGGCGTCCGTAGCAATACCTGTCCATCTACAGATGCCTCAAGGCCTGTGAATTTCTGTCAGTCCTTCCAGGAATCCAAACAGAAGATGTCACAACTTTTCAGGGAGTGGCGGGAGCCCTTAGTGCTTCTGGCTCACCACAGGTGTCAAGGGCTTTCACTCTTGGGCCCGTTTAGCTCAAAGCCATGAAAGGGTATCGAGAGTGAGCGCTCGTTCTCGAGATCAAGCGGCACAAATGTCTCACTAGTTCTGCACCTATTGCTAGGGATCGATACTGATATATCGACATGGAACCCTACAGATAAGTCCCAAATCCACTTGTTGTCAGCAGGCATGCAGCAGCCCTTTGGCTCAGAGGCCCGTGTTGCTCAAGGGAACCGTTTCAGACTACCGACATTTACTATTTTTCACCAACAGGGCAGGAGGGGTATAGACATCCCAACATCCTGATACCAAGGCCTTCAGAGTTCCCACTATCCTTACATCTGTTGTGATACCCGTCCATCTCTTGATGCCTAGAGGCCTGTGGATTTTCATTCCTTCTTGTAGAGATGTAAACAGAAGGTGCAACCACTTATCAGGGAGCAATGGGAGCCCTTGGTCCCTATGACTCAGCACAAGCATCACGGGCTTTTGCTCTCCAGCCCCTTTTGCATTTTGAAGTTGCGAAAGTCTCAAGAGTGAGTGGTTGCTCTTGGGAACCAGCGCCTCCAATGCCTCTCAAATTCTGCACAGACTTCAGTATCAATATATCAATATTGAAACCTACCGAAAAGCCCCAGAGATGCTTTTTGTCCACAGGCAGGCAGCACTTTGGCCTGTGGACCATGTTGCTCAAGGGAATTTTCACAGACTATAGATATGGAGTGTCTTTTTCACTGACGGGCCAAGAGGAGTACTGGCTGCCTGAGGCATCCCTGGGTCGATGCTGCAGAGCTCCCATTCCCCCTCTATCCCTAGCCATAGTTGTCTGTCTCTTGACACCTCGAGGCCTGTGGATTTCTGCCCCTCTTTGCAGGGATCCACACCCAAGCTGCTACGGGTGCATCAACGGCGCTCAGTCTCGAGAGCAAGCGTTCACTCTTGGTGCCCTTTAAAGGTTTCCAAGAGGAAAACAGACCCGAGAGCAGAAACCCAACTGTCCATAGAGAGTGAAGATACCAAGGGTTCCTGTCACTCCCCACTTATTCGTGGCACCTAACGTGCGGATCCCTACAAGGAGCTACGGAAATCCAAAGGCCTCAAGGCATCAGGAGATAGACAAGAATCACTAGGAACGAAGGGGGATCAGGAGCTCTGGGTGCATTGTCTGGGGATACATCAGGCAGCCAATATTTCTCCTGGCCCACTGGTGATAAAAAGGGCCAATAGTCTACAACACTTCCGTTGAGCAACACAGGCCTCAAGCCAAAGGGCTGCATGCCTATGGACAGTGGAGAGGATTTGGGGCTTGCCGATAGGGCTCAATATCGATATATCGATATCAAAGCCTATTGATAGGCACAGAATTGGAAAAGCATTGATGGTGCTAGATCTCAATAGCGAGTGCTAACTCTCAATAACCTTTGATGACTTCCAAGAGCAAAAGGGGCCCGAGCAAATGCCCTTAAGGCCTGTGAGGAGCCAGAGGCACAAAGGGCTCCTGCCACTCATTGATTACTCCTAGCACCTTGTATGTGGATCCCTGGAAGAAGGTATGGAAATCCACAGGCCTCAAGGCATCAAGGGATAGACAGGTACGGCTATGAGCGGATTTATGTCTTACTGATACGCGTAGATAATATCAATATATCAATATTGAATCCTATCGATAGGCACAGAAATGCATAGGCATCAATGGCGCTCGATTCTGAGAGCAAGGCACACTGTCATTACCCTTTCATGACTTCCAAGAGGAAAAGGGGCCCAAGAGCATAAGCCTCCAATGTCCATGGCAAGCCAGAGTCACCAAGGGCTCCCGTCACTCCCCAATAACTTGTATCACCTGCGTGTGGATCTCTGCAAGGAGGTATGGAAATCCATAGGACTCAAGTTGTCAAGAGACAGACAGACATGGAGGGGCTTTGGGAGCTCCTAGGTGCATCAGTCTGGGGACACGTTAGGCATCCAGTACTCCTCCCGGTCTGTCGCTCAAAGAAACAGTCAATGTTGATAGTCTGCAACGCTTCCCTTGAGCAACACAGGACCCCAAGACAAAGGGCTTCATGCCTGTGAACAACAAGCAGATTTGGGGTTTATCAATACAGTTCCATATCGATAAAGCAATATTGATGCCTAACAATACGCACGTAGCTAGAGAGACATTGATGGCACTCGATCTTGAGAGCAAACACTCACTCTTGATAGCTTTCACGGCTTCCAAGAGGGAAAGGGGACTGAGATGGAAAGTCCACAATGCCCATGGCAAACCAAGGCACCAAGGTCTCCTGTCACTCCCCAGTAACTCGTGGTACCTCTTTTGCCAATTGATGGGGGCGGGGGAGTGACAGAAAGAACCAGACATGAATGGAAAGAACAGTCTTATTTCGCTATTAAGGCAATACAGAATGACACATTTAACAAAACAATAAGCTCACTACGCACTTGGTTTTAGCAACAGACAAAACAAGCAGGGTAATGCATCTAACCATTACTGTACTTCTCATAGCTTTCAAGAGGAAAAGGGGGCTGAGATGGAAAGCCCCCGAGGCCTGTGGCAAGCCAAGGCACCAAGGGCTCCCATCACTCCGCAATAACTCATAGTGACTTAAGTAAGGAGTCCTACAATGAGGTATAGAAAAAACAGGTGTCAAGGGACAGACAGCTACAGCTACGGAGAGAGAGCAATCAGGAGCTCTGAGTGAGTCAGCCTGGGGAAACATCAGGCAGCTGGTACTCCCCCCAGCCTGTCACTGAAAAAAAATGTCAATTTCATTAGTCTGCAATGCTTGCATTAGCAACGTGGGCCCCCAAGCCAAAGGGCTGCATGCCTGGTGATGAGTGGATTTGGGGCTTTTCCGTAGGGTTCCATATATATCAATAGGGTTCGATATATATCAATATCAAAGCCTAGCGATACACACATAACTGGAGAGGCATTCATGGTACTCCATCTCGAGAGCGAGCGCTCACTCTTGTTACCTTTCATGGCTTTCGAGAAGAAAAGGTGCCCGAGATCGAGAATTCCCAATGCCAGTGGCGAGCCGAGGCACCAAGCACTCCCGTCACTCCCCAATAGCGTAGCACCTCGCATGTGGATCCCTGCAAGAAGGTATGGAAATCCACAGGCCTCAAGGGGTCAAGGAACAGACAGCTACAGCTACACACTATTAGTATTTAGTGCCAGGTGTCTAGTTACGATCTATCTTCTCCTCTCTAAGGATAGTATGTAGAGTACATACAGCTGAGGTAACCTTGCACAACCTGCAGCTAAGTAGCTTGTTTACATGATCACATGAGTTCTGCTCATATATTGCTTTAAGACTCCTTACTACTTTAGAGATTAAAAGAGCAAATTAAATCAATATGGTGAGCTGAATTATAGCAGATAATCCTCATTTCCAACATTTGCACAATTCAGCAATCCCCATCTATTTTACTGTGGATCTATCTTACTACCAGATTACTTACTAGATTAAATTTATGAGACATCTCGGAAACAGATGCTTAGCTTTGGAACTTATCAGTCATAAAGATGATAACAGATTTTTACTCAATATAAATAGCTAACTCTTGACTAACTAGATATGTACAGGGAAGTTGATGAAAATAGTGTTCAATACGTTTCATTTAATGGAATGCCCCAACTAATATTGCCATTACTTGTAAGGGTAAACCAATTAAAAGCTACTTCAGTTTGCAGCATCTAAAGCGAGTTATGAAATCATTTTAAACAAATTGTTTCAACCAAAGTTTTTCAATCTATTTTCACAAGACCTAATTTTTTCCTTGCAGTCAATGTTAAACTGAAAGCAGCTTTCCAAATACGCTCTGCAGTTCTTGTTTTTGTACTCCTAAAATAATCTTTAAGATGACAACTACTTGAAAGGGTAATTTTGAATTTTCACTTAAGATACAAACTTTAAATAATCGTATGTTCACCAGAAGAGAAATCAAAGTAAAAAAGAAAAAAACTTTGACATCCTATGGTGCAGTAGTACAAATATGACCTCAAAATCTCAACTGCCACACAAGCAGCACACTTCTCAGTAACTGAAATATCAAGGTGCAAAATGCAGAGTCTGAGGAATCATTACAGAAATGCAACTCTTTTTTTTTTTAATGTGAAAAGAAAACAAAGGCAAAAGAGGAGCATTAGAAGAGATTTCCCAAAATGGAAAATTCCTCTTTCATTTTTACGGTGGCGCAAGCACTTGGGTGGCCTTGCTTTGGAGCTAAGCAGCCTGAAAGCCTGTTGATCAGTTAGCTCTAGCAGTCCTCATAGCTGAATGGCACAATGGGATGGTTCACACCAGGCCATCTTAAAGCCATAATAGAAACTACATCCTTTGCCAAGGTCATATTGGACCCATTATCTAAAATAACCGTTACAGTGTCAGCTACAAGGAACAGCTGTGTGAAAAACAATATATTTACTTTTAATCAAAAACTTAATAAACTGAATGTTGACAAAGTGCCTATTCAAGGTATCTTCCTCAGATTAAGAGGAACACAGTTCTCAACACAACACACAAGCTGATCAAGTTTTATCTCAGTAGTTTATCAGGAAAGAACATTTTTAACTCAGATGTAAACCTTTGCTTAGAAATTATTTTCCAAATTGACTAAAATAATTTGCAATCCAGACTCTTCCATAACAAAATAAAACAGTTCTGGACATTTCAGAATATATCATATATTTAAGTCTTCTCATTTCCCTCCATCCACCCACAATTTTCACAAGCTTGGCTGCTTCTTTGACGTATACATCCAAAACAAAAGAACAGTGTCCATATTATGGTAAACGTTCCCGTTTTCACAGGTTGCACTGGTAAAGCTGCAAAATTAAAATAAAACAAAACGAACAACAACAAAAAAAAACAAGAAAGCCACTGGAAAAAAATAAGTTTTTTCACTTATTTACGCATTTATAAAAAGACTATTTTAAGAAGTGCTCAAGTTCTGTTAACAACATTAATTTCATTTCTAACTTGCTAGTGTTACCAAATTCACTTTTGACTAATGTAATAAAGCAGCTATGACTAGATAATATTTTAATTTTGAGAAAATGTTCAAGATTCAAAACTATTATATTAGAAACTCTGTCCCCAGTATCTACAAAATAATTATCAAAACATTTCTGACAGTGCTGCAGTAATTCCCCAAGTAAACTACTTGATCTAGTGCTAAAAATGAATTTCACATTTGCCTGCCTAGGGGCATAGCTCGAAGGACAGTTTGTCTGAACTGATTGCAAAGTTGATACTGGAAGGTAAAAGAAAGGGAAGCTAGTAATCCAAAAGGAAAAAGGTTTCAGCAGTACTAATGACCCTACACTGTCCCATTAAACTACTCCTTTTGTTCAGTAAAGGAATCACATTTAGAACATAAACAGAAGTAGCCTCCAGTCACATTATTTTGTCTGTTCTCTCAAAGACCTGCCCAAAGGGGATTTCTCAGGACTTTGTAGTCCATCAAGACACTCAATAATCCTAATTTGATCAAACCAGATGCAACTGTTACAATTTAGATAAGCAATCCACGACTTGTGGACCTCAATCCACATTGTATACTGCTACCATAGCATATTTAAATATAACCATGTTTTATTACCATGAATAATCAGAGCAACTTCATACATCTAAAATAAAAATTTAAAACATTGAATTATTTGTTAATTGTTAGAAAAGGGCCCAAAATACTATTAACATTTTACACTAGGATCTCAGTTTGCCATTCAGTTAGTAAACCTGACTCAAGAAAGAGACAACATCACATGGCTGCAATCATTTCAATATTTAAGGAAGCACTACAAGTGCCCGATGTTTTTTCCCCCCACAGTCTCTCAGTTCTGAAGGAATTGCTCAGAATTTCTAAGATTCGGTCAGGCTCAGTTCTTTCCCATCATACAATGCTTGCAGTTGGTTTGATTCGTATTTTATGGATGGCTTTTCAAATTGTTTCCCAGGCTCCAGAGCATTCTGTCCAACTATTTTAAGATTCACAAATTTTATTTTCCAGGTGTTCTCTCTAATTGGACAGCGGATGAGTCCAAAAATTTGCTCAAAAACACCCAAGCAGCTGTTGCCTCTATGTACCGTACCAGCCACTGCTACCAGCACTAACCCATGCCGAGACATTGTACACTTCAGTCCATCAGCATTCAAGTTGGGATTCAGCAGAAGATACTCTTCTTTAACCAACGAGAGCAGACGAAGGCTCACCATTTCTGCACCAACGTATTCTTCCATGTTTTTTTCTAATGTATTGTAACAGAACTTCATTTTGGCATCTTCCCAGAAATGCTGTGGTCCCCATGATTCTTCAGATTGTATACCCAACGGATGTTGAGAGTTCAGAAGTTCAAAGAACCACTGACAGAATTCTTCTCCTAGATCACGAATGTCATCATTTTGTAGCTTTTGCCTCTTCTCATGACTCTGCAAGCAAGTAAATTTTTCTTTTTAGAATTTCTTAGCCATGATATCTGAGTTTGCCATTTGAAACAGACTAAAATGATTTAAATTCTTATTTTAAGCATTGTAAGACTTCTTCACATTAAATATTTGGGACCAAGTGCTTGAAGAAACAACGAAGCATAATCTCTCTATTCTTATTATCATAATCACAACCTCAAGGGTATTATATGTGGCTTTTTAAATTGAGGTTAAAATGGTACTGAAATTTTATCTTGATCTGCACTTTATATTCTGAGAGCAAAGTCTGGTTCTAGCAAAAAAACATGAGGAGTTTTTTGAACAATTTCCACAAAGTCAGATTCTCACCCTGAGGGACAAAATATCTGCTGTATAAAAAGGGTTTGTATAAGGAAGTTTTCTCTGGTCTTTATAATTCCAAAAGAAAGTTACAGAAAAATAAAAATAAATCAACAGAGAAGATACAGACTCAAACTTAGAAATTAATCCTTGATCCGGGCAAATCAATTTACTAAAAAATATATTTATACCCAAGCCTTTATTCTGACATTTTTCCTCTGTTTCATGTTACCTTCAATCTCTTCTTTATTGACTTTTTAAACTTGCCAATTGTGTTATCTGCACCCTCTTATAGCTAGGAATAACAAACAGTACTTAACCTTTTGAACATGTATATCCTGATGCTGACAGGATATTTCCAATTTACTCAGACGTATTATCCATGTCAGGGAAATATGCAAACAAAATGCACTACTAATTCAGGAAGAATTGAAATTTAAAAGAAACTACTGCGTTCCACATCTTTCTCATCACCGTATCATGTGCCTGAATGTATCTCAGTTTGGTGGTAAAACTGCTGAAATTATAAAAGGTGTTTGGTCACTTTCATGGTTGTAAGTCTTCACCATATGTATAATGGAAGAAGTGCTCAAATCAAAGAAAATTATGCCTAATGTTATCTTTGCCACTGAAAAAAAAAAAAAGTCTCAGGCAGTCTCAGCTACTTTTCTAACTGTACAATTGATCATTTAAAACAAACAGAAGCAATATGGTGGGATAAAAAGGTTTCGGACATTTGCACACAAGAGCATATACTTCTCCCGGAAATAAAGTATTTAATTATAAAACCCTTCCTGCAACACTCAATCTGCTGAGAAAGTATTTTATAGTAATGAACCAAAGTAAATGCTTCTGTGAGCCAATAAAACCTTAAAAAGAAGAGTCTGAAAAGGCTCAGAGATCCCTGACATACCTAAAATCCTTAGGAAAGAAAGGGCTTATGGAAGAGAGCATGAAATTGTTTAAAATGGATCTTCCACTAATTGCCGTAAGTTACTTGCGCTCAGTTTTCTCATTTTACAGAACATGACACAAACACACCCATATATTACAATAAATAAAGATATAGATGGTATTTCAAAATAATAGTTAAGGTTAATGCCGGGCAGCATAGGCTGGCAACTGAGAGGGAAGGTTGTAAAATTTTAAAGCCAAATTCACAAGAAGTAGCAAGTGCAAATACAAGAGAGGGACTGATGATCATGCTATTAAATACATGCCAGGTAAGGATGGCAAACCACCCTAAGGAGGTCTTGTTACTAAATGTGTACTGCAACAAAGTAAACAACATGAGTTTTTTTAGATTGTTTATTATGGGTCAAAGTTAAAACATAAATAAATTCTTGATTTGAATTCTCGATTTGAATTGGCAGTTGTATTCATGTTATGTGTACAATTAATTGCCTAATAATGTCAAAAATTAAGAAAAAGCATTCAGGAAGCAAGATGTTTAGCATTTAAATATTTGAGAAAGGTTTTTAACTTGCTCTTGAAATTAAACTCGGCTTGGAAGACACTTGAAGACGATGACCATGTGAAAAGCATGTATGCACCTGATGCTGATGCTCAAATAAATACCCATGAGTGCTTATTTCCTACAGATGTGCTTTGTTTATCCTCTGCTTTCTCTTAAAGTAGGTTAAGATTTAAGGTGACACACCATTCTAACTTTTCCACCTGAAGTTACATGACCTCCATGAAAGTCTAGTTCTAGAATCAATATTAAAATGTGTAAATTTTTACACAGAAGTTACAAATTGCAGTTTACTGAATTATAGTTTACTGCAGAACAAATGTACATCTATGCTGGTAACTCGGTTTGTGCTAACCATTTTTTTTCAAAACCAAGAAGGCCACAAGGGTCAAGGCAAAAATAAAGGCCAAAGAATATATATGAGATAAGACAGACAGCTGAACTTATGAAGGCATTTCAAATACTTGAGACAATTTAATTTGCTTACCGTTGGTCACAGAACTTCAACACAGGCTAATATTTGAGAAATAGTCTGGCAAGAGCAAATATTTTTGTTTTTCTCCCAAAGTATATATAAAACTAGTTTAAAATCAATTCGTAGCTAAGTCACACAATCCTCATGGGTCTTGGTTGACAGAGCTCAATGTGTGCAAAAACGCGAGAGCTACAAAGCTCTCACTCTCCAGACGGTGGGGCTGTTGCCTATTAATGTCTCTTGCACCTGTATGTGCAACACATTAAAAAGCTCAAGTAGCTATTTGGAGTTACACAACAGTCAAAAAGCAAGACTAATGAAAAACTGAAAGTTCATTACACCACTACAATTGCGCTAAGTGTCATAACTTTAGAGTTCAAAATACCCCTTTCCACCAAATAATTAACTGACATCTAGCTACACTGCTTTAAGCAAAGACTGTGGGGAAATGGTAAAAGGCATCAAACTGGTACTACTACAAACCTTACATTTCAACTTTATACAAATTTTCAAAAACCCATTCTGCACTACATTAGCTATAACGAATAAGAATCAAGATGGCCTAGAACAGAAAGTCCTAGCTTGATTGCACTTTCTCTAGAATTAGACCAAGTCCTTTTACAAAACAGCTATTTTTTTCTCCCCTGCTTTTAAAGGTCTGCCTCATACAGCTGGAGATAAAACTGGTAATCCCTGCTCCATAGCAAAACTCCTAAGAAAGCCACCACAAGGAAAAACGACCAGGGGCTACTTTGGGCTTCTATACCATTAACACTGTTTTTTTCAGTTGTCTTTGAATGGACAGATTTGCCCCAAATGCCTTTGATTTTAACTGACAGTACAGCTTAACAATTAAAAGCCTGAAGAAGACCCCAACACTAAGAGCTCAAGTGTATTAATATACTTTACCAGACAGAGCAGAGGACTGTTTGCAGTGATGCCTCGGCATAATAATCTTCTAAATGGCAACAGTAAGAGATTTAGCATCTTCCTAAACAGCAATATTTACCCGGTGGTTTAGCCTGCAAAGTGACTGTGAAACATTCTCAGGTCTTTCAGAAAGCAGCACTCACCGCTGCATGTGGCTTTTTGTCCTCCGACTGTGAGGAGCTGCATGTGAGCTGCCCATTCCAGTACCGTTTTGCACGATCAATAAGCTGGTGCTTCTCTGAGGAAGGAGGCACTGGAACTCCTTGTATTGCCAAATACTTAAAAATTATTTCTCGATAGACTTTCCTTCGTTTCAAAAGTTCTTCTGCACTTTGGCTGTAAACCAAAATTGCGTGAATGGCTTCTGCAAATGAAGAAATTACAGTTAGCAGCTGCTTTTCTCATGATTAATAGCTAAATTTATACTGTTTCTTAAACTTCTGATGAAGATTAAGTGAAATGGAGAAACTTAAAAGAATACTTGTAAATGGAAGTCTGATCTAATTAGTTATAACTTGAATTAGATAGGGAAGACGAACATTGGGAACATTTCTAAAAAGTGATACTCTTGGTACTGAAAACCTAGCAGAAGCCCCTTATACCACTATCGGTATCTGTTCGGAACACATTATTAGCTGAGTAGCCAAATAGTAATATTCTCCCAGTGAGCTGAAATTTTCCAGTTGTTTGGAAACTTCAAGTGCTTCCAAAATAAGAAAGACTCTTGAATACTACACACATTCCCTGGCAAACTTCAAAATAAGGTGATTTGGTTTTAACACAGAATTGTTCATGGTTTCTTACATCGGATACCTTATAGCAAAAGCAACTCTGAACTTTTATTTTTGGTACATGAAAAAGCTCTGGACCATTTTAAACAGGCCTGTCACTTTAAACACATGGTTATATAGAGAAAGGAGAACTGGATCCATTTTTATGCTCCTTCTGAATAAGAAATTTTAATCACAATTTTCAAATCGAATTGGTAGTTTGTGTGATTGCAGATTAAAAACGCACTGTTATTTTCAAAAGTCCGTGAGGCTTTTTATTTTTCCTGTGAACAGTAAATTGACTGAAATGCTGACAGAGGATAATTTAAGCAACAGCCCGATTTCCTGTATGCAAAAAAAAAATACTTCAGCACCAAAATTTCGCAGATTTTAGACAGTACAGTTATTTGTCTATCCAGGCTTCTGTAGATTGATGGAAACAGATTTAAATGTTTAATTTCCCGTAATCACATTAAAAGCCCCAACTTCATAAGGAAACACTATGTGTAACAGTATGAAGGCAGTGCACTAAAATGTAACTTGGGAAAATCTTCCAGAGGCTCTGTGGCAAAATTAGGAGGCACGATAGGATGAAATTCAGTTTTCAGGCAGCTGTGGCAGCTATTTGGCCTTTGAAGAGAGGTCAGGTGCTTAATGTTTCAGCTATAGGAACCGCAGGCCACTGGGGTGGAAAAATACACTTCTTAGCTGATCCTCCAAGTCCCACAAAACGGCAAGCAGCAAAGGCAGGCGCTGCTCAGCCTGCGCTGGGTTCCAGACGCGCTGCGGCTCTGCGCAGGGAGGCGAGCACCAAGCGGCCCACGCAACGCGCCCAGCGCAGCCCCGCGGCCGCCCGCCCGCGGCCGGGCAGGCCCAAGGGCCCCGNCGCCGCGCTCGGGGCCGTTAACGGCAGCCGCGCACCTTGGCGGCTCTCGGGGTGCACGAGGCGGTTGGTGACGGTGTCGGCGAGCGCCATGAGCTCCTCGGTGCTCAGGAACCCGAGCAGCTCGCGGCAGCCGGCCTGCTCGCGCTCGCTCAGCCCCAGCGACGCCATGGCCCGGCCGCACCGCGGCGGAGCGGCNGAAACGGCGCCCGCCGCCGGCGTTCCGCCCTGCGCAGCGCCACCCGCTGCCTGCGCGCAGGCTCCCCCGCGCACACGGGGCTGGGCCTCTGCCCACGCCCACTTATTTATTTATTTGTTAAAGCCACCTGAGTCTTTTCTCCGAAGCTGCTGGCGGCTCCTCCCGCGTTTCGTGCTGAGGGGCACGAGCTCCGTGGCCGGCGCCCCGCGCTCCCCGGGGGCCGCTCGGCGGCCCGCGCAGCGCGAGGCGCGGGGGAGTTGCAGCGGGGCCGCCGGCCGCAGGAGGGAGCTTGTGGCGGCAGCGGGACAGGCCTGGGACGGCGCCCTGCAGCTGCGCGTAGGCGCCGGGGCGAGGGGGCACCCGAGGCCAGCAGCGCGGAGGGGCAGCAGCGGGGAGGCCGGAGGCAGCTCCTGCTGCTCTGCGCTGGGCCCTTCTCTCCCTCCCAAAGGGACAACCACCCGTAATGGGGGAAAAAAAAGGAGCACAAGGGAGAAAGGATGAACAAAAAAGCAAGGAGGAGAAGAAAGCAGAACATTCAAAGCTGAGATAAAAGTCCATAAGGACGAGGGAGGCCTGGTGCCGAGTCACATCCCAGTGCAAGTCCTCGATCTGACTTGTGTGGCCCACAAGGAAAGGAGGAGACATTTGAAGGCCACATAGAGTACAGTGAGGGCAGCTCTATGCTAAAGCTGCCTCTGCTTTCAAAAAGGCAAAAATAACCAGGTTCTGAAAGGATGTGCCCTGCCGCTTGAACACACAAGTTCAGAGAATGAGTGACATTTTTGTCACCGAGCACCTCCATGGGAGACTGCTCAGATCCTGCCCCTCTGGTGAAGGCAGCCAGTCCTGAACATCTTTCATTTAAGACTGAACAACTGAATGAATAGGGAACCTGTTCCTACCCCTCATACTGTGCATGCAGTTAGTGCTTCACATGTTCATTTGCTGTTTCAGGTCTGGAAAAGCTGTTCATTCCGATCTCTGAGCAGTTTATCAAGACAAAACATAAAATCATAAAATAAAATAAACTCTTCTCAAGCTAATGCAGAAACAGCTCAAATAACTCTGCTCACAGATTTTTCAAGTTATGCCTGTCTTACATGCACTCGCTATGTAAAAGAAAAACCTCACACCACAACTTAAGTGATTCACTTGCCTATCTTTTAGATTTTACAAAACATTGGTTCATCAAAACCAGAACACCTTGCATGCTACTGATAAATTTTGGCATTGAAATTTACTTTTTTTGCATTTCTTAAGATTAATTCTGCAGACATAAAATTAGAAAAAGCTCTCTGGAAGTATGAATGACCTTTGCTGCAATTTGCTGATGTTCCTACATGCCTAATTAGTTTTGCAGTCTTCAGGGGAACAAAATTTAACTCGATATAGAATTCAGGAAAAATAAAGATGCCATTTTTAAGATCGAGACACTTGCTGTATTTTCACTGAATTTTCAAGTAGTTTTCAAGCAATGACCTTAGCATCATTACACTCCTATTCATCCCGAGAGAGAAGTGCATTGTCACCACAGAGATGAAAGAGCTTCTATAACGTTCAAAACTGATCACAATTTGTTGCTGTTTAACAAAGGCCAGCACCTCTAGTAGGATTATGGACATAAGCTGTTTGGTCCCTGAGCTCTAACTTTCAATTAGAAATGCCTTTATTATTAGTCTGTAAAAACAGGAAGAGACTAGAACTGTTGCAACATTAAAAACCCATGGAGTGACCAGAAATGAACCCCTCTTATCTACCAGAATGAATGTATTCATTTCAAATTCTACATCTAAAATGTCAATGATCCTCTATTTTTATGAAGACAGTGCAAAAGTCAGGTGCTGATGTACCCAACAGTACTGATGCACACGAGTACAGGTTCAGGCAGTGCTAGACACTGCTCTGAGGCACAAATGCACAGCTGTAATATCAGGAAGGCAGCACTAAATATATCTGAGGTCATATCAGGAACTGCAAGAATTAAGGATACTCACGTACACACTTAAATGATACTGGCCATGGTATTTGCTCTCCTCACCATGGCTATCCTACACTACATTTCCCAAGAAGGGAGTTTGCATAGTATTACTTGTGCTGATTGATGAAGACACCACTCTGGATTGACACAGTATTTTATAAAAAATCAACCACAACTTAACTTGTTACCATATGAAGCATTTTCATCTTTTAACAGCACTTCCCCTTCACTTACAGTTCGGAATAATTCAGAAACTAGTTGTTTCAGATACAACTTTCTAACTTTCAAAATACAAACTCAAACAGGTGCAATGTAATTTCTGACAGCCCACAAAGCGCTCTCATAATTGATATTTGCCTTTAGTTTATGTGGATCTTTCAGCAAGCACTCCTGAGCATTTGTGTCCTCATCATTAGGAACTTTATTCATCTATACCCCCAACCTCAAAGGACCCTTTTTTCCCCCCATCACAATCATCAAGTTTTTCCTTGTCCCATTTACCAGCCATAGTAAACCACTGTGAGGTAGGCCATTGGCAAGAATGTTTACAAGACTGCACTGGGTTATCAGTTAAGGATACTGTTCTGTTGAGAAATTTTTGACTTGTGCCCAAGATGTTAGCATACCCAGGGAATTAAAACAAATGGTGGAAAAAAAAACAAAACAAAAATCACATATGGTATGTTAATATACTTTGCAATAAGTTTACACTTTGTAATGTGACTTCTGTATACACTGTAAATCTGATATTCGTTTTGCCTTCTACGTGCTTATGCCACAGTACCACAGATTTGAGACCCCTTTTCCTTATGCCCAAACTTAGCATATTTTTTTTTAGTCAAAGACCTTGTCAGAATTATACAAAGATAAATCTGAAGTTTTAATTTACACAGAAATCACCATTCAAAATTTTACCAAAGAGCCAGATGAGAATGTTTCAGAATTTACAGAACTAAAACTAATGTAATTATCCAACATTTTTAGATGATAGTATTAAGCTTTTTGTTAGATTGTCCTTAATTAGTTAGATTATCCTTTATCTTGGAACTCCAGAATCCAAAAAGAAAAAGTAACAAGCAGTGAAAACAAGTTCATCACACCAGAAGTGTGACACTCCATTAGCAGTACTACACTCCCTTAGTAGTATTATAAACTGAAACTGTGCTGTGCGACTCAGCTTTCTATCTTAGCACTACTTAATCTTCACATGCAGCTTAAACTAAAAGCAGTAAACTAAAACCTGTAGCATAGGGCCATGGAAGAATCAGGCAGTTGTGCGATGGAGGAAGACCAAGGGATGCAGCAAGGACGGAGGGATCACAGTGCTCCTATGTCCAGACCAGCTCATGTTCCTATGTTTCTATTTCAAGCCCCCCACAAAAGCCTGGATGGTGGTTAACCTCCATAGCAATTTCAATCCATTGCCTCCCAGGGATAAATATCATAACAAGTCATTAAAACGATCATGAATTGGTACTCTTTAAACATCGCATCCAACCTTGCTTTGCAACCCTTAATACATTCCTTCCAACACTACTGTGTCCATTTCTGGCATGCTAGCTTTATGCCATTCTCTTTCCAGTCTCGAAAATTCTTAGAAAACACTACATTAACTCCCTCTTCTTACCAGGTCAGTAGTTTTCAAGGTTTACGCATCCTCTGAGAGCCTAATTACAAAACAAAATCCAATTTTGTCATGCTAGTTTACTTTTTCCCATTTGATTGCCTTTACCACAGACTGTATCACCCAAGTGATACATGATGCTTTAAGTTATTTATGTATACATAGAAGTTAAGAAGTTTGGTTCCCAAAGGAACCCGTTGACATGCACATGTACTTCTTTTTCCAAGACTTAACTGTTTTTAAATAATTTGCAATAACACCTCGAGGACTATTGAAATAAATAGTAATTAAGAGGTCCTAAATTTACGAGGGTGAGTGATTAACAGCTAGAAAGGCAAAACACACAGGAGGTCTATTTTAATTTCCTTGGGAATCCTGGATAGTCTTGGGGAGACTTGGTCTCCTGAAACCCATATCCACAGATATGGAATATCCGGAACTGACTGTCAGCTTTACGCAGGTGCTATGGAACACAGTCATATCCAACTTAAGGGATAAATATTAATACACTGCAGCAGTATTTTCAGAGTGATCCCCAAAAGACAAGATCAGTTTCTATTAACAACAAAGACAATGTTTTATTGAACAAATCTATTTACAGTACAAAAGGTTTTCAAAATGAGACACTACTGTTGATTTATTGCAGTTTGATGGCTCAGTTTTAATTTGTACTCTTATATAAAATGCAAAGTAAAATAATTTAACATTCAACAAGGAAGCACAAATTTCCTTTCTTGCTGAACCTGTAACAGCTTTTACAAAATTAACAGAGTCCCAAAATGCATATGCTGCGTTTAACCAGAAAGGTGTTAATACAGTACCAAATAAATAAAGAAAAAACAACACTACCACCTTGTTGAGTCTTTCATCCATACCACTGGTGTTAAACAACAAAAGAAATGAGTACAGCTGAACCTTTAATGTGATATTAAAATCACAAAGTTTAATGTTATAAATTATCCAAACTATACAATTTATGTTTTAATGAGTATGGCTAAAAAACCAAAGTACCAGTGACCTTTCCCCACAGATAAGACCATTTTCAACCTACTTTTGATTTTTCTTTTCTCTCTTTCTCTCCATTAAAGGCGCCTACCAAGCGGCAACTCTTTGAAAATTATAGCTTACATGACCTATACAGTGAACCATGATCAGGTTAGAGCAGACAATCTTAAAAGCAAAGTCTAAATCCAAGTTATATCCCACCTGGAGGAAACACGATTAGAATATGATTAGCAGCATGAAATGCACAAACTTTGATCCAACAAATCTCCTAAGTTCATGTATAACTTTAGGCAACTTTACCAAATTTGCATGCTTGCAATACACATGCATTTCAGTATTCATTGAATCAAAGCTCTATATCCCGATGAAGTCTTTCCAATTGCACCATACAATGCTTAATGCCTGGGGAAAAAAAAACCCTTTCAATTCTAAATTTGGAAACTTTTTCAGCTCTAAAAATTGCAGACTCTGTATAGGATAATATCCTACATACTACAGAATCCTAAAAAAAGCATGTAGAATAGTCCCACACATCAGAAGCATCCTTTTCCTGCTAACACAAGCTGCTTAATACTGCAACTAACAGAGTATAGCAACAGGTATTGAGAACTAAAGTCTTCTGAATTTTTACTTAAGTTTTCTGACTTAACTCATTATTTAAAATAAAAATGTAAATCACCCACCTCCTACTTCAAGTCAACTGAGCATATTTCTGGTATCCTTTAGGTGACAGCTAATGTTCACCTACATAGGAATTGAGGGTTTTTTTTTTTCAGTTCTCCAGCGTATATATACAGAACACATGATATAAACAAATGGTGGTGTCCAAGAAAAGCATATTTGAACAAAAGTGAGTTTAATGCAGGTACAAAAAATTATGGTCACAGTTTATGCATGTACATAGATGCATTTATCTACACACTTTAAACCAAAGAAAACACAAGTTTCAATCAAGTCTTAAAGCATCTTCAAACACATGGAGCTCCGGGAAAAGGCAAAAAAAGCACCAAAGTACACTTAAAAGATTTTACACAAACATTTTTGTCATATTTACTGACCAAGGTTTTAGATTTTTAAAAACTTAATACTTTAAAATTAACCCTTTTTTTTCCAAATGTTTTTAAGCAAATTTAATTAGATTAACAATGTTAAGCAAAGAAAGGGGAGCCTAGGGCAGTGAAAATGGTAAAATTAGTTGATAACTTCAAAGCAAAAAAATTCTAAAGTGAAAGTGCATTTGGCTGATAAGGTCCCCTTTAATTTCATGTTAAAGCAACTTTTAATGTATTTATATATGCAAATATATGTGTATATATGTGTATATATGAATGATGCATTTAAATCTGCTTTTTGCAACTGCAAAAAAATTCTTTGGTGCCTCAAATGTCACACATCTTTCAAAGTGGGTCAGTCATTGATATTAATGTAATGCACACACACCTGTGATCATAATTTTATAACCTTTTACTTTAAGCCAACTCAAAGTTAAGGCATTTTGTTTTCAGAATTCAAAAAAGTACAGTTTTGAAAGTGTGTTCTTTTTACCTCTTAGGAGGAGGAACGGGAGCAGAATTAATGCAAATATCTGTTTGCTTTCACAGAGAGTTATTAGCAGAGGCATTACTGAGCTACTATGTTTAAATTCCAGAAATACTTAACAACCTGTTTTACAATGAAATCCCTAGGTTTGCAAGTGTGAGTCAGTGCTACAATGAACAGATCTTTTATGTACCTCTTGATTTTACTTTTTTAACATTATCTGTCAATTTAAGCAAGTTCTTAAAGATAACCTTACTATATCACGCATGCAATGTCATGACCTATTCAGTAAGCAGGAACAGTTTATATTTGCTGTCCTAGATTTCTGTGATGACTCCATCTGTAAACACTGATTATACCTTCTGCACCTATGACCACATTAACCTTTTCAGCTAATGGTGTAGAGCAGGACCCAAAACAAACATTTTTAAGCTGCACAGACAGTATAACATAGTTATTAGAGGGTAAATTAGCACAGCAAATAGACAATCTATATACTTGCCATGCTTCTATTTAGGGTCAGAAGACCAAAGACTAAAACAGCTTCTTGATATCCTGTATTTTAAGGTGATATAGAGAAGTAAAGGACTAATTTCTTATCTTCCCAAACTCTTTCTATTCCTTATTAACAGCCAACTTGTTGGATAAAATGCTTAGCTCTCAAGTCAACACCTTCTGCAGTTCCTGGGAGGGACTACTTTTCAAGGGATAATACCACATAGGGTTGTAATATTCCTTAAGGCTGAACTGTGGGGTGTTTTCTCCCTTTCTTTATATGGAAGATAATTACTTATAGCACTGAGTTGTGATCCATCACCACTAAGCAATATCACATTGGTAAAACAGCCTGTCCTTCCAAACCAGCACTTCTGATTCAACATGTGCATTGGTTTGGTCTGTCTTCATTAAAATTTTCACCCCTACACTTCTCCCCAAAGCTGTTTTTCAAACTCTACTTGGTCATTTAAACAGCTGAAAGACTCTGTTTCACCATATCAGCTCAACTCTGCCCTGCAAGTTCATCCCTCTTCACGATATGTATTTGCTTCAGTCTGCTTCTGTTAATATCCACACTACTTGTGCAACATACTTGCATTAGTCTTCCTCCATGTAAAACAGATGTTCTGCATGACTTTGCAATAGTCTGAATATGTTTTTACCATAGCTTTGAAAAGAACTTCTCTTGTATGCATCCAATTTCTACTATGCACAGCTTACAGTATCATACCAACACATTTTGTCTTGCATAATTTGTAGATTTTGGATATTAGAGCTGCATTCTCTCTTTTCTTAGATGTCTCTCCACATTCCTCCTCCTGGTTCTCAGTACAAATTTATTGAATTACTGCCATCCTTTTTAGCAGAAAAATGGAATCACATACTCAAATTCTGAAAAAAAAGACTGCCTGGTTCCTCTATCCATGTCTTAGATCATAATTACTGTGACGATTTTAGTAACTAACCACAAACGAAAGGTGTTTTCTAATTAAAGAAGCTTAAGGTATTAGCTGTTTCCCCCCTAAGGCAACTACCATATCTGTTCTCTGTCTGCTGAACTGAATGCATTATTTTCCTTAAACTTTCGTGTTAGAAAGACTGTGCCGCTAAGCTTCAATCACACACTTGAAATTTATGTGGCTTTTTGGATTACTGGTACTTTGGGGATTTGGTAGCAACCTTTCTGAACTCAGAACCTGCACAGGTCCTATTATTCCTCTGTGAGTTCTATCCAGAAAATGTGCTTTGTCTTTATCAAGGTCATGTTTCTCTTTAGTAATTTGGGACTGCTTCATGATTAAGGCCAACTGGGAAATAAACTGATGCTTCTTCACGTAGTGTTTGCTTACACCACTCTTCATTGGACATTTTCCCACAACATGTAATCAGGCACCTGTAAAACAATATATTTGTTATTCATTCATAGAATCATGGAATCATTATGGTTGGAAAAGGTCTTCAAGACCAAGTCCAACCGTAAGCCCTTCAACACGATGGCTGCTAAACCACGTCCCTAAATGCCTCATCTACACATTTCTTGAACCACTACCATTTCTTCACCACTCTTTTCCCAATGCACTATGAGATCTCAGCCTTAGTATATGCAGCAAAAAGTTGGGCATGTGTAAGAAGTGGAGAGGTGAACAGCCTAGAAACTCTTTCTACAGATAAAAATGAAAACTCACTACCTGTCAACGCCAAGAACCTTTTGCAGCAAAACAATATTTTCTTTGTGCAAAATTTTCTCTAATCTGGGGTGTGAATGGGAGGAAGTTGCAGGCAGGTTTTAACAAGAGACAAGCAGTGCCTGTGCTTTGAAATTCCTCATGGCAAAGGTTTTCCTCAGCACATCCAGATACTTACCCAAAAGAAAAAGTGGTGGTGCTGTTAGGACTGTCACCTGCAGTTGCTAGTTTACATCCCATGGCAATACATGGGTGCTGCATGGGACAGTGGGAGCCCCAGGCCATCTCCCAGCTCCAAGGATACATTTAGTAGCAAGTCTCTGCAGCAAGCACCTATCATATATTATCATCCCCCCTTTATTTAACTGGAATATGACCTATATTTTTCAACACTTGCTAGTTTCGAACATGCAAGGAAAGATAGATAATTATTACAATCAGTTTTGTAAGAAGTCTTTGCCATTAGAGCTACCTACTTACTTCCACCACCTCTTCCTTACTCTGAACAGAACGCAGGACTAAACAGATCTTCCAATTTACTGCAATATTGTGTTTCAATGTTCACGTCTCCAGTGATTTCAGTGACCTTTCTCTTTTTTTAAAGATCTGACATACTACAACTGCTTGGGTTTTTTGTCACATCTATTCCATCAGGCTGCCTACTTTGAGAGCCATTTTAGTGTTTACATCTAAAGAAACACACCCAAAAGAACCAAAAGACTTACTTTCATCATCTGAATCGAATCCAAAGAGCGTCTGACATTTCTTTTGTGCAAGATGAGCCTCAAGTGCTTCCGAGTTACAGTAGATGGTCAAGCATTTGCCACATCTAAGTCTTTCTGTTGATTTGCTACAAACTTTATCTTGCTCAGAATGAGCATCTACTTTATCAGTCAAAATTTTTCTACGTTTTGGCATGCTAATGTAACGTTCATCAAGATAACTTGGAGGCAACGGTCTAACATAAGGTTTTGTTAAGATGACACCATATGAAGTATTCTCTGTTGTCTGATTTGGTTTAGAAGGTAACTGCGGGGCAGGGGCAGCAGTGTTTTGGGGTGTATCATGGCAATTCTGTAAAACTGGTAACACTGACCCATTTTCTGTCCTTGTTTCATCTGCCACTCTGTCCAAAGTTGTATCTGATGACTTTGATGATGTTTTCTCCAGATTACTGTGCCCATTGACTAGTTGGTCACTAACAACACTACAGTTTTCAGAATTTGGCTGTAACACAGGTGTCTTTTGGTCTATTGAGTTTAAAACTGTAGCACTACTTTCAGATGAGCTTTCATTTCCATTCTGAATTACGTTATTTGTTTTCTTCTCAACACTTTGAATGTAAGTCTTTGGTTCTGTAGAATCCTTCCTTGACTTCCAAGTTGGAATTGGTAAATCTACAGTTTCTGTTTCATTGATAGATGCATCACTTTCTTGGTAGCTACACAGAGGTTCTGAAGAATCATCTGAAGAATCTTTTTCACTTGCATCTTCTGAACCATCTGATGTTTTATTTAAATAATGCTGAGCCTCATGTTCATATAGTAAAGGGAGCTCTTCAAATAGCTCACAACACTCTGCAAAATTGCACTGAGCTTTCAAAACACTATGACTTTTTGTATGTTCTGCCAGCTCGGTTGACAGCTTAAATCTCTGATTACAATTAAAGTGTAAACAAAAGTAAACATTCGGATACACATGTCTCTTCAGGTGGTCTATAAAGTGTTGGGAATCAGCAAATTTCCTCTGACAGAAGCGACATTTTCCTTTATTCCATTTCATTATATGTTGCTGCACCCTTAAATCAGTTGGATGAGCTTTTCTTGCATGTTTATTAAGGAATCGTATCTTTCTAAACACCCTAGCACAGCCATTAGCAGGGCACTTGAAGCTTCCTTCTTCATCCAGCGCATCCACATCCTTCTGAGGGCACAAAGCTCCATTTACTTTATGGAGGACTGCTGACTCTTTACTGGAGCTTTCATCATCTTCTGGCAAGTTTTCCGTATTTAAAGCATCAGGGATGTTATTAAAACAACTGTCACAACTGCTGTTTTCAGTAGCATCATCCTGGTCACTTAGATGATTTTCTACCACGTCGGGTATCTGTTTGGTATTCTCTTCTTCCGTATTAGCACTTGGAACTACTGCAACCACTGGTTCTTTATCTTTAGAACCATCAGAATTCCCATTTTCAAGAGAGACTGAAACCTCAGAACATTCTTGTTCATTAAGGACTGGAGTCTCCTGCCTGTCCTCATGGACTGCAGCAAGATGTTGTCTTTCTATCTTCCTGACATGATTTTTTAAGTGCTTCAGCATAAGTCCTCGTTGTCTGAACTTTCTGCTGCAAAGTACACAGGAAAAACTGCCTTTTTTCTGGTGAGCTTGTGCATGTCTCACAATGTGACCACCAAGGAATTCCTTGTTGCATATCACACAGCGGTGCTTCGGTACAGTATGATCTAATACTTTAGATGCTTCAAGAGCTGCATGGTTCTTCTTGGCATTACCTTTGGATTGGGCTTCAGACAAGTCTTCAGTGTCAAGCTCCCCATTACTTACATCCATTAAGCCAGCATGTTCTTCACTTAAAGCCCTATACTCTCTCATCTTCTCTGTATTCGTAGTAGAGTTTTCCAGTGTACTTTCACTTAAACCAACAAAGGCTTTATCCCCCAATAATGCTAAACAGTTCTGCTTGATCATCAAGAAATTCCAAAACTCAGGATCAAAAAATAGACCTTTTTTTAAAATTGGAAGCAATTCAAAACGTACACGGTTTTGAACTGAACTAGTGCACTCATTGTATTCTTCATCTGCACATTTATACAAATGTTCAACAGTATAGTATGATTCCAGAGTGCGCTCAAGAAAAAAGATTGAAAGTGCACAAATTCTGAGGATCTCCAAGTCATTTGGCAAAAAATGAGCTATCGTTTTATATATGAGACTTTTCATGTTGGGATCTTCACGGAGGTCCAGTTGTAGGGCACATCCACATATCTCAACGCATATCTGAAGACCATCTTCACCAACCTGCAAAAAGGAAAGTACAGTACATAGCATTGCATAATGTTATTTTCCTTATGGGCTTGCAGCAGTCTAAAGCTTGAAAAAACAAGAACAAACAACAACAAAAAACAGACTCGGAAAAAAATAAACTAAATTATATAAACAGAGCTCAAATGTCAACATTCCATATGTCTATATTCAAATCCTTGCAAAATACCCAGATGATCAGAAAATTTCCTGCTAGTTGCAGAAAAACTCTAAAAAATTAACCTCCAAGTCCAAAAATATGCATTTAAAAAAATGCTAAACAAGGCCATAAAATACAGATAAGGAAACACCCACAAATAACATTTGGTTTGCACTGAAGGTTTTGCAGCTGTCAAAGCTAGATATTTAATATGGGCAGTTTCTTGTGGGATGCCTTAGCGCTTATAAAACAAAAACAGCAGCTATTATTATCTGATCGAGCATTATCTTCTGTCTGCCTCCCAATTAACTACACTGCTTCACTATAATTGGACAGTTACTCTAAATTTTGTCCCTGCTCTATTTCACTTAACTTGCATTACAGAAAAATGAAAACTATAAATAGCACCCTGAATTTTCAATGACAACCCTTAAAGAAAACGTAACAACCCACAGCCAAGCACTCTACAACTCCAGACTCCTCTACACCGACAACTTATCTTTCTGATGAGCAGAATTCCCTCTACAGTTTAAGTTTGGGGCTCAAACATGAAACAGGATTGGGAGGAATGGCCATACTGCCCCATCTATCACTGGTTAAAGTACAGTAAGTCACAGGAAAGTTTGTTAACACATCCTGATGATCACTAAATACACATACACATAAAACGCCACATTTAACAGGCTATTAAAGATTACCAGACACAAGTATAACCAAAAGCTAAACTTTCCTAAGACTAATACACCAAATTATTCATGTCACTAGAGTATTTTAGAGTATATACTGAGACTAAAGGCTTGAATAGCAGCAATTGATGCATTTACTTATAAATGTACAGTAGCACCTTTGATGAAACAGATTTATTGATTCACAGAGAAGTCAGTACCCTCCTCAAACACGTAGGGCATAGAATATGAAGAGCTCCGGTTAACCATTCAAAGCAACATTTGCTTTGAAACAAGCAAATGTTGCTTTGCTTGTTTTGCTTTGCAAAGCTGTGTGTGAAGCACTGCAACTTGCACAGGACTGTAGCATGTTAACCACGCATAATTCTTCAAAGCAAATTTGTGTCTTTCAGTTTAGCTTAACTCCTGCTTCCTCTATGTTATAACATGCACTGAAAAAAACAGGCTAAAAATAACAGTGAACTTTCACATTTACTTCATGCATTTATTATCAACTTCTCCACTTATTTATACGGAGGGACATATTCAAACATACTGCAACAGACAGAAAGAACAACTTATGCACAACAGAGCAAGACTGTCCTAACATCGAAGCTCATTCCAGAACACGACAAAACCTCAACTTCAATGTCCTTCCCTACCCTCTCCTTACTCTCCACAAAAAAACAGCCACCATACAATATACCATAATTTCTCTTCAGTTTTACTAGTAACAAAAAGAAGGTAAAAACAACAACAAAAAACAAAACTTACTTCATCCTTAATGACTTTCATGAAAGGGAATATTACTCTGATATTTGTAGCAATTCTTAAAAGCTGGTAGCATTGGTCAACGAATACTTGTTTTGATGGGTTAGATTTAAGCTGCAATTTACTCCAAATGAAGATCAGATCCCTATAAGGGCAGAACAAAATATTTTGATTAGGCTGAGTTTTAAAGAATTCTACTGCTAAACAAGATGCATTCCTACAAGCAATTATTTGTATTTTCTATAACTAAAATCTTATTTTTGTTGTGTGATTATTATCAGTCTAATTAACACCACAACTGTACACAATGTGCACAATGGAAAATGTAACATAAGGATTCAGGGTATCTCCTATCACTAAACCAATTAAATATGCAACTGAATATTAATGACTTAGTTTAGTATCAGAGAATGGCGTAACAAAAACAAATGCTAGAGTCCTTAACACCATGTGCAATAAATGGCAGACTGAAGAAGCAAATGCTGTGTGCACTCCAGAGGCATTTCATGATTAAACTACTTTTACTGCCATGAGGAAGAAAATTCTCTGAATGTGGAAAACCAAAGCACAGTAGAAAACTAGTCTCTAATATGTTCTATCAATAGGAAATATTGATGTCATCTGGTTACATATCCTGTTAGCATTGACCTTTCTAGTCCCAGCAGTTATCAGGAATTATTAGTCCCTACTGCTAAATATTCACATAGCTCTATGAACAAGTAATATTTCTGAGCAATGGAAGGAAGTCTAAGAGAAGAATGGATCGCTTGCTAGTCTTCTGCAGAAGAACACCTTGTACACAGGCAAAGTATTTAGTCTATAAAAGAAAGCTGATGGAAGTCTACAGCCTGGAAAAACAGTTATTTGCTTTTTAACTCAGAGGTGCTGCAAGGTAACTGGACCTTTATTTAAAATAATGTCAAGACTTGACACCACATCAAAAGACTTTACTCAAAAGACAATATGATCAGGATCAGGCTGAAATCCCACTGTAACAAAGCAAGGTAAACAGGGGCCTAGCCAGACTTTAATCTGAAGGTACACCCTTTTTCTTCCAAAAGTCTCCTCCCTCAGAAAACCCAACCCAGTTACTGACAAAGTACTTGGCCTAATCTTCTAAAATCTCTCATCTGCGCCGGGTAGAAATCAGCAATTTTCTTGTGACTAAGCTTATCTAGTCATGTCAATATATGCATGAAGAAAAGTGATAAAACTAACTATGAACACAACACTAAATTCACTTTTAAATTCAGGGCTAATTCACTTTTAATACATAAGGGCTAATTGGGCCAGACAAGATCTTGAATTTTTTTTTTTCTCCTTTTACTCAGAATCCAAGACAACTGAAATCAGAAGAAAGTCTAGGCTGACATAGGCAGACAGTCAAGAAGGGAAGCGCTGCAGCCACTCCACACACAGCCCAGTAGTCCTAGAGGTTTTCTAGAAGTGCAAGCTATTCACTCACTTTTACCAGGTTGGAAATCTTTGGAAGGCTCTTTGCAAACTTTGCAGGGAAGTTTGAAACTAACTAGTATCTCTATCCAGTCATTTAACCTTCATAAAAATTCAATACAATTTTCAGCCTAAAGTACAGAAGAATATTTTTTGCTTAGGATGCTGTTAAATAATACAGCTCATTCAGACTCACTGCATGCTGCTGTTGAGCAGAATAGCAGATAATGCTCCTTCTTTTATTCAGCTTTGTCTCACAGTGCCTCGGAGAAGGCTGTTTCAGTACTAATCCCAGAGAAAACTCAAATTACTTCCTGATGGACTGGCAGCTCAGAGGCTTACCATGTGTTCAGACAAGTGCAAAGGCTGGCACAAGAAAAGTGCAGAAAAGAGAATGGAGAAAACTGAAATCAGAAGGAACAGCTCCATAGTTGGAAGAGCAAACCACCAAACCAGTTTAACCACTCATTCACTGGACCTTAAGTGAAATACTGACGCTCCTCCTTCTCAGGAAGTTTTATGACTGAGAATCATTAGGGGGTTAAAGCATCCTCAAAAATCAGACCTTATTTTAAAAATGTAAATGCTTCAGATTAAAGTTGGTACTTTAATTATCTTTGAAGTCATTTGCACTTGGGACATCTGTGTATCACTAACCACAAAACAGATAATATTTGAGATAATACTGCCAGGGGTAACTTTATATTTGCTAGCGTAGAATAATACTGAATTGTGGTGCTCCACGACTTTCTCCCAACTTCTTTGATAAAATACCTGAGTTTGTACTGAGCCCTGTGCTTCAACTATTAGTGCCAGTTCAAAGGCAATTTATATTGGCAACAATAAGATAGAGAATTAGGTACTTTACCACAGGCAACCAAATATTTCAGCCTGTTAATTGCCCTCCCCTCATTCCAAAATTACCACAATATTGTGTGCTTCCAACAGCAAAATATGAAGATAGTCTGTCCTACCTTGCCTTAGATCTAAAGTTTTTCCAATTATTTCAAAAGAAAAGCCTGACCTTCCTTAAATATAGATAGCAGACTACCAAAATGTACATGGCGAACAATTACCCAATTCAGTAACACTACTTCAAAAAAGATTAATCAAACTTGTGAGAAGAAAAAACATTCCTGATTTAATGACACAAGAACTACTTAAACGGCTAAAATTGTTTAAAGACTGCCTGTCAGAGAAGAAACTATTCTGCTAGGTCTGTTCTATAAACATTTTTCTCATCTTTCTGAAGGGAGATGACCAATACACAGAAGTCATTAATCACATCACAGACTGATTTCCTATCAATACTTTGCACACACATATTTATATATACACACAGTGCTTTTAGAAAGACTAAATACTTTTTTTTTTGTGAGGCAACTATAAAAGAGCTTTCACTTCAGAAAAACAATTTGTATAATTTGAATCTAGGATTTATCCTTCACACCAACAAAAACAGCTTTGGAACAGAGCTGCTCAAAGTCCACCTTTTGCTAAGATAACATGAGAAGCTGTGGCTGCAGTTCAAAGATCTACTTGATACAGGCTACTTCACATGAACAGATAACAAATATCTACTACTTGCAGCTTCTTAATCTTGGTTGGTAGATTTTGAGTTAGCAAGTCTCTGCTAGGTGTGCAAGATCCTCAGTGCTCAACAAGGCCACATGACTTTTGCTGTACCTAACACTGAATGAAACAGGACACAAAACAAAACCCCCTACACTTATTCCAGGAAGGGGATCCTCAAGCTTTGTATTCTGAACAGAGGTTTAAAGATTAAAAAAGTGCTTCTGCATTGAAGAGATAACTAACAGGGCAACAAGTATGTCAGCAATTTCACTGTCTATTCTGCCAGAATACTAGGATAGACATCTTGTTTTTAATAACAGTTTTTAGAATGGATAACACAGAACTTAACCTTGCTGATGACCAGCTGATAAACACTAACAAGCACACTACTACAGCAGAAGGTATAAAACATAAATTTAAAATGCATTCCTTAAAAGACTGAGACCCCGGAGCAGAATTATCCATATAACTGAATTGAAAAAATTCTTGCTAGACAAGAATTCAAGTGATACAGCATTTGGGGAGGAATCAGCAGAGCTTCATTCCAGTCAGAAATTGGTCCTTGGCACTCAGACAACCATGTACCTTTTTAGTTGTGCTTCTTTATTTTGCTCATTATGGGCAGAGTCATGGTCACCTTTTTCTGGGAAGTGTATAGGTGAAAAACACTACAAAATAAGTAGGTATTGCCAATACTCTGTATTTTAAGTTTCATAGCCAAATTTCCAATAGTTTTCATTCAACAAAAACTCAATTGCTCACCTAAAAGCTTTTTTTATTAAAGGAAAAAAAACATTGCATCTGACTTTCATCACTTCTTAATTAAAAGAGAGGGAGGATATCTTACTTTTCAGTTTCCTGAAACTAGGGAACAGGGAAATGCTTCCTAGACTCCATACTAAAGTTAGCTTTATAAGAAAGCAGATCAATAATTTATGTCAAAAAACCCCACCTTTTCCAACTGAGCCTTGTTGCCTCAACTACCTAATTAGACCAATTAAACATACTTTATCAGGCCAGGTATACATTAGTTTAGGTATAGAAGTAATGTCCAAGGAAGCTAATCCTTCTGTTGACATCTTTCAGATCTCAGAATGAAGTTTGCTCTGAGAAGTCTTTATAGAAAACATATTCACCGTAAAATTGTCCAATTAGCCATTTGATTCAGTGTGTACAGAGTCTCATTTAAATCTTTTCTAAAGAGATACCATTTACCTGGTGGCTCTGTTTATGCAGTAATAATTTGCATCATTCGTAGCATATACTCATAAACAAATTCTTTTTCTAGATATTTGTAACATGAAACAGCTTGATTATGAGTACGTAATCTAGCTGGAAGCATATATCTGCAATGTCTAAGATTCTACAGGCAGCTTAATGTTGTTACACTTTGCTATTAATAATTGCTATATTTATAGGCATTTACAGCCTAACGTATCTCAAGACGGTCTTCTCTTACTTCAAAACAGTTAAGCTCTATGTAGGCTCCCACTACCGGATTGCTTAAAAAGGCAAGAGGTATAACAGACATATTAGGAACGTTTAAATGTCACGTTAGAATGTTCTTATCTGCTATTTCAAAGTTCAGGTACATCTCAAAGTTAAATTACTATCTTCTTGGTAGTACGCATTTATAATCTGCTAAGCTGCATCACCAGAAATAAAGTATTTACCATATACAATACATGTCCCCATTTTGGAGCTGTGGGACTAGGAACGATTCACATAGTTGTAAGGCTAAGGTAGTCTTCCCTTCTTTTTCAGTGTTGCAGATGATCTCAATTCCACTCTTGCAATCAGTCCTCAACAAGTGCTATACAATTAAAATAAAATCAACTTAGGTAAATTTGCTAACATGAAATAAAAACCTATCAGACATTGCTATATTAAAAAAGCTACTGAAAAATTTTTAAATTGCCAATAACAGAATTTCCTTTGGTACTTTTGTGTATGTCTATAATTAGACGCTTTGCTATTTTTAGAATAAGAACAATCAGCATGGTTGTCTGAGATTAAACAGTAAGCATACACAAAAGCCTTTTATAATTTTATTTTTTTACAAAGATAACCTGTTTTAAAAACAAAGTTAAGAATAGCACTGTTTTGCAGTAAGTGCTATCAGTGGTAAAAGTAGGATCACATTTAGCAATGGGGGCCATTTTACATGCTGGGCAAAATTAAACCATCTTTGCTCAAGGCTAACAAGACTAAATAACATACAAAACACTAGAGTGATTTAAGTGCTTTCGGTAGTCCCATCATAAAATAGCCGTCATTACATTAAAGTTAAAAAGTGTCAGTGACTAAAGTTACTTAGGGAATATAGCCACAGGCAAGCATGACCAAAATATACATTTAGGTCAACAAGATTTGTACTTACTTACATTTATCTTTCCAAAGCTTAAGTGATCACTGAGTTTACCAATACCTCTCTAGTTTCCTGATTTTATGACACTTTGTGCTACAAAAATTGAGTTCCATATGCTCTCCTTGACAATTCGTATACAGTAAGTATCACTTCATAAAAAAATATACTAACAAACAATACCTCCTGGAATAGCTGATCTTCTAATGGTGACATATAAAGACAGGTGAAAAGAGCTTGATGGAAATACAGATCTTTACTGATATCTGGATGATTTATGCAAGATTTGATAAGAGCCATTGCCTCAGGGATGCGTTCACAGGCAATAAGGTATCTGGCACGCAGTTCAAAGAACAGTGGATTTTCAGAGCTTAAATATTTGTTAACTGTACAGAAAAGAAAGATTTAAAGGTAATTAGAATATGAAGTCCAAACAACAAATATACTTAAATTTAATGTTGTTTTTATAGTTCAATGTCAACAATATATATAAAACAAAAGGCTTTGCCAAAGACGCTATCAAATATTTAAGTAAATACCATCATCAATAATTTGTCTTTATTTGGAAACAGAAATTGTTACTTTTCTTACACCAGTGATCTAATTAATTCAGTATTTTGTTTCTAACAGATCAACGCATGATGCTGCAAGCAATTAGTAAAATAAATACTATTTAGAAGCAAATATGAAAATCTCCATAAATCAGCTCCCATCCTTCCTCAGCACTGGAGTCTGGCTGATTGTCTGAAGCAGAGGATCTACATCACTTCCAACACTATAGCTACAAAAGTTCAAAACAGCTCAGGATACTCCTTACCCACTAGAAGGGAGGCATTTGGAGTGAGAAGTTAACTACAAATCACAAGCTGTTAAGTAGCACTGAATACTCTGATTTTGTTTGGATAAATAGAAAGGACAACTTTCCCCCAGTCGTCCAAAATCCTACTGTACAAACTTCTGAATCTTAAATGCCTAAATACCTTTAAATTCTAGGCCCTGGTTTTGGAAATCTGCTTTTCTGATCTAGCAGTTCTAATAAAGCTAGAAGTTTAATGAGACTGTCCCAGGTGAAAGATAGCTATTCATAAGATACTGAGCAATATTTATGCAATTAAGAAATAAAGAAATATGCAGATGATGACATGCTTTAGTTCCCCAGCTGAAAAAAAAGAAGATATAGATTCTGCCTGCAGTATCTGTAATACCACTCAAAGCTACTAAATTTCAGGAAGATATTTAGGTTTTGAAAGTTATTTGCATCCTGTTAAGTAAATGCACATGCTAAGGTCTTAATGCTAATATGCATTGGACAATATGGCCTGATCTTCTGCATATAATAGCTACTTTAAAACATTATTTTTGGACTATTTCTGTCTTAGTGTGTACAATGCAGCATTGCTTAAGTTTTGCATATGCAAAAAAAAATTCATTTAATGTCAATGAAGGCTAGTAGCAAGCATGTGAGCTTTATATATTAAGCATGTGAGCTTTATATATTAAGCATGTGAGCTTTATATATTAAAAAGAACCTGTATAAAAAAGTAACAGGCAACTAAAACCAACAATTAAAAGAATTCAAATAAAATGGTGTTACTGAAAACCACAATCTGAACAACCAAGTAAAATTTCCTCTGAAATAAAAGGATTGTATACTTTTGACGTAAAAACATACTTTTTTAAAAAAGAAAGGAACCACGGTTTGCAAGACACTCCCTATCCAAACAAGATTTGCCTCTGTGCTGTCTGTATTTTTATGAAGGCTAACAATATTATGTGAAAGTGAAAATAGGGAATATTAATCCAGAGGATACAATATTTTAGATTTTAAAAATGAATGTACCACCAATTCCCCTGTAAGAGAAGTTCTTTTTTCCCCATCACCTACTAGAATTTCCAAATATAAACACAGTAAAGGCTAAAAGAAAAGCTAGCATTTAACAGTGATCATTTAAATGTCAGAAAAAGCAATCATAGAGAACAAAGCTCAAAAGCAAGTCCACCACTATTTTTTTCTGAATTAACATACCTGGAATGATAAACACAATCATCAGCTCTGTAAGCAATCTCTATTCAACAGGTTATAGGATATTCTTATCATTAAATTAGGCCAGACATATTTAGCTCTTGTACCTGCTGAGGTTTAAAAATCAGTACATGTAACTTGACTTTAACATCCTTTTCCATTAAAGGAAGAGGGGGAAAGGTTGTAGTTCAGAATGCTGCTCGACTGACTTGGCACTCCCATTTTTTGCGAGGGATAAACTCTTAGGTGAGCACATCCCCTGTCCCCTCAAACGAGAGCTCCACTTCTAACAGCGTGACTTTCCAGTGAATAGGTCTCCTGTACGCTCCAAAAATGTTTTTAAACAGACTTTAAGTTTCAACTAAGCAACTTGCTGGACTCTACTCGTACAGCACAGCACACATTTTTCCAAAGAGGCATTTAGAGTTGTTCTAATCCTGCAAAGCAGAAGGGAATTTCCAGGTGTAGCAGCACTTAAGACAAACCTGCCACACACTAAAAACACCTTTGGGGAAACAGCATCTACTCTAGTCCCAAGGGAGTGTGCAAATAGTAACAGACATCAAGATCTATTACCAGATACAATGCTAACAGATATCAAGCATCAACTCAGAAACTGATTAACTTGCTTACATTTTCTCCCTTAAGCTCACAGTATATGCATGTATTCTCATTTAAAACCAGAGACTACTTTCCTTTCCAACCTTCTCTAAACATGCCGCAATTCATGTAAAGACTAGCACAAGCTTTGTCTTTACCTAGCCTTCTCTGTGTAATTAATCAAAGATAGGATAATGTAGTTCCTATGGCACACATCATCAACCTGACTTGCACAAGCAATGATTGGTGATTCAACTTTCTTCATTTAAAACTGAATACCTGAAAGAACAATATGGCCAAGTTTTAAAATATACACCAAATACTGTCAGCCAATAGAGCAGCACAGAATATTTGCTCGAGTCAAATTTCACAAGGATCAGATGTTAGAGACCAGAAAAAAAGCTTCCAAAAATATCATCTAAAATAAAATGTTTGTCATCACAGATGAGATGACAAAGGTGTCTGGAAATCTGAAAATAAAAGGAGGAAGAATACCTCAACAGAGAGGAAGGAGATACAGCCTGCAACAAAAGGAAACAGAATGATCATCTAATGACTACAGGTAGTCTCACCGTTACTCTGCCAGGATAGAACTAAGTAAAGAGCCTCAAATTCACAGTACAGAGGCCTCATGATGACTAAGGAAGTTAAAAGTCATTAAGAAAGAGGACCAAACTTAATCCTTGCTGAGGACATGGAGACTGAACAGTTGTATTTACTACTGAATCATAAGTACTTCTTTTTTTCTCTCCCAGGACGTCCTCTCTCTAGTCTTTCTGGATGACAACTCACCTCCCTTTTGAGACCTAGCTTTAGATCATAACCACCAAAACTTTCATTAGATTTAACAGCATGATGAAAAGCAAGATAAGGATGATCTTCATTTTCATTCACGATTTAATACATACTTGACTCAAGTTTGTAACATCTGTATAACACACAGGCAGACTGTTGTTTGAATGTTTACCCCACAAGAGCACCAAAACAGGTGAGAAGGATTCCCCACTTACTCAGTTTATTAAACAACATTCTCTTGTTAAGGAGGTAGCTCATTGAGCTTCTCCGACCTGACAGATCTCTTCCTCCCACTGTAGCATGAACACATTGTCATAAAAGGACAGTAATGAATTTGAATTATGCATTATACAATACTGACTAGAGGACAGAGGATACAAAAGTATTTCCTGTCACTGTCAAGTGGAGATAAATTTAAAGAAGTCCTCTGAGAATATTACTAACCTCTCTATAGTATGAATCATGAGCAAAGAATTATTTACTACAGTTTGAATATGCTATTTTTACTCTTATGAGCTTCCATGAAAAATCAGGTTAGCTTTATTACCATGCTTTACTCTGTTTTACAATGTTTTACTCTGAAGACCTAAACAAAAATTTAAGGGAGCTCTTTCTCCTAGCCACAAATACAGGAATTACACATATAATAATAATAATAATAAATGCCAGGTGCAGTCACAGGCCTCATTCTAAACAGAATAGGAAAATAAAAGCCCCAAAGGCATATATTTACAATTTAAGAAACAAGAAATAAATGAGTTCAGTACTGTGAGACAACCTATACATCAAGACCTCCACTCACCATACTACTACAGTCGACTAACCAGAGTCAAGCTCTTCTGTGTACTTTTCAGGCAGTAAATACCTTGACAAGGTAGCAAGGTCATTTTTTTTTTTTTTTTTTTTAAAAACAATAGCTCAAGAGACTCCTGTATCACAGTAATATTATTGCTATTTTATAAAAGCATATCTCAGCTGCTAGAAAAAAAATACATTTTAAAAAAAGGGACTGGTAGCAATGGGGAAAAAAGTTAATATGCGATGCCATATGACAATACCTGACACTAATATATGGATATATGGAGAACACTAATTTAAAGATATTCTTCAGTACTCAAAAAAAAAAAAAAAAAAAAGAGGTAAATGAAATACCTAATTCCTGTGATACAGGTTTTGCTTTAAGAATTGCTTGTAATACAGGATCTTCCCATGGTCCACCATCTCGGATAATTCGAGTTACTAGTTCCAGGTTCATATTTCTGTATTTATTTAGAAGATTCTGACATTCCTGTGAGCAAAAATAAGTGTAGTAAGTCAGAAAACAGATGTCTAGCAATAACATTAGCCCACACAGGAGACTTTAAAAAAAGAAAACACACATATATCTGTTTCAACAATTCAACATAAGACTTATGTTTATTAGGACTATACAAAGTCCTAAAGCAAAAATTTACATTCTCTAAAAATAGTAGCATGTCAGCGTGGAAGTCAGAATACAAGCGTCCTCTATTGGCAATATGCCGTCTATATGATACAAAGCAAACTCCTTGATTATTGGCATATGCTGAGAGAAAACTTTACCTGTCGCTAGTGCACACCAATTTATGTACACTGACATTTAGAATTGGGATCCAGTGACTGAGCCTAAATTCGACTGCATTTTAAGGGGAGGATATGTGAGTCACCAGGTCTCCTGCAATCACTTTTATCCAAACTGTACATCAAGTAGATCATGCATATCTTTCAGTGCTTGCGTGCTTGCTTAAAATAATCTGGAAGCAGTTTTTATAGATAAAGATATGACAAGATTTCTTTCATTGTTATTTGCTGGCAAAAGAGTCAACATTAATCAACACCAGAATTCTAATCAACACAAAATTAGCTAACCTTTTTTTTTTTTTTTAAATGTTGTTTAATTTTTTTTCCCTCTTTTTTTGTTATTGTTTCTTTTGGGCTACTTAAATTTGTTCTTTCCAAAAGGACTAAAATGACTGTGTAAAAAACACAACTGAAAGATAGCTTCTTATCACATACAGCTTCAGATATCTTTTCTCCTGCAAATTTTTACCTTCAGTTTCTTCTCATCATCTCCTATTATATTCAGATGAGCACATTTGACAATAAAGGCTGGTTAAGTAATTGAAACAATGCTTTTCACTACCACTTAGTTTATAAAACACATTAAGAAATTACTCGTTAAGAAAATCATGTAGAGATATACTTAAAAGGCAAGGCAGTCGAGTTATACTACTAAAGCAGGGAAGCAAGAATAGTACATCTCATTTTTTCCTTAAGTTCTCTGTCTGGAACACACAGAGTTTGAAGAGCACTTGAGACTGCCAAGATGGCCTGTAACACATACGCAAGCTACCATACCTATTCCTAGGGCTGCTAAAAATCACTCCTTGACCCCACTCTTCAGTTAATTCTAATTCTAAGCATATGATTACCATGTCAGTGATACTGACATATACATTGGAAACAACTGTGGCAAGCAGGTATCAACATCAAAACAGAGCAAGCTATTTTTCAAACTACTGTTTTATTATCAGCACTAATAGAAGAAGCAACCCTACTTTTCATTCTCTTTACAAGCTACAAAGCTTTCTTTCTCATGCTGGTGCAAGTATTTATGTTTCCACACAGGGAACCCAATTCAGAAAACTTCCACATTGAAACGCTTATCTGGCAGAAAAAGGTTACATTTCTAAAGCCAGGCTCAGTACTCTGAAACAGCTGAACTTAGCCACACAAAAACTTGCCCTAGGCTAGGCAAGAGTAGAGAAGTTTTAACTCTAGGCTATGCTTGTCTGAAGAGTTCACTGAAATTTAGCTTTAAATTTAAGTTTACAGTTTAAAACAGCAGAGGAAAACTTCAGGTTTCATGCTGTGAACTCACACAAGGCATTGAATGACACTAATCTCTGATTAGATAAAAAAACAGAAAGCTTCCCATTTCTATATGGAAAATACATCTTTAATAGAAAGGCTGGCATTACAAGGAAAGTAAAATGCATTTTACTTAGTCCAGGCAGATTCTGCTATAAATGACAGTGAATGCAAGAGTAAAGGGCTTCAAATACCCTATATACTTTTGTACACAAGTAAACTATCTCCTTTCGCTATAACGGCATTCTTTCATCCAGGTTAAATACTTCAATATTCATTAAAAAATATTAATGTGCTCAAATTATATTAACAAAGTCAAAAAAATATGAAAGTAAGCAACACTACCTGAATTGAACCTAAAATATCTTTCAAAGGATCTTCATAGAACTCATCCTTCCCAAAGAACAGCAGCAATTCAAAAAAACTCCTAAAATAAACAAACAAAAAAATAAGGAATAGCAGCAAGAAATCAACCAAAGTAAAACAAAGAAAGTTATTTCAAAAATAAAAACAATCCCAATTCCATGGCTTGTCATGGCACTAAGAATTAAGTAGAACTTTTACAAGCTCTAGACAGTTGCCCATCCCAACACAAGTTACTAAAATGTTTGGCTAATGCCCAGGCTCTCTGAAATCCTGTTCATTTCATAAGCTTTAGGATCATCCCTTGAACTGGATTTTGGCAATGACGTTTTTCCCCCCTGCTTGAAGAAACTTTTCATTAAGCATGAAATCACAAGCAGAATACATTCAGAGCTATAGCTAAGCTACCCAGTAAGTCAAAATCAACAACATATAATAATTATGCTGAGTTTAACCCACCCACACATTCTTCATAACCTCACGATATCCAGATGCACAGTACCTGCCTCAATACTGTTGTTCCCTATCCCAAAGAGGAGCCTCCCACAAAAAGCTAAAGAATTTGTCATATAGGCAGTAATTTTATAGAAGAGGTCCACTGTAAAATTACTAAAAGTTAAACCATATATAATAATATTCAAAGAACAATAAGTTTGCTTAAATGGAAATTTCCAATAATTCATGTTTTGAGTATGATGAGCAACGTTGACTGACACTCCTACTCCATTTCAGTCTGTCCTGATACAATGTCCATTGAAGTTGCTCTAGGAAGATGGGAGAATTTTAAATGTGCTACTAATTTCACATTTCCCAAGAAAAGTCTGGGGAGATTATTTGCAAAAAGACAAATTTGGTGGAAATACACAAACAACCAACACTCAGCACTTGCGTGGCACTCAAATGAATTGGTAAAAACTTCGCTTTCACCAGAGTCATGTGCAGCAACATGAACTTGTAAATTTCACTTCAAAAGAAGTAGAAGGGAGCAGACAGAACTTAACTATTCAACATCAGACTCTATTCAAGCTGACTGAACTATCCATCCAACTACGGTTTTCTGACTTCCACATTTTCCACCATCTTACAATAATTCTGTGTGCTTTTATTTTTTTTAATTATGATGATGTCATTGACAAACAGCAAAATCAGACAGTTTGTTAAAACTAGCTTTCCAGAGTTGAGGTCAACATTAGGTCTTCACTTTTCAGAAGTACTGCAGATAAAAAAGTCTTTTTTATTTCAATAAGAGGAAGCTTTGTATGGGGAAATAATTATGAAAATAGTGGAAAATTATAATAAATAAAACTAGACTTCATTTAAATTATACTCCATTAAGTTCTTTCTTCGGTAGTGGTAAACTATTTTGAAAACAAATCTAGTAAATTTAAGATATGAATTATGAATTTTGTAATCTTATGTCCAATTACAAGATTTTTCTTTATATGAGGTGCCTGAATTTCAAATAGGGAATAAAAAAATCAGTCCCCAAATAACTACTTATTTTTATGAAAACAGATCATCTCACTTCATGATGAAAAACAGAATTGCGCAGCACATTTGACTCTTGGTAAAGGTCCGTCTTGAGTCATATCATGATTTGGAAAGCTACTAAACTACAACTTCAGTAATAGTAAATTAAGATGAAACTAGTTCTAACAAATGATGCACAGACCTTTTTTTGACTGATTTAGAGTAAGATTTTGACAGAAATGTGCAGTAAACAAGAGTAAACTATTAATTTTTTTTTCCCACCTTCAGTGCACCTGCTTCATGTTCTTATCCAACCAATAAAGCAAGTTATCAAAATATTGAAGTTGCCTAATCACCAGCCTCTGTTCAGTCAGAATTATGGTGGCCAATTCCAGTAGGGCAGCCAGCAGCACCGCACACCCATATTTACATCTATCCTGCTAGGAGGGATGGTGCTTCAACTCTCTTCAGATGAAAATTACAGGCATCAGAAGATTGCCCAAGAACACTAGTATAAAGGCACCATTAAAAAGTAAGCACCCCTGCTCTCAGAAGTTTATCCTCTGCGTACCAAGGAAACCTTTCTTGACTATACCTAAATAAAATATAAACATCTAAATTTCTACCTCAAAAGAAAAAAAAGGATCTGACATTTAAAAGTATTTCTTTTTGTTTTCTGTATTTTTTTTTTCTCTCTAAAAAGTAGTAAATGAAGAGATCATCTGATATAACCGCTAGTCACTCCAGATAATTTGAGCATTCAATTTTTAAACAAAATCTGTATCTGATTCTCTAACAATTGTGTTCAGGAATTCTCCCCACACTCCCCCTCCTCCCTGCCCCCCCACACAGAATAAAGTAAATCTCTTTACTGAAATTTCACCAACCATACTATGTATACACTGATGAGATAAACCCTGGAATTCTGTGCAACTAGCACCAATAGCTCCAGGACTGTAAAAAGCAGCAGGAACTCCAAAGCAACTCAGCTCTGACCAAGTGACAAAGAGAAAAAGGCTAGGAGCACTCAAATACCAAATTATATTCAAGAGCAACGCTCAACAAGCCGTTTAATCTGCTGGGCAAATAAATCCAATTTACTCAGGCAGAACTAGCAATAAAGCTAACTTTCTTTTTTTTTGTCTCCATCTACTGATGAGAAGATAAAATACATTCTATATAGATTAAGGCTCTATACCTCACCAAAAGATTTGATTTTAGATTTTTAGAGCAAGTAAAAACAATTGATTTTTAGTTATCTAGTGATCATTTCACTCAGACATTTTTATACCTCACTTAGGGAGGGGACAACAGTCACCACATCAAGAAAAAATAAAAAAACAACAACCAAGATTACATCAAGATGTATAGTCTAGCACTCTACAGCTCTTAGTCATATTGAACATGATTTCCAGTCAATTAACTATCATTCTCATGAGCATACTGAAGATTCAACATAAAACCCCATTTTTTAATGATTCATTTGTTCAATACTATAATAATCTTATGTATATTTTCATAACTTACTACATCACTAATGATAAAATGGTTAAAAACATGACATAATTTGACTTTGGGTCAAAAGTTGGTCTGCAGATATTTCGAATGATATTTTTCCAGTGAAAAAATCTGTAAGGGAGTGACTTGACATACTACTTTATAGACTTTATTTTGCCAAAAAAGAAAACCCCACAACTTTGTGACACAGTCTTATGATAATTAGCTAGGACATAAGACAATTTAATTTATAGCTGTTCTGTCCTCAGGAGTTTCTACCACTGTGCAAATCGGTTCCTGATAATTAACTTGGTAAAACCACTCTTGTAAAGTTCTGAGATCCTATTGGCACCCTCGAAATACAACATTGACAGCCTATACTGCAAATGAAACATAATAATTAGATATACTTACAGAGCTAGACTACTCAAAACGTATTGTACGTGCTCACATTCAGCTGGGAATGATACACAGGCAGATGTAAAACAACAGAGAGCTGTCTGAAGCACCTGAAGCTGAGGCAAGGGAACCTGACATCTTCCAGCGTAATCTTCAACAACCTAACAAAAACAACAAAAAGAAACCTGTATTACAACAGAAAACAACTCTTTAGTCAAAGATAAGATACAATTAAAACTTTCACTAGCTTGTACTCTTCTCACCTTGGTATCAGGAAAGGAGGACCCAAATATACAGTCACTGCTTGTTATCAGATCAATTAAGTACATTCTGAGTGTAATCATCTCCTGATCCACAGTTGGAAATAGTGAAGCAGTTCCATAAAGGAAAACAAAGGTGAAATACATTTGAACAGGGAAATTATTAAATCCTTGCCTGCTCATCTAGCCGGTCTTGTTCTCGCTAATATATCTATGAACATCTACATTTCTGGTACTGCCTAAGCCCACACTGGGAGGTGTTCAAAGTGAAGACAATCTTACACTCTTGAACAGGTGTCCCCATACTTAAGTCCCCTGAAAGGCCCACTCTAGTTAGGAGAGCAACACATCATTCACACACACACGTATATATACATATATTAAAAAAAAAGAGAGAAAGCACTTAGTTGAGGACAAAGCATAAGTGCCATAGCTGTGAACTGACACAGTTGTTGGCAGAGGTACCCACTAATTCAGAAAGTCTTCATCCTGCACTCCTCCAGCAAGAAGGGGAGGGCTTTGGGTCCGCCCTCCTCCTTCAATCAGCAGCTGATACCTGAGTCACAGGCAGCACTGAGCAGAGATGGTCATTTCTTCCACTTTCGGGCAGATATCTCATCACACTGCACTGTAGTCAGGCTCCTTTCACTCACTCACAGTTCTGGTATTTTTTTCTGTGCAATGGCATAGCTTCCAAAGAAGCAGAAGAACGGCCTGGATACCTCTAGGGCTTCCGACACTGTTCTACTGAGAAAACCTAACTAATCCTGAGAAGCAAGAATGCAACAGGCAGTGAAGCACCATGCCATCAGCCACACTGCAAAGAAAACACTCAAGTACCTTGTAGGATACTGAAACACGTAACTGATGCCAAGAAAGCCCCCCAAAATGCAAAACACAGTTAACTAACAAAGCACAGACTGAACAACAAAAAGAAAAAAGCACAATCAATAACCCCCCCCCCCCCCCCCCCCCAGCTAAATCCTTATCCAGGACTTTTTTGACTTCTTTAAGTTCTGTGAATCCCTCAGATTTGCCTAAACCTCCATTGCAGGCTAAGGGGCCCGTACTGTTGATTCCAAAGCTCGAAGTCCAGCTTTAAGGCTCACTGCAACATGCATGTATGTGCCAATGCCTCATTTCTGAAAGTGCATTTGATGCAGATTACTGCATCAAAATAAAACAATTATGGAGAATCAGTAAGTTTTTCTCCTTACTATCAGCAGCTGAAACCAATTTGTATTTTGAAATAATATTTTGCCTTTTTACCAGATTAGCTTTAATAAATCCTGTTTGAAAATCTATTTGTTTGAATACAGCAAATACCTAATGTAACTAAGAACAGAATTAGCAGCCTTGAATATAAATTCTATTCTACTTAAAGGGAAGAGGAAGCACTGCCTCACATATGTACTGCGAGGTCTTTGCAATGTTTTCAACAAAGTCACCTGCACAGGAAATCACAAACACCTTAAGAGAAACTAAGCAATGTCCTTCTAGTGGTTTTAGCTTCTAAATGGTTAAAAACAAAGGTAGCAACAAGCCATCAGTTCCCACTGAGATGTTCTACAACACTTTGTGCTGACAGCCATAGTACAGGTATGGTTATAAATGACAATGATGCAATGCTCTGTGACACTGTTTTATTCCTAGTAGCATAAAGCACTAACCGTAAAGAAATGCAAAAGGGGGTTACTGCACTGAATGAAGTTCAGTGCAGATATAAATGTACAGCAATACTCAGGGAATAAACAATCAGAACATTTACTATGGAAGCCTTCAAATTGTCAATTACCACCTAACAGCAAGTGTAGTTTCGGCAGATGTTCTCATGAGACGGTCACCTAAGTGCTTTCCAGCACTGGACAAGTAAGCAAGACAAATGTTAGGAGAGGTTAAGCACACCCCTGTGTCTTTAAAATTATTCTGGTGCCTACCCACCTCTATATTCAAAAGGGATAGAGAAAGACTGGAAAAGCTTTAAAGGCAGCGAATGCTAAGTAATGCTTTGCATAAGCATCAGTGAATCAAACTAGGTCACTTGAGCTTATAAAGAAGGGACAAGTCTGGGGAGGGAGAGAGTGGGGGAGCATCTAGGCATGCGGCAAGCAGTATCAAAATAAATTACAGGAGGTAGTTTTCCGTATTAACCTATGGGGCTCCCTACTATAGGGAGGTTACAGGTGTTGAAACTTTACAAGGGCTGAAAGAGAGACTGAATGAGTTTAAAAACATTCATAGAAAGTTACTTACAGTAAATCAGCTGAACTGAAGCTGCTAAGAGGAGAAATTTACTCTATTTGCCTACTCTGTTCTTTTGAAAGCATTTATGACCTTCTCAGAAGATTCTGCTTCCCATGTCTGTGTACTGTATTGCTTCTGCAACTAATGAGCCCCTAAAAGCAATATAAGGAAGGGAAGACTCATACTAAGGACCAAGTTAGCCACAGTCTCTGAAAAGTAGAAGGCTTCTGCTCAAATCTTAGCAAAAGAAGCATAGTCCTACTGTTTGCTCTTGCTGCACCAGCAGCACTCCTCTGAACCCAAGGCAAGCTAGGGCAGAGGACAGTCTCCTCTCCCAAAATCCAATGTCACTAGCTGCATCAGCTGCCCAAACTGGCCACACCCCCTTTTCAGAGAAGCATGAAGAGCAGCACAGGAAGGAAGACATCAGGACACCAGCACTCCACAGGTTTGAGTTGGAAGCTAACTGTCCAAAATTCACCTCCTCCTGCTCCTCACCGCACACACGCACACTTGGAGAACAGTCCCAATGTCTTACTTTGGAGTTCTGGTATCTGAAACCAGACATTCATTCATCAAGGCCCCATATTTACCTGAAATGGGTAATCTCCACCAGACTTGAAATAGGGGTCAATAAAACACAGTAAAAAAAAAACCCACTATAGTGCATATACTCTCTTTGGAAGGAAGAAGATAAATTTGTTTTTACAATTACATGCACACTTCAATATGCACTTTTAAACCATCTCACCCAGTAGCTATTTCTATAATGCAAGCACCTTTTTTTATTCAAAAATGGCATTGAACTTGCCATACTTTTGATATTTATTAGCTGTCAGAGTGGTATGCAATATTAAAAGACACAGAATTAACTGCAGAGAATTAACATGCAATATTACAAAACAGAGAAAACTCAGAATATGCCAAGGCTTATAATTAAAAAAAATGAAAACATCAATTTTTCATTAGTATTTTTAAAGGAAAACAAAGACAACTATGGAACATACGTATGCTCCCCTTCATGAGTACTGTAGCCTTCCCAGAGCACTCCATAAAATCAAATAGATTCCTTTAAGTCCTGGATGCTTTTTTTTTTTGCTGTTGCTGCTGTTAAACGTGTAGGCTATTTTTATCAGCACTACAAGTAAAATAACTTAAAAATGATGAAATTAAGCATACAACTGAAGAAGCATCGAACACCACGAAAACAAACTGGCAGGCTCTCTGCCAGATCTTACAGAAAGCCAGTAGGAGGAAACATTTTCACAATTTTATTCTGCAACAACTCCCTTCAAGAATTCAATTGGGCAGAATATTCTTTTAAATTCTTCAGGCTTGTTCCCTGTTTCCACCATTTATCCATTACCTCCTCTTTACCTTCTAAGTTACCACCATTTGCACACTGTGTCCTTTTGTCATTCCTATCTTACTCAGTGAAGATAAGGATTACTGAAGCCTCCTTTCTTTTTTCCCCCTCAAACTATTCAATTCAACTCCACCTTGTTCTTATCTCAGTACACTGCTACCCCTTCTTTAGTATGTTTGATTAACTTAGAGGAAAATGTAGACATGATTCAAACTAGTCCCATTAAGGGCAAAAAGTGATCAGTCTATTAACAAAAAGTTTCCCACTATGTTTCTCACATTTAAGCACCTAAACCTCAAAACAACAATGAAGTAATTAAAGACCTGAACAAAACAAAACACCCTTGCCTCTCAGGTGTACCAATCACTTAAATCATACTGTTGCAACTAATTGTAGACTATTCTCAAATATGCAAGACAAAAGTGTTATGCAGTGTTAGGTCTGAGGTTGCTGCATTTTTTTTTAAATCAAAACACAAAACAAACAAACAAAAAAAACAAATCAGATTTAAAGCTTTGTCAAGTCTAGGATTTAAATGAAGCTACTTCCATAACTTTTGTAAGATTTAACTGTAAAGCAAGTCATCATACAATAAAAACTGCAAATCTCTGCGAATGCTGCTACTTATATAGTTATTAAACAAGTACAGAGTAAAACAATATTACTGTACACAGAATAAAACCTATTGAAAATATGATTAAAGTTTCATGGGAAGGGCAAAAAAAGAGCAGGGAGTAGGACCTAAAGAAATGAGTTGCCTAGAAATTAGAAATCATAATAATTAAAAGCAAGACCTAACACGGTTGTCTGTCCAGCAGAAGTATCAAGGCAGCTTGGATACTTCTAGAAATTCAGCTCTAGAAAAGCATGAAAAACAGAAACTTCTGGGAAAATATATATAATCAAGCCTTTTTACTGCCTTTTTATCTTACTTTTGTATATGCAGTATTTTGTTCTGTTTCCACATGCAATCAAGCTAACTGCTTTTTTACTAAAAAAAAAAAGAAAAAAAAAATAGTTAACCAAATAAATGGCAGAAAAGACCCTAGGCTCCTAAGGCAACATAAATCCATTACTTAATAGATGCATCATCTAAAGTCACTTAACTGAAAAATGGATGTAGGCAATAGCTCTCCTATTTTTGCAGTTCACATGCAAATATTACATAAGGGGTAACCAAACATCATCATATTTCTGGGAAAAAGAAGAAAAAAAATCACCCATCACCCAGCAACAGTATGACACATCCTATAAGACAAGTTTCTGCCACAGCTCTACCCTTACAAGTGCTTTCCCCCTCCCCCGTCTCCAGTATCTGAAGTCAGACTTATTTCCTCTACTGGCTTGACGTACAAGCAAGCACATCTTATGTATATAAGACACTGTCTGATATACATATCCCATTTAGCTACCCAAAGAGCTCATTTTCATACATATTTACATTTTATGGATGAGACAGTAGACTGCATTATATTCACAAATGAATACACATGCTCAGATCACAGTAGGTATCAGTAAAAGCAAATTTAAATTTCAAGTAAACAAGCTATAATACTTGTTTCCCTCACCTGAATAATTGCTAACAGAAAGGTCTTTAATTTGATTTTTTGTTATCTAACAATAACTGTTTGTCCTGAACTATACAGCTTATTCAGCAAGCCTGCCTTTTCTAACTTGAAAGCACCTGAGTAACAAGCAGTTTTTACATGCAGTCAAAGATAGGCAATGATAGAGGCATCATTCAGCAGAGACCCCACTTTTGAGGTACAAAAAATCTGTAGTATTAAAAGTTCAAGGGATCTTGGCACATATTTTTGTACGTAAAACTCAAAAAACTTCTCTTTATAAAAAGTTAAATATTAAGAAAGGGCATTATCAATGCTGAAGTAGCAATACAAACAAGAAGTTTGAGAGTATACTCATTATAAAAAGTTGCAAAGAAGTGGAAGGAGCAAAGGAATATGGAATGAAGGTGGGTAAAAAAAAAAAACCATCTAATAGTATTCAGCTCTATTCCTTTACAGAATAACCAGTATTAGTACATACAGTATTTCCCTCCCCATGTAACAGGACTAGTACAGAGGGGTAGGTACAAGCAAGGCAGCTACTTGGCAGCAACATCAGTAAAGGGGTGAGCCAATGATAGTTTGCTAGGTCTGATGCCAAGATACCATGTGAAAGACACCTACCACTTAGGCAACCTCTGCAACTTTCTGTATCAAGTGCTGCTAAGTATATAGCACTACTCCAAGCTTTGCAAATTTCACAGTGCACAAAAAACATGGCACTGAGCTCTTCAAAGAAACTTTTGCTACAAAAGCATTTCCTTCCCAAGCTTTTGTTGGAGAAAAAAAAAAAAAAAAAAAAAAAAAAAAAAAAAAACCTATCCTTATGGAAAGGAAAAAGGCAAAAAAAACAAACAAACAACAAAAATGAGCATCTTTCACTTCTCTGCTATCACCATTATTCCCACCTCTGATTTGTGCAAGGCTAATCCATCTGCTGTATCAGGACAGCGCTTCTCCTTGTTCACTAGCAATCGGCATTACTTTTCTGACCCAAAAAAACAGTATCCCTATCAGCATCTCACAAACCTTTACGGTGAAAAGCAGCAAATTCCCTACTACCATCTGAGGGGATAAGGGGAAGAGGGAAAAAAAAGGAGAAATCATGAGGCATATGATTAAAATACCCCAAAACTCTTTTTTTCTCCTTTTTCCAAATGGGAAATGAAGAGACTTAGTATTTATGGCAGGGAGATAATTTCTCTGCATAAAGTTAAAACAGGCACAAAAGTTAAGGAGAATAGACATACATGAGTTGAATATGTGAATAAGAATACAGTCTTTATGATGTTAATGGTAAAAACAGCACACCAATCTCTTCAATCTATTAGTCTGCAAATAAAGAGCTTGCTAATCAACTGCTGCTATCGTGAATCACCAACTCCTTGCCCCAAAAAACATACAGAAAATAGACATGTTATGTACAAATACCGCAGGTTGGTTTTGCATTACAGTGGCTTAGAAAGTTTCCCATGAAGTGAGAAAGAGCTCCACCACCCATTACACTATTTCTTGCAGACATATAATCATTAACAGAACTCAGTGCACAAATCTGCATTAAGTTTAGGAGTAAACATGATTTGGTGCCTACCCCTAGTAATCTCTAGGATCTTCTTTTTCAAAATATTCTTCAGAACAAGTTTAATCTCTAGCACCACAGTACTAAATCAGAGATAAAGTGCTAACTGATAGTAAATTGAATAAGCCCATTTTCACTACTCAGGCAAAGAAAGACTCGGTAAGTATGGAATATAATGAAAGGTTATTTTTTAATTTGTTTCAAAGAGCTATTGATTCATAGATATTAAGATAAATTTAGTTATTACATCTTGAGATTTGCTTTAAAAGCTTTCTCATAACTATGAACATTAGATATTTTCAAAAACATAACTAAAAATCTTTCACATAAGAGAAACTGTGATTTCAATGATGCTTCTCAATTTCTAAGCCATTATTAAAAGTGTATAGAGTATATTCATTCAAGCAGTTACACAAGCACCTTAGAACATCACAAACTATTGCAAGAGAACACAGTTGGTCCAAAATTACCAATTCTATCTTCCAAGGGAGAATTAAGCTTCCAGAAATTTAAGAGGTGACATTCTGCTACTGACACTCATGAGAGCAAATTTTTTGCAGCTAAACTTCAAAATGATGCATAGAGACCAAACAAGTCTCAAAACAGGCATAAGGTGAAGTAGTTTCTCCAATCCTCCCCCCACATACACCTTTTTATACAAACTGCTAGGTAAGCATGACTTGAAGCTCAGGGTGAGAATCAGAATTAAACATTTTCAAATCTAAGCATCAAATGAAGACTGTGAAAAATAAGCCCAGGATTAGAAGTGTAAAAATCCAAGGTTGCGTATTTTTCAAATTTTGTCCTAACAAACCAAGTGAGACACCTAAGCAACGACAGACAGATAACTATGCCATATATAGATAGCTTTCTGTTCAATCCTATAAATCCAGAAAACCCTTTCTACTAGGTTATTAAATTTATATTCTTAGCTTTTAGATTCCTTCTTGTTTTTTTTTAAGCAGTCACTCAAGATATCACAAATTAGTTTGGGCAAATAGGAAATCAGATTTCACAGGCAGCTCCTATCAGCAAGATTAGGCTGTAAACTGATGCTGCAGTAAGAGGAGATCAACTAAAGTTTAGCCTTCACAGTATTACTTTGCTACTTTAGATCAGAATCACCTTGTGTTTATTTTTGTCAGCACTGAACAACATAAAAATAACATCTAGTACAGTTATGCAGCCATGTGGTCAGCTATAGAAGTGCTCAGTGCAACTCTGGTGTAAAGTTTTATATGAATTAACACCTTCCAAGCACCTCTTAACCCAGCTGATATCAAGCCTTATGAAAACGTCAAAGACATTTACCTTTTTAGCCAGGTACTATGCATAAAGTAACATTAAGTACTACAAAAATATTATAAGCTTATGAGAAAAGATTCTGAAGAGAAGCTGACTGATAAAACTGTACACACTAGTACAATGCAGTGACCTAAGTCATATCCATTTCCAGCTCACTGCTAACATTTGTTTTCAAATTAAATAACTTTGAAGTTCTTTCTTCTGATTTTAAAAGCATTCTCTCCACCCTTTTAGCAAAAAAGGCAAGCATCCACACTATTTCCTCTAGCCTCCATTATTTTTCTTTCACTCGCAGAGCAATCTTCCAAATGCTGTAGCCATCGTGGCAGGGGAGCGGTTGCTGAAAACAAACTCAGTGAAAGATTTCAAAATCTGCATGGAACACAACAAGTTAGGTCTTGTGGAGCTTTCCCAAATGCACAGTGTCTGCTATTTTCTACATTTTCAATCTCTTTAAACCCTCAAAGCAGTCACAGACACATTCTTTTGCTTGCCAAAGTAGAAAATAGCTGGCTTACTTTTCAAAGTTCAAGTGGTTTCAATAAACATTGACCTCTACAAAAGGAAGGAACATAAAGTCAGAAATTCTAGAAAGTAACAGAAATAGCTGAAGTGATCACAATAACTTTATAAAAGTAATATTGTACTGACCATTGATGAGATGCACAGATTATTTGTTTTCTCATTTTCAAACTGCCCGGCATCCATCACACCCACATCTTAATTTTTGTTCTCCCTAAATTATCAATTTCGAGTAACAGTCTAACAAAACTTCACTTTTGTTACACTTTCCTTTGGAAGATTCAGATTGTAATGACACTGTATGACCATGCATATCTACAAAATAAAAAGGGAGCCCCAAAAGCAGATACAGTTGCACACTATGCTTTAATCTTGTATCATTAAATTGTTATTACTCACATATTTAACCTGCAACACTAAAGGCCTCAGACTACTGAACCTATCTGGTCACAGTGATGCTTTAACTTTTTAACGCATTTCAGCAAGGAGAGACATGTGCAAACCAACACTTCCAAGGCCTACAATAGTGTTTTAGCTTTTAAGATCAATCAGAAAGTCTTAGCTTCTATCTATAGTAAATGGTGCTAAAAAGCCTGAAAAGGCTCTACACTTCATTTTTGCTGCAGCTTTGATAAATGTGGTTGCGCACACACTTGAGACAGTTGCATAACTGTAAGCAATCTTAATACTCTATTCAGCTGACATCAAACTTCATTATTACCAATTAAATAAAGGGGGGAAATGGTAAAATTTGCTTATTCTGAAAAACAGACATGCTTCTCCCACATAGCTCAGCCTCCTAGTATGATCTCTAAGCAACTACCTCTACAACTACTGTTCAACTTTTGACAAGAGAACAGAAACATGAAAGGCAAAACTGGGACAGTTGCAAGTGCCAAACCACCATGAAGTCAAGCAAAATTGTTTTATCAGCACGGGGTGGAATGAGATGGAGAGGCACGATGCTCAAAACAGCCAAACATGACCTTCAGAAGATCTGCGTATAAAAGTGCTCTAAACTAGAACCAAAGTGAAAGCTTCTAATGAAAACAAATGCCTACCCGAAAAAAATGATACAATATTTAAAAGAGAAGAGTTGTTTTCTAACAAGTGTTAAGGAGATGACCTGAATTGCATGTAAACTTATCACACTACCTAAACAAGAAATACAAATACGGTTCTCCACTTTTACTGGATAGACTGAGGGCCTGTCAGCCCTCCTGGTGCATAGACACATTTATAATTCTATAACCATGAATCTGAGGGCAGCTGATGGAGCACGCACAGCTTAATTTTGGTGTCAAACTTTAGAAGGTCACACAGCTAACAGCCTTTTATGCCAGTACACTCCACTGGTTGAGATGTTCTAGTTGCATGGTTAAATCATTAGAACAATCCATTATTTAAGAGGATGTTTAAACACCAAACAATACCAACACACCAAAGACTACAGCTTGAGTGAGCACATGATTTTGGAACTGCTGTCCAACTGGCCAAATTAACTTACCTCCATAAAAAAAAAAAAAGTTTCTGGACTCAAAATGTTGTTAAGCGTATTAATTTACTTTCTTCAGGATAATTTAAACCACACATTGTTTAAAATAGAAGAGAAATAGCTCTTTATATGCTCAGAGAACTGACTGCCCATGTGGAGAGTTCATAAATTAGAAGCAGGCCAAAGTAGGGGAGAGGGCTTGGCAATCTTTCTCCACAAAAGAAACCGCAAGGGAAGCCAAGGGTAAACAACTGAGGTATTCTACTTGTAATAAGTGTGATGCATGTATTTCATAGAAACTTTCCTTCTTGTCACCTCTTATTCCACACCAATTCCTAGTTTTGTGTGGAAAGCTATCACCCTGCCTGCACTTCCTCGTTACAGCACTGAACTCGGTGCACACTATGTACTGCCAGAAACATTTAAGATAAAACTCTCATACTTCACATACAGCAGCCTACCTTTCCAACCTGTGGACTTTGTAAAGCACACCTATGATTTCCTGTGCTTACAATCTACTTGGCACTAACAAACACACCGACGTTGCTTTTCACTGGCTTCACAGGTCTTGTTTCTCTCATCTATGAGGTAATCTTTCAGCTTGTAACAAAATCTTAACAGAACAGAGAAGCATCAACAAAACCAAAACGCAGGCAGCAGACTTACCGAGCAGCAATTTTAATCCCACATTGCAGTAAATACCGCAGAGATGTTTCACTGGGTATTAAAAGTCAACGAAAAACGAAGGATCGTACAGAGATCTTTATTCAAAAGGGCGAAAGTAAGCGCGGGGGCTAAGAGGGCAACGAAGTTCACGAAAAAGGAGCAGCTCCCAGCACAAACACCGAACGAGGCGGCACGGCGGGCGCGTGCTTGCTCAGCACCTGCCCGCGCAGGGCGCCGCGCGGGACAGGCCCGCAGAGCGCCGCAAGGCCGCGGGGCGCCCCCGCCCGCAGCGC
>VWPW01010718.1:1008620-1031350 GCA_013389825.1 Crypturellus undulatus
AAAAAAAAAAAAAAAAAAAAGGAAAGAGCTTGCATAGAGATGAAGTAGCTGATCTCTCCACAAGCAGAGATACACACGAGACATGAGCGTGGGCAACAGGGACCCACGCACTACTGCAGCCTGCGCCGTCCACAGCAAAAGGCAAGGAAGCGCATGGGAGAGCCCGTGTGCACAGACTGAACTATTGCTCTACTTCTTGAAGAGAGTAAAGCTTCCTTATGTGGTGCTATGAGGGTAACTTTCAGCAGACTTACTAGAGCCCAACATCTGAGTGCTGTATCTCTCCATGCAAGTAGGAGCAGATATCTAACAACCTGGAAATAGGGAGGAGGAGAAAAAAAAATAATAAAAAAAAAGCAGAACACAACCTTGTCTCTTCAGAAGAAGCAGACTGAGACGGCACTAGAGAAAGAACATGACAAAGGTGTTTCCTTCACTTGCATTCAGTGAAGCAGACAAGGCAAACGGCACTGAATGAGAAGGGTTTCTATCAAGAGCAGTCTTCAGATGTTTAAGACTGTGTAAGTTTTACTGCATACTTTCGGGACCACTTCCAATACATACCAACATAACAACTAGCCAAGCTCTGTACTGCATCGGATTCTCATTTCTTCAAATATTGTGTACCTAAGAGGATTCAGCTGAGGTTCGATTAGTGCACTGCAAACAAGTTACTGCAGATGCTGGAAGTCAGTGCCCTCTAGTGACATTTTTCCTGACATATTCAAATGATCTTTCACCTTGAAAGAAGTCTTATAAGCCCCTGCCTCTAGCATTAGGACTCTACTTGATTTCACCTCTTAGGCAAGTATTATTTAAATATAAAATAACTATTTTTGAAACATACCTTTACAACATAGCTGTTTTAGTGTTTTCGTGGCCCACACTCAGGGACTGACCTTTTCTGCTCCTCTTCCCTCAGAATTAGGATAAACTCCCACAATGTTACCCACAAGGTATCCAACCAGAAAGCCAGTCTCAAAGCTTCTAACCACAGACAAAGCTTCAGTTAGTAACAAAATATTTAGTCCAAAGCAGCTACTAGCTCTTCCTTCTCCTTGCTCAAACAAACATCTCACCCTTATACTTCTTTTGGAAAGTTGAGGAAGACCCTCAAACATTATAAATGAAAACAGGACAGAAACAAACCAATTAAAACAGCAAAAACATCCAAAAAGGAAAACACTTTTCAAAAAGCTTAAGAAAATTGTCAAGGCTTTTTAAATAAGATTAAAATTATTATTTTTTAAGCTGCATTAAGGGTAGATACCAAACACATGTCCATTTAAGAATGATTGTTTTAACTAATTGTTTGCTCCCTAGTTAAAATTTAACTTTTCTAATAAAGAAACAAGAATCACCTGCCAAAATTATATGTCTAGCATAAATTTGGATTAACACAAGCCACACCGTCAGAAAACATAATCGCCAATTTTATTACCTAAGTTTGCCACTAGGTGTCTTCACTATACAGAAATGTGTTCTACAGTAGTCATTTCTTTTTTCTTTTTTCTCCTCCCTTTTAATCATGTGTGGGCTGTGTGTGTAATTCTGCTCAAGAAGTTTTCTTTCATAACGGCTGCACTGTGATATTGTTTCTGGAGCCATTCCATAATTTCTCGTGCACATTAATACACGATTCTGCTGATCCCTGTGGACCGAGCTAGGTACTTACAGCCATGAAATTTTGACAAACCATATGATTATTTTCTCTGAAAGATGACTTTGAAAAAAAAACTCACTAATTTAGGTCTTCATTAAAGCATGTATAGAAGCCAGCACATACATAACATAGAGTTTCATAACTGCATTTTGCTTCCCTGCTTTCTCTTTGTGATTATTGTATTTGCATTATAAGTAGTGAAAGTGACTGTATAAAAGCTCTTATTCAGCCTTTGCTTGTTTCCAACTTTATGAGAGGTAGAATTTGGGGGAAGATAGAGCTAAACGGCTCTGATGCTTTAGATATATTTAGATGTTTCAGAAAGATATAGAGGAAAAAGCATCCTGGTCATGCTGTCAAAAGAGCCCACAAAACTCAAACCAGATTACTTAGTATTTCCATAACATATGTCCAAAATTTGGAAATAGGGAAAACAATAATGCCTCATACTCTACATTACTGTAAATTAATCTAATGCAAATTAAAAGTATTCAGACAGATGAGTTTCTGACATTTCACTAAGCAGTACTTCTGAACAGCTGATTTATTCAACTTCAAGAATAGCTTCATATGTTTTTTAAATATTATTTGAAACTGAGACTGAATTAAAGTAAGGCAAAAGAAATGGGAAAAAATATAAAACAGTCTTGTGAAATCTACTGATATACTGCTGCTTGTAAACTGAAATCTCAGGTGGAGGTGTACCTTTAAAAAAGGTGATTCTGCAGCTGTGCTTGTTGCCCTGTGAAGGGAGCCCGTGAAAGACGTATTCCCTCGAATTGCAAAGCAGTTCCGAGATGTTGCGAGATTATTTGAGTGGTTCATGTTTCGACCACACAAAACGACTGACTACCGAGTAACTCATCAGACTCTCTGTTGCTTCTCCACCCCTTTCTGTGCCTTCTTGACTGGAGGAACTAGAGAAGGGAATCCGCTCAGACTTGCACCCTGGGTAAACCTAACAGGATGTAAGAGGCCATCTGAGCCGCACTTCTTAAACCTACAGGAACCCCTCCTATCTCTACCATGCCCTGCAAATGAAGGGTCCTCCAGTCATGCTTCTGAAAAGGATTATACTGCACGTCCTTCTAGTAATGCTGGCTCAGAGCAGATATCAAGCTTACGGTAAGATGCAGTTTTGCAGCCTGTCTTTAGTTACCTAATATTGTGGGGGGGGCAGGGAGGGAAATTAAAATGCAAGCCAAAGCAATGCTTAAGCATACTTTGGAGATAAATTATTCTCATATTAGGGACTCCTATGTTGATTAAAGCTGATGATAAAGTGAATAATTGAAAAATACTAAGTTACTATCTAGACCAAAACTCTGATGCTTAGGGACCAAATGCCTCTGACTCTGTGGCCAAAGGCTTTGCATGATGGAGTTTTCAAACTTCTGCATGAAATCCAGGAATTCTGCTAGCCCTGAAGTGGGTCCAGTCCACAATCCAAGCGTCCTTACCGGATGGTTAAGTGTCCTTTCAATCATCACATTTAACACAGTCTGAGTTTCATCCCACTTTCAACTTTGAAAGGCCATAGTTTTTAAACAGAGAGGTTTTCCTAGCTCAGACTGAAATGATTCCTACACCGTACCCAACTCCTCGTATTATTTTGATTGAAAGATTATTTTGATTTGAGCTCTTCCATGCTATTCTCATACAAGATTCATAAATCTTAAAAGGAAGGAGGTCATACAGAAAGCATGATAGCTACCGGGACGGATGTGCTTGTCTGCTCTTGAAAACGGAGAGAGTCACGAAGATTTTAAGACTATACTTGAATCCCCAACAACTTAACGCATTTTCTGCTGTATTTTTTTGTACAATAATCTGAATAGAAACCTTCAGGAATTTTCCAGCTGTGCTAAAAGCGGTGTTAGTGCTTCATTATGTTCACAGACAGGTGGAAAAATAAGATTCAAAACTGACTGTAGTCATTTTTCATGACTGACATTTTATACATCAGCCATCACGTACCTTAGGGATATCATGCATATTCCTTGTTCCCCTTCAGAGGGAGAGAAAGAATAAAAAAGTAAAGACAGACCCTTAAAATAAATAAATAAAATGACTCTAAAGTTTCAAATGGAAAGTCTTAGGTGTCTTTTTTTGTTGTTGCTTTTCATTTGTTTTTAAGAATTCTTAGATGACCAGATGTGAATGATACACCTTTTACAATTTAAGAATCACAAAGTTCAATTTTTGCTATTAGTTTTCCACCAGTGAGCTGGAACAGACGAACATAAATCCATCTGCATTAGCCTTATTCTATTTGTTTATGAATATTTTTTTTCCATAGCATAAAACAGTGAGATAAACTAAAAAGAAAAAAAAAGAAACAAGAATTGTCATGGGTATGTCAATTCCCTACTGCCTACATTCTGGAATACAAGCTTCCATTTGAAACATTACCCCAGCAAAGCACGTTACAGAAAATTATCCCACCCTTTGGGAATCATGGGAATAGACAAGCTGCAACTGCAGCCTATTGAGGAAGTGGCTCAATTTATTTAAAAGAAAACTTGCTTTTAGGCAGTTCAAATCTTACTGAGGATTGTAAGTTAGAAGCCACTATACAAACTTCTACTCTCTTGAAAGCTTCACAGAAATCCTTATCATGACTACCTATATTTAATGTATTAAAAACTTGCATTTTGATATATCATCTAGAAGAAAGCCCTGCTTCCAGGCCTCAGTTTCCAAGAGTGTTCCAGAAAGCATTATCATATTCATGATTAGAATACAGTTGTCAGACACCTCTAACAGTGATTTCTCCTACACTACGGTGGGCAACAGGCAGGAAAAATTAAGATACATCATCACAGAAAAAGTATATCAGACCACATTCAAGCTCAGATGGCAGTAGAAGTTTGTGATATATGGCCATCTCTCTAATGGCCACCAAAAGCAGAACATAAAGTTCTCTTTCATCATGCATGTTGCATTGTCATGTTAAAAGAAAATATTCCTCTGACCATCTAGGACAGTATAGTTTTTGCTGGAATTTAAACTCCAAATCTTCAACTCTGACTTCTGTTACTACTGCTAAAGAATCCTTACAGGAAACACACGAAAGACAGTTTAAAATTTCCCTTTAGCAGTTGCATTCTGTATAAAGAAAATTCCAAATCTTATATTAAATGACTTTTTCTAGTGCTTTTTATTCACTTAAGACTTTTTGCCAAGTTGGGTGCGATGCAGGAGAGGGGAAAAGTTCACAACACGTTCATTATGAATTTCAGCACTAAACTAATATGAAAAATGGAGTAGATTATAGAAAAAGCTTTCCTCTATCCCCAACTTTTAACTTTGACTAATCCCAAACTCTCAGTTTTGAAGAAGAATGCCACAGAGGATTTATGTGTGAGGGCTATTAACGGTGGGCTGCTAAACACTTTCACCTGTATCAGCAGCTGGAAACCAAGACTAGAAGTCATCAGCGAATGGCTCCTTGCCAAGGAGACTTCTATCTGAAGGAGCTCCTGAGCTATGTAGGAGGACCTCGGTGCCCAGACATCACAGGCAGGCAGTGATAACTCTGGGCTAGGCAGTAAGTGCAGGGAAAGCTTTCCCACATGCAGGTCCCAAAACTCAATGATATACATTAGGAGTAACCTTTTTGGAGAGGGTGAGGGACCTTGGACTCAGGCTCACGAGACAGCGGGGAATTCATTTTGCTTTGGTAACTGCATATTATTTAACTAAACCAGATTACACCAGAACTATACTCTTAAAGTGAATAATCACCCAAGATACAGGAACAAACCTGAAGCACATGTTGGCACGGGTACTTGCAGGGGGAAAAATACTACTTATGGTCTCCTGGCAAATTAGCATATTTTATTCCAACTTTTAAAAATTACTAAGTGATCAAAAATTTTTATGAGCAATCTCACCCCCAAGGGATTTTTTTTTCCTTAGCATTAGTGGTAGTAGTGGAGGAAGTTTTAGGGAGGGATTTTTTTCATTTTAATGCTGCAGTATCAGCTCGAGTATGTTACACTTGCACTATGTAGTATTTAGGTCTTTCATCTAAAGTACAAGGAATGCTTCCAGATTATGCAAATAAAATAAAATGAAATAAAATAAAAGAAAATAAAATAAAATAAAATAAAATAAAATAAAATAAAATAAAGCTATGTGGTAAAGTGCTTAGATGGAGGACATCAGACGTTTCACAATATCAGCTAAAGAAACTTGCAGATTCTTGTAAGAGTCTCTGATAGAAAGGATTATACTTGAAAGAAGGCTGCAATAAAGGCAAAAAATCTGAGCATAACAGATAGTTTCTGGAGATTTATCTTCCACAACAATCATTGCTCAAATATTTGAAACACCTACTTTCTAATTTGAGCTCTGTGTTTCCATTTTCCGGCTGTTGCTAGCCACATGCTGCTGCTGCAGCATGACTAAAGTCACCAAGACCTACTCACCTGAACCCAGATCACTGGGAAGGGCATGCGTGTCCCAGTAGTAAACACGGCCAGGCTACATGTTTCCGTTATTGCTGCCATGGCCATATATAGATGGGACCTGGCAGACTAACTCTTCCTGTGCATCACGCACTTCTTTACCACCAGGAGCTCCTGCTGTGGTAATGCACGTGAGCCTCAGTACTTTCTGCGGTTCATTGCCACGGGTCTTTCTCCATCACCAGGACTGCTGCGTTAAGAGCATAAGTTAGTGTATCTTTGCTGAGTTTTCACATGCATTTTTTGTCCCTTTATCAATGAATTTAACACATGGCTACATATAGCCAACAGGTAGGCCCGTATTGAGCATCAAGGGATTAGCTGGTCCCAAGAGGACTTGAACTATATCATCCCAACAGATATCTGTTTAGGTAATCTCTTAAAGCTGTCAGCCACTCAAGCCTTAACAACCTTCCAAAAAAGACTAGTTCCAGTATTTTACTGTTTTCATTACTGGGAAGTTTTTCATACTATGTAATCAGTAGTATCAGAAAGGGAATACATAATGAGTATTCCCTTTCAGCCTGCTACTTATTGTCCAAATACATCTCAGACATGAAAAACAGATTACTTCATTTGTCTTTAATGTCTTTACAAGCTCTTATTATGTCCTTTCCTCTAATGCCTTCGCTTTCAATTAAGCAACTCCAAAAATTTCAGTCTGTTCTTTGAGTCTGTCTTACCATGTTCATGAAATTGTCTGGCTTCTATCCAATTCAGAAAGACTCCATAAAATGTCCTACATTTTTCTTGAAGAACAATGCCAAAAATTGTTCAATAACAAAATACCACCTTCCATTCTTGAGTAGAACACAAGGATTATTTCATGTATCCTGTCTGCTTGGCCTTTCGTCTTACTTCCCTTGAAATGTGTGTTTCATGACTGTGACTTTGCCAATTCCCTTTCGTCTTGCCTGCAAAAAGGCAATCGGCAATACTGATTTGCTTTGCCACTCCAGACCCCAAAGCCTTTCTGCACAACCTGCCACTTAAATAGGTATTTCCACCCAATAGTTGCATTATTAATTGTTCCTATGAAGTCTTGGTGGTTTGCACCTATCTTCCTGAATGGTATCTTGTTTTTTAGTTTCTTTTTCATTTTTTTCTCATCAGGACCACACAGAAGTCTAAGCTTGTTCTTTGGTGTTTATAACCTGCCATCTTCCTAACATTCCTAACATGGATTTGTTTTCTTATTCTTCATCTAGGTCATCACAGAAAACAATAATAAGAACTGGACTCTATAAGCCTGTTTGTAATTCCTTTTTGTCTCAGGAAAGGACTTGCTTGTGATTCAGTCAAGTTGTCTTTTACTACACATGTGTACCAAAGATAGTGCTTATACTCCTTTTATCCAGGATGAACCACCAGCTCTATTTATGTCCTTTTCTTCATATTTATATATTTAAGGAATTAATGTCAGCTTCTCTAAATTTACTGAAGCTTGCCTTGCCAAGCCCAATCAATTTTATTCTGCTTTTCTCCTTTTGCTCTGAAGAACATTGAAAGTATTAAGGTTTCTAGTTCTACTTGTCTGTTATTCACATTTCTTCCATTCCATCAGTAAAAAGACACTTTCTGCACCAAGATCTACAATTATGCATACTGTTCATATTCTGTTCTCCGTGAAAGTGTCTGAATTCCCTCCATTTCTCCCCCATCAAACATCAATTTTAAAATACTTGTCCAAGCAGCTTGTCTTTGTACTTTTGCTGCTCACCCCCTCATTGACCACTATTTGAAGCCAACCTGATTAAGAGGAAGGTGGTAGATGTTCTTTCCTTTTTTTCTCCAAACAACAGGTTTCACAAACCATGCTCCCATTTAAGGAAGCCGGGAGCTTTCTAGAGCTACCAACCACCTCAGAAGATGGAAATCATAAACATCCATCCCTGACCTGTAAGCGTGGGAGATAAATGGCCTTGAGCTCCTGGTCCCAGGCCATCTGCTTCCAGAGCCCTGACACTGTTTCCTTATTGCTTATCTTCTTTCTTCATCTTCAGGAGCCACAGGCCTGAGCAGAATGGGCTGATGGTGAGAAGGGCAGGGGATTCTCACCAAAGAATCATCTAAGATCTAAGATGTGGAACCCCTGGAAGCACACACATCCCAGTCCTCTCAGCAGATGAGTTTCTTTGCTGCCCTTGGCAGGGAGGTATCAGAGACCAATGTTTCCTGCTTCTTCAGTGGCTACGAATCTCAGCCTCAGATGAATAATCTCTGCTATCAGTGAAGTTCAGGCACATACAATTTGGCAATATTAGGACAATATTAAAGAAAATAGGTTTATAGGCAGATCAATGATTCTAATTTATAAACACATGTTGCCAAAGACACCTTAACAAAGTAAAATAAAATAAATCAATATTAACAAAATGTTAGGTCTTTTGCAACAAAGATTATGGACAGATAACATGATTTATGGTGTGAAACAGTAGGAAATTTGTTGAGGAAGGGCTTGAAGGTCTTGCAAAGTAGAGGAATCCAGTATCTGTATGGAAATTCATGACCTGGTCATCTGAGGTTCCTGAATATACTACCCATGCATTCCAAGAAATGCTGTATCCCATGCATAAGAAATCCTAGCTGATTGTGCAGTTGACAGTATGCCTGAGACATTCACATCTCACAGTTTACCTATGCTGGTTACCCTGAAGTCCAGAAGCTCCTGGCAGATACACCCTACCCCTCTCTGCACTGTTCTCATATACATTTCATACACATTTCTCCTACCTAAAAGCCTTTCTTGACTGGATTTTACCTTTTTTGTTCTACTTCCTTCTTTCAGCTGGAAGATATATGTATACCTAATCTTTTCTTTAGATGTAGACAGTGTAGGAAAATAGAGAGCACTTTGGTATCACATAGTTTTCATTACTTTTACTTAAACAGAGAAATCGAGGAAAACAAGACAAAAGAATCTTTAATAAAAAATTGGGAGATCCAATACCAAGATCCAGAGTTAACACGGTATGCAATATGTTATCAGGACATTGAGTTCAAGAAAAGTTTAGAATATCAAGAAATAAAGATAAGGTAATGAAATATATATATATATATATATAAATTGTTCTAATTACAACAAATCTCTTTGGAAGAGCAGTGTTTCCTTCTGTAAATTAGCAAGAATTATGAAGAAAACAATGATCTGAAATAAATCTAAAAGTAAAATAAAAGGTCTGTGAAAAGCATGACACAGGAAATCTTGCCATGTGTATTTTGCATATTTTTTTCTAAACTGTTCAATTCCAAACTTGGCTAAGACACAGAAAGAAAAAATCGTATCAGAGGGAGAAAGTATCTTTTAGCAATGATGCTTAAAATGAAAAAAAAAAGAAAATGAAATGAAAAAAATAGTTAAGAGCTGTTATCTGCTATCAATGTCCCATATACAGATAAGATCTGAAAGCAGACAAGGGAAGTCACGAGCAATGAGAGAGAAAAGAGGCAGTGATTAGCGTCACGGGGCTTATATAGCAGAAAACCAAAACTCTGACATCTTTTTGACATGTTTTTCTTCTGTTCCAGGATTTGATGACACTGATTGTCCAGTTGAAATTCAAGTTAAAAGAAACTCCCAGTACACAGGTTATCTCGGGAGCTCTTTAGTGATACACTGCCCGGTTCATTACTGCAAGGAGAGGCCCGTCATGAAGTGGTGCAAGATAGAAGGGAACGAATGCGTGCTGCTGAAGGAGAGCAAAGTCGTCTGGACGACCCGCGAGAAGTTTGTTCTGGAGTTTTTCTCAATTCATCATAACGACAGTGGCATTTACCGCTGTCGAGCGACAGCAGGCACCTACTCCAGCGAGAGCCACGGGATAAGGGTAGTTGTTGCAGGTGAGGCCCTTCTATTATGGAAGAAACCTTTTAAGAAATGAATTCCATGTGTAGAAAAATTAGCGCATGCTGGAAGATGGCTTCTCCGAGCATGCTTTTTCCCCTAATGGCAAAGGGCTGGTGTGCACCCAGTTGTGCTGATACCCATGGCCTTCCTCATGCTTCAGTTACTGTCTTGCTTCCTTGGTACTGGGGAAAGGAAAGAACAAATTACATAAATAAATAAAAGGAGGATCTGGAACAGAAAAGGAAAGCCACCAAAAAGCCATTAGTGGAGTTTCTGATGATAAGAAATATATAAGATAGACCAAAGACAGGCTGTGGGAGGTCAGTCTGTTTATATGCCACATGGACGAGGCAGGACCCAGCGGGTCATGTATTAACGGCGGATGAGGCCACACCACAGTAAAGAGCACGAGGCAGCTCAAGCCTCGTGTTGAGACTGACCACTCTTGCTACAGAGAGAAGGTATAGGTTTGTACACCAGCAACAGGAAACCATAAAATAGTTTTAAATGATCTTAAGGTGCTAAGGGCAAGTAACGCCCTTTTGCTAATTTAGGCAGCCAGGACGCCAGGTCTAGATAATGGCAAGCCATGTCTGCCCTCCCCGGCGTTGCTCTCCAGCTAGGAAGTGATCCGAGAGGCCAGAGTGTGCAAGGGACCTTGGCAGTGCACTCGAAAGGTTGTCTGTCCTGCAGCCAGTTCTTCCCCGGTAAGCTTTCAGGCTGTAAAACCCTACTTGTTGCCACAGGAAATGTTGCAGCAGCAGAAGCAACATCAAAACAAAAGGTTGTAACCTGCCAGCAGATGTAGTGCGTGCCCAATTCACACAATACTGAATGGTTTAATCACAAACGCCGCACCGCCAACAAGTGGTGGAACGTGTCGTCTTCGTGTGCCAGTTATGTGCTCTGCTGAGCTATTTATCTGAATGCCAAAGAGGTCTCAAATACAGAATTACTCTGCTAGCAGCGGGAGAGCAACGCTTCATTTCTAACACCCCTCTCCCCCAAACTACCCTTTGGGTTTTGCATTTTGTTCCCTTCTCCATCTCCCAATCAAAGCAGAGACTTGTGAAGACTTCAGGATGCAGTATGGAAAATACAAACACAGTGAAGGTCAGGCTGCCGTTTCATTTCCTTGTCTTGTTTTCCTCCTTCAGAAAAGCCTGCAGACATTATGACAAGTTCACCAGAAAGTAAGTTGTGATTCTTATTTCCTCTTTAAGACAAGGGAACTAATGAGTATTGATATGAATTTCTGGTTGAATTGTTTTGTGCATTTAGGACAAATCTAGATTCACTGCTGAACTGCTATTGCATATTTCCCACTTGAACAAAATACAAAGGTCACAGTAGGGACAAAGGGCCACAGTTTCCAGACTACACTTATGCATTCAGCATAAAAGGGACAAAGCCAATCAAACCATCTCCTGGCAGTATAATCTTCACTACTGATTTTATAGCAGTGATTTTACATTCTTTAATATCCCAGTAATACATAAGGCTTATACTTACAAAGCGTAAGTATCGCACAGTTATCACCCTATAAAATCACTTTAACGTAACCTGAAGTATGTTTTTTGCTCACTATTGGTTATTGTTCACAATACAACTAGAGTAGACAACTCCTTAAGCCCATATAGTGTTCATCTACTGGGTCTGTTCTCTGACGTAGTGTCCATATTTTATGCACCAGAAGACAGCAGACCTCAAAAGCATGCATCAATAATTTATTCCTAAAAACAATACATATATCTACATATAAACTAGATTTATGGCTGTCATTGTCTTTCTTCTCATCTCTCATTCTGTTCTCCCTTCTCATTCCCGTGAGCAGGATACAAGAACATTTCTTGCCTCCTAATTTGCTGCACTTAGTAGCCCTGATCTCTTTTTTCCTTTGGTGACAAGCTTCAAATGTAATGCAAAACTAAGCTCAAGGTCCAGTTCTTAAAAGAGTTTAACTTAAAAAGATCTCAAAGTCAGACCCTTAACATCATTTACCTGTCAAATACTGCCATATGCCTCATAATAGCACCTGTTTCTAGTCTCAGCTATTACATTTTTTTCACAGCTGATACAGACTTCCCAGCAGGCTTCCTTGTTTGCAGTGCAAAGAGTAGAGAAAAAGAAGGTGAAGAAAGATCATAATGGAAACATATGGCAGTTTGAAGCAGTGCTCTAATTCCGATCCTTATTTGTTTCAGCTGGTCTTCTAGCATGCCTCATTCACCAATTACATTTTTTTTTTCTTTGCATTTTTCCAGTATCTTAATACTTGGTAATCTATCCACGGCAATGGTAATCTCACAGCACACTGATATTAAGTTAGAGAATGCTTTAATTACGTTAGGAGACAAGGTACATCAGAAAGACCTAATGCTAAAATGACTTGTTAAACATTACTCTGTGAAAATTTGTAAATTAATGCCATTTCAGATACCACTGCTATCTCAGAAGAATCCCAAGAATCTGGAAATGACAAGATATTGCACGTTATTTATGCTGCTTTATCGGGGCCTATATGTTGTCTTCTCATCCTCATATGCATATTTTGGTGTTTCAGGAGATACCACGGTGAGCAGTTTTATCATACAGTCTCCTCCTGCTGTGTATTTGATTCCACTCCTATTTACAGCTTAAAGTCACTTAAAGCACTATAAGAATGCTTTAATAATTATACTGTCTGACGGCTGAGATATTCTCAATCAAGTGTGGTCATATTGAATCTTTAAGAATTTATTTTATCCCATGTACTGTTCTTTCCATAAAGCCAGGAATGGAAGTAAACTAAGAACAAATTAAAATTCCCTAGTTCAAAATCATTGTAAATTTTTGTCCTATCTTGTGAACAATCGTGTTACAAATATGTAGGAGTGTTAGCCATGTAAACGCAGTCAAACTATATCCAGCTACAATTTGCATCCCTAATTTTCCCTAAACTGTCATATAATTACAGTGTTAATCCTCTCTGTTTTAAAGGAACCCTTATACAGCTGCCATCTTCTAAATCAAAAATGGAACTTAGAGTTCCCTGTATATTAATTTACATGAAGTGATTGCTCATTTGCCTATTATAGTTCTATGAGTTTTCTACTTTAGGAAAATGAAATTATTTAATCTTTTAAAAATGTAACCTTCGTTAGTGAGATAGCTTAAAGGTTTTCCATGCCTTTTCCCCTCTATCCAGTTCACTGAATATAAAAAAATATCACCTCCAAGTACACTAGATTTTTTTCTGCTTTTATTCAGAAGGGCTTTTGGGACCCCTCAGAAACTCATTCTACAGATACCTCTTTCAGTGCTTTTTTCCCATTTATTAGAATGGCTCTTCTTAATTCCAGACTGGGAATAATTTCAGTTCTTTGAGGTGCATTCAATAAGGCAAGGACTGCTTTAGTAATTAACACTCTCTCTGTGAGCAGAAAGGAACTTTCTCACTGCTGATTTATTTTCTGATCCTTTTCTGATTTTATTTTTTCTTCCCAGCAAAGCAAAAGAGAACTCCATTAACCCCACAGAGCCGAGACAGCCTGGTATGTTTAAGCACTGATGTAATGCAGAACCTGATCATGTTCTGCACATCTGCCTACTGACAACACCCTGGTGTAGTATAAAAGTTGGAATAGGACCAGAGACACATGTAGTGCCCTGGCTGGTGCCTGAACAGCAGGGCTTCCCAGCTGTGAGATATCATCAGGGCTGAGTCAAGGGAAATTACTAAGGGCCTTAGCCACAGATGGTTCTTAGGCACCTAAGCTTCTGTTGAAATGCATTAATTTGCAAGTACTGTGTCAGGGAGAGTTTAGGTACCTAAGGTATCTCCGTGGATCTGATTCCAACTGCCTGCCTAAGGCAGAAAATGCCCCAGAGAGTGAGAGAGCTGACTCAAAAGAAGGGCTTTCCTATGTGGCTGCCATGGGTTCACACAGTCCTGGCAAGAAGTCCCAGTGAAATTAAGCAGGCAGAAGGCAGAACGCAAAGGATGGGGCAGGAGCTGAGGGCTATCAGCCATGAGGGAAGTGATGGGGGGCTGCAGGGCGCCAAACTGACTGCAGAGCTCCCCAGGGGCTAGTTGGAGGAAGGCAGATTAAAAGCAGTATATTTCATGTGGCTAGAAGACAGATGTCAAAAGAGTATTTCCCTAGGGAGAGGTGAATTTATAGAGGAATTTGAAGACATCAGAGAGGAGATTTATTTGGAGAATAGCAAGACACAAAGGAGAAAAAGCAAGAGATCAGGAAATGGGAAAAAAAGGACAATCAGGAAAAAAATGACTTCCCACTTCATTTCAAAGATCAATGTAAACCCCAGGGGTGAGTTAATTCACCTATGCTCAAAACCATTCCCCAAATTTATGATGTACTTTTAGAGGTAGAAAGCAAACTATATTCTTACCCATTTCATTAGCAGGAGGATGAGTAACCACCCTGATGTGCCCAGAGCTGTACTCTGTTCTGTTTTCTGCAGGCCAGAGCTGCAGCAGCTACCCCACACCGCGCTGCTGGGACAGCTCCAGCTTCCGAAGAAAGCTCCTCACTTTACTGCTCCATGGCTAACCTACAGCAGCTCTCCAGCGGCAATGCAGTTTATGACAACGATGTCCCTCAGTGGGATGCGCACAGGAGAGCCCCTGAAGCACCTTGTGCCAATCCTGCTGTCCCTTCTACGTCAGCTGTACCCGAAAGCCACGATGTCCTCATTTATGCTGCACTAAATCATTCTGCTTCTGCAGAAAGATGCCAAAGAAGGGCAGCAATGGTAGAAAATGAACTTACTGAATATGCCTCTGTTAACGTAAAAAATAAACCTGCCCAGGACTCTTCCAGTCACCCAGTCTGCATGCGGTCTCAGGTCTAGCCAGGACATCCTTCCTTTCACTCCCGTTACTCCCCATTGTTATTCTTCCTGTGTTCAGGGGTCTGCTTCCAGCCCGACCTGGGTCTGGCTGTGGTTTGAATACAAGCAAAGGGCAGGAGAAGAGAGGGCTCTGCCAGGATATAAACATGTAAAATGAATCCATGAAGAAGGTGACACTGGGCCACATCGCCTCCTCCTAAATGTGAAGCATGTTTGTGGGAGAATGTTTGAAGTTTCCTGCATTTTCTAAGGGACCCCTTCCAAGGATTGTTCTTCATTTCAGTTTACTCACCTCCTTGGGAAGCTTTTTAAATGTCAAGGATGTCTAATCCACTTAACTAATTATAACCAAGTGAATACTTCTGTTTGTTTGTTGTAGGGGAAGCAGGAGACATTTATTTTCCTTTTACAAAAAAATCACACAAATAATATAGAAATATAGTGCTGTCATTTACTATTGATGTGATGACTGATTAGGTAAGTCACTGCGTATTGCTTTTCTCTCTGACGAGTGTCAGAAACAACACATGATGAGCAGTGACAGACCTCGGCCAAAATGAAAATCTTTTGTTCACAAATACATGCATGTGCCTGTGCCATCCCCAGGTTTCCTCCAAATACTGGCACAAACATGTGATTATGCCTCATGCTTTGGTTTATGGGAGAGAAGATAAAAAGGAGGTAGAAACCAAAATGCCACTTGAACTCTGAAAACTGCACTACTCACATCTTGTTTTGCACCACATACCTCCAGCTTGAATACCGTGCATATGCTCCTGCAAAATAATGGTCTTTAAAAAAATTACTCCTAGCAATATTTGCACCCAAAGGTTTAGATCAGTAAATAGAGTCTTAAACTTGTTAAAAGTTCAGACTACAGTTGAAAAGAAAGGATGTATGAGATCTGCTGTTGTCAGGACGCACATATCGCACTTGGATGATTTGCAATTCAGTTAATGGAAGAAGGTCAGGCTCCTTTGTGGTCGTATTTTTTCTTAGTGTTACTCCAGCTAACCCCACAACTGTTAAACATGCACACTCACGATGCTATTTTGATCATTCAGATGGCTTATTATTTTTACGGTACATTTGCTTTCTCCCAGCCTTTGACCTTAATCACACTATCTGTGGCAAAAACAAATCCATGGTTATTGTTTCTGCACTAAGAAGTTGTGAGTTCAGGCCAGTAGTGGCTGATATTTTGTTGTTGTTGTTGTTTTATAATAAATATATAAGTTATCAACTTATTTACTCACTTGCAGTCCTTTTTTTTTCTTTTTCTTTTTTAATTAGAAAATTATCCACTAGAAAAAAATAATTTGCTGTGTTTGTTTTAGTGGACCAGGCCTTATATGGTTAGAGACTAATTATTTTAGGTGAGAGACTCAGAGACTTTTGAATCAAGTTATGTATGATTAAGCATCCTGAAATAAGAGCTTTAATTGCATTTATTGTGCAGCCCATAGAGGTAAAACTATTTTCAAGACTAGAAAGAGTTTTCAGAACATGGACAGACTGTTTCTGTGAAACAGCTTCTACCTTGGTGGTATTAAATGGAAAAACAAGGAGAGCCATTCAATGAAAGGTTTTAGGAAAGCCTAAATGGATTTGAACACAGGCCTTGCAGACAGAAGGTGAAGTATAACACAAAAAGGCCCTCCTTTGAGTACAGCAGCCTTCCTTCCAGCGAGAATAGGTGAAAAATACCATTGTCAAAGATGCTTTGCAATACTCTGCCTATGATATAACACATATTGGGGAGAGCCCGGGATCCCTCAGAGAGGCTGGGCAGGGAGCTGGGAGCCCGTGCAAGCCCCAGCCCCGCACCCGGGAGCATCCAGCCGATCCCAAGCCGCTTTCCCTCCGCTTCTGGCTCCGTGAGCCAGAAGCGCCGGCAGGTCCCTTCGCGCTGCCCCAGAACAAAGCGCTGGTGCCCAAGACCTCCAACGGGGCTGAGCACACGCAGAGCAAGAACTGCATCGCCAAGAAATGCCATGGCCGGTAAAATCTTAACTTGGCTTGTCTAAGACGGGGAACCCTGTGAGTGAACTCCCCAGAGACCCAACTTTGATTTAGAAGGGGAGATTTTTGTAGATAAACAGGAAGCACCTCACCACCTTACCGTCAAACACACTAGCATAGGAAAGGAAAGCACAGGAGCTCTCAGTAGGTGTGTTTTTTTTTTAAGCATACAAATCAGAAGACTGTGCCTTTTGAAGCAGGGAAACAGAAGGAGCTCACTGAAGCCACCTACCATTTAAGGCACACATAATCTGTCAGATAAGATACAGCGTCACTCAGTTGCAAAACTGGCCAGAGGAATGAGCCAACTGTGTAAAGTTTCGATTAAGGAGCTGCATACTCAGTCATCCTCTGCATCTCGTGATACCATAATGTGACGTGTGGGACAGCACACCTAGTGTCACTTAAGGTAAGGCTCAGTGATGGCCTGCAGGTTTTACAGGGCAGCATCCTATCGTGAAGGCAGGACACCAGTAGGATCAGTGTAATCTTATGATTTATCCTGCCTATGGGCTCTGCACGTTACTAAAATGAGCAAGTGCTAGGGTTACTAGGAATATGCTTTCACACCACACAACCACTATAGGGCATTAAAGTAGACAACAAGGCTTGGGACCCAGCCTGTGGGCAACGTGCAGCACCTGTGCAGCCCTCCTAACACACGGCCCCAGGGCTTCCTACCTACATCAGATAATACTCTGCTCTTGACTTTCGCTTACTATTTTTGCAACAAACGTGCTGTACAGGTACAGTCGCACAGGAAGCTAGAAGAGCACATACAAAGTAGGGCTGCTCTCAGTTAAACCCACAAACCCACGTGGAAAGAAAACAGCGAAGTCCATGGAGCGAAAGGTTTGCCAAAGCCAGCAAAGTTTGCGACTGCTTTTCACTGCAATCCCTGTGACCTTTTCTTGCAAGGGAGGAACCTGTAAGTGCGCTGCCTGACTGCTCCCTCCACAACCCACACATCACATCAGCCGCTTACAAACTCGAGTGGAATGAGTGGGCCCTTTGAACAGAATAAACATGCCAACCCATATAGTTTCACTTTCCTCATTTTCCCCCCTAAAAACCTTACCTTCTTATAAGGAAATAATAAAAAAAAAAACAATAGTGTGAGGCTTGTTAATTTGCCAGCTCTTGGGTTTGAAGGTCTGACAGAAAGGACTGCTCCTGCTGAATAACAAGCTTTGCCACATCATTGCTAAATCAATCAACAGCTTGCCAAGCCTTGCCTCTCTATCTACCTGTTTTGCAATACTTCTACACTTGTATCCCAATCCCCATTTTGTATCATAGGGAACACTGGCACCTACCTCGGTTAACTGTTCTACCTGCACAGTTAAGGCAGCAGGTTCGTAACAAGAAGGAAAAGGGGCAGCAGAGACAGCTGGAAACAGAGGCAGTTGGATGCCTCATGCCTTAGCAGCCAGGCCTCACATCCAAAGCCCTGCTCCCAGCATCCCAGCCATTCCCTGAGCTGTTGGATAAGATCTTTCCAACCCCAAGGTGAGTGCTGATGTTCCCTGGGTCTCCCTATATCCCACATCTTCACTGGGGAGCACAGGAAGCAAGCCTGGAGCTGAGCTCTGCAACCAGGCCACCCCACCGGACTGGGTGCACAAACAGGTTCAGGGAAGATCCTGACTAATACCGAGGTTCCTCATTCTGCAGACTCCACATTTTGGTTTCCCTACCTCATTTACTATCAACAAACACCAGCCCAGGGAATTAGTAACAGAAGACAGGAACCAACAAGCAGAAGGGGGCCTGGGACAAGACAGACGAGCAGGTTTTGGAGGAGAACAGAGGGGAGGAGGGGGAGGTCCAAAGAGGTGCACAGAAAGGGTTCTCAAGGAGGACCATAAGAATCTAGAAGACAGACGAGTCAACTGTAGAGGTTGCTGTAAGGGGCAGCTCACGTCCCCCAGGCCAGACAGGCAGACAGGGATTTGCATGATGAAGTTCTTTTTTCTTTTCTTTTCTTTTCTTTTCTTTTTTTTTCTTTTCTTTTCTTTTCTTTTCTTTTCTTTTCTTTTCTTTTCTTTTCTTTTCTTTTCTTTTCTTTTCTTTTCTTTTCTTTTCTTTTCTTTTCTTTTCTTTTTCTTTTCTTTTTCTTTTTCTTTTCGCCTAATGAAAGGGAAAATGCCTGAGAACCAAACAAACCCGCATTACTCTCCAAGCAGGTCATTGGTATATGTCATTCACGTGAATTGACAACACTGATATTCTTCAGTTTCATACAGGTGACTTTACCAAACTCTCTACTTTTTAACTACTGCATTTAAATATCTAGCATGAGGTCAAATCATAAAATGCTGTTTCCCTTTCTCCCTCTAGAAATTCATGGAGGAGATGATATTACTGCCGCAGTTACTGTAATATAATTACAGAAACAGGAGTTAATCAATATTGGAAACAGACTTAACAGCCTAAGCACATGAAACAGAGGAGTCAATATTTTCATGGACTAGTAGAACTATGCATGTTTCTCAGAGCTGATTTAGGCTTTGTCCTTGAGAGAAGACATCCTTGATAGATGAAGTCTGAGTAAAGAATATGCTTGGCATGACACATAATCAGACTTAATTGAGAGCCTGTAGTGATCATTTTGAATCTGAAAGAATAATTCTTTGCTGCCTCAAGCGACAGATGTCGCTCATTTTTTTATCCAGGTGACATTATTCACAGGTAAACCAACAGGAATCCTCTTTTCAAATGAGATTTTCCTGATCAGTTAACTAATGTATACACATTACTTTCAGTTACGATACAGCTGCATACAGCATTACTTTGACACCACTTAACACTAGTGCTGTGGTCTTTGCAGAAGCTTGGCCACAAACCTCTCTTTGGGCAGTGAATCACGCGCTCAGCTCCCACCAGGCAGTTTCAAAAGGGGGAAAGGCATATGGAGGTAAACACACTCAAAAACACCTTACTGGTATATGTAAAGGAACTTCAAGATGCTGTGGTTAGAAACCACCAGTAACTAACAAACTCTCCAGCCATCCCAGCAAGAAATTCTAGCTGAGTGGGTGGCAAGTCAGCACTTAACCAAAATCAAATCACAGTGGTTAATAGAAACTTCAACATTTCAATAACAGTCTATTTCTTTCCATCTGAAATTTTGGCTAACAGCATTTTCTGTGAACTACTTGTCCCTTGGCTGGGGTGGTATCTATTAAAAGGCACTCCTATTCCATACGCAGCACTTCTGTATGTAAGCAGATGCGCTGGCATGTGTCCATCGACTCAGACCTTGACTTGTGACCACGTTTCATGAGGTCTCAGCACTGTTCACTTTCTGTTCACAGAGAGACAGATTTTTTATCTAATGAGAAGAGATTCAGCTTCATCAAAATCTATGGCACTACCCCATTTTTCACTGGTTGATAAGTAACTCTAGGTGTTTATGTTTTACAAGCAATTGTTCTTCAAATGAAGCTCAAGAGTATGTCAAGTCACTATCAAGAGACTTATGGCTGCAGTTCAGAGATTTAACAGATTACATTTCTGTTCTCTTATGTATCTTCCAGCTTCTAGTCTAAAATAATGTGTGTCTCTGCCTCAATAAAAAGATGGGATTATAGACTTCCAGGACACACTGAGAAATTAGCTATTCTCTAGCCTTTCTGGATTATGAGAGGAAGGGCAAGCAGGGAAGGGTTTTGCTAACTATTTTATGTCTACTTGTCCTTTTTTTTTAACTTTTGCTCATGCCATGGTCATAGCTACAAGAAGTGGTAGCTTCAGTAGAGCCTCTGTTTTATCTGGAAAGTCACACTTAAAACTACAGTGGAAGCTTCTATCATGAGAGAAGAGCAAGATGCAAAAGCTACCTTATGTAATTTGTGGTTATAGTATCACTGTCAGCTCCCCAATTTGGGACCTCAGATGCAGATGCAAGTCAGTTATCTTGCTCAGAGGTTGAAAAACCTCTGACCTATCAGTTTCCTCCTCTCTAGTCTGGGCACGTGCTTTACTAAAGCAGTGGTCTCACATCATAAGCAAGTGAGGGAAGTGATAAACACGCTTTGATTTTAGGCATCTACTTTTCATGAGGTTGAGGTTCAGATTGGGCAGAAACAGCTTTCAATGCCCACACAAGGCGTTCATCTTCCAGTGTGGCTTCCCTTATTTCTCATAGAGCTTTAGAGTTTTATGTTTGTGAAAGCAAAAGACAAATCAGGAACAAGCTACACTAAAAATGGCAGTGGGCAGAACGAGAGCAGGCAGAATCCCTTGGGATCTGAGGAGCGTCACATTTCTTCCTGGCATCCCTCTGGTGACACAGCCCTTGTCGAAGTGCGAACTGCCACAGAGATGTGCAAGCTGAAAAATGCGCAGAGACACTTGAACTGTGTGGCAGGTGGGGGTGAGAGGCTTCATTTTCTCATCATCTGCGATTTTGGCAGCATCTGTCTTGTGACAAGAGGATAGCTGGTATCAGAATTAGCAGTGCATCAACTTCATGAGCATAGAAGGTTCGGGAAACTTTCTTTCCCTATTAAAAAAGAAGTGTAACTCATCCTAGAAGTAACCTTTGTAATAGATTTATCAGCATGTTTTACAAAAATGCACCTATTTCATAAGATGGGAAATTTGAATGGGTATATTAATGGCTTAGAAGTCAAACCAATTCTGGTTGTTTGTTGTGATAATGAAATAAGACTGCCCTCTCAAAAACCATATGTGCACATTTTGGGCTCTAAAGCCAACAACCACAGATCTGCTTTTGATAAAGTCACCTTAGGCTACACTTAGGACCACAGAAAATCTTCCTTGGAAGCCATCCACCATTTCAGCCTGCACTTTCATGAGGGTCAGTTTTGAAGGTGCCTTAGGTTGCTCGGGACCAGGTGCTTTTCTGCACTCCATCTTTTCCCCCTGTAAAGTGGATGAAATGATACTACTTTTGCAGAGTGCAAGGTAAAAGAAAGAAGTTTAGGAGAGACTATATAACCCAAGGCAGGGCCATAATACTGAAGCCATCTGCAAGAGGCCTCTTCCTAACTTATTTTTAAAACCTTTAGTGATGGAGAGTCCTTAGTCAGTTACAGTCATTTCTTATGGCATCTTATAATCATCACTACTAGGAGAGCATTTACTCCTGTTTGCTGTGCAGGCATGCACTTACATATTTGAAGACATCACATCTCACGCTAAACTAAGTTCCCTCAACTCNAAATAACATTCTTGCTCCAGAAAGCAGACATGTGGCATGCATGCGGTTTTCACCATAGCGTTACAGTATCAATGTTAGGGTGATAATATCAAGAGAAGCTTGGATTGTGAAAACACTTTATACAGCCAGGGTGGCCCCCATTTTGGCCAAGTCTGGGACAATCAGCTGCTGTCCTGCAACGCCGCAGCCATGCAGGCATCAACATGATGCATTAGGAATATAAAGTGTCTAGTAAGTGTGCAGGGACACTAGCCTGCGTCCCTGAACACAGACCAAAGAAGTCCTTTGAGAAAATGGGACTACACCTGAAATATATCCAACAGGCCACAGGTGCACACAGGCAGTAAAAGTCTGCTAGTTTCAGTAACTGAGAAAATGAGTGTTTCCATGCTAACCCCACCTCAGACACCCGCATTTGCAAATCACACTTCTGGTTGCAATAAATAGCAGTGTTTGAGTGCACCGCCCTACTTCGGAGTGCAACCGCTACTCCAAAATAGTTAAGCTAAAGTCTTACAGAAATAGGTACTACTGAGGAACAACACGCCAGGTGCCAGGGATAGCTGGCTATAGGGGGACTTTCCTAACCTAGGAAACTTGTTCTAGTGTTTATTGGTGCTTTAGCTGTGGGGTTGGAAGAGCAGCAATGGTGGTGGCACATTTGTGGTCAGGCTGACACCA